>JAQPZY010001159.1:600000-1027500 GCA_029931535.1 Margaritifera margaritifera
AATATATAAAACGTTGCAAACAGTAAGGGGTTTCCAGATAAAATTAGTGACAAAACATCAATCACAGTAGTTCTTCATGGCAACATTCACTGGTCTGTCAACTCACATTAGTTTGACACCTACATAACAAATTTATGAAGTTTATAAAGCGGTGGTTACTCATTTTTATAAACCTGGCTAAATCTTAGAAAACTCTGGAAATGATGATCTGAGTAGTCATTGACATTTGTATCTTGCACCATCATCTTTCATCACGTAAGTTAGCATAAATAAAACTTTAGCAATAGTTAGTTTGCTAAATGTTAAATTCATAAGTGTTATTCTCACTACAAGAAGATCAGGGCTTGTCTGCTAACCCTCTGATCAAAGAACTGCTGTAAAATGTGAGACCTTGCAAACAAGGTCAAAAAGTTGATCAAGTATGTCAGAGAATAATTTGTCTTAAACTCACAATAATTCATCCAATGTATGAACAAAATTCTTCACGGGGGTTTAGGAAAAATAAGTAAATGAAGAAACTTTAACCAAAACCTAATGCAAGTTTTCCTTGACTGGAGGATCAAATGGGCAAAAGCACATGTCATAGAATAAATTGTCTTAGCTTCACAATGACTCATTTCAAGTTTGAAGAAATTCCATCAAGAGGTTCAGGAAATATAAGTAAATGAAAAAACTTTAACCCAAATCTTATTAAAAATTTTATGACTGTAACCTTGACCCCAAGATCAAATGGGCAAAAGTGCATCGATTTATGTCACAAACTGCATACCACGAAACTGCTGTAATGGGCCTGATAATAGGCTCAGTCCATATTATGATGGTTACTGTTTGTATGCTAGTGATAAAACAAACATGTACCTTGTACACAGATCCAAATCCTCCTCTACCAAGTTTCTCCACCTGTATGAACTCATTACTGTAGCGTGAAGAATTGATGTTTATCATGTCCTCTACCTTGAGAGTGGACATCCACTGGTCAAAACTGTGAAAAAAATTCACAAAATCAGTATTCCCACAAAAATTGGAAATAAACACACAAATCTATTTTCAAATTATTGAACTCCCTTTGACAATATTTTAAAAATAAAACAAGAGTACACACAATAGCACATTATACACCCACCCCATGTTTAATAGCCCTCCATGATGAAATATGGCATTTTTGTGCAGAGACCACTTTTCTTCTTTCAGTCAGTGGAACTTTTGACCACCAAATCAATAGTCTTCTTCCTTACCCCAAGAGGGAGCCGCTGTGGCTCAGTGGTTAGCGTGCCGGACTCACGACCCAAAGGGCCTGGGTTCAAATCCTACCATCGGACCAGCCTGGGTCAGCAACTGTGGTGTGTCCTTGGGCAAGGCACTTGACTCCAACTGCCTCGGCACTAAATAACCTACTTGTGTTGCTGTGCCGTAAAACACCAAACCAAACCAATCCTTACCCCAAGTGCAAGCCATCCACAAAGTTTGGTCCTGGAATCTGGCATAGATCTAATATTATTGTGCTGAAACAATTTTGTTTCTCTTTCAGTCACAGTGACCATGACCTTTGACTGTTTGATCCCAAAATCAATAGTCTTCTTCCTTACCCTAAGTGCAAACCATCTGCAAAATTTGGTAACTGTAGTTGGTGGACAACTTAAGTTATTGTGCAGAAACCATTTTTCATCTTTAAATGACCTTGACCTTTGGACCCCAAAATCGAAAGAGTTCTTCCTTATCCCATACAAAAGCCATCCACATAACTTTAGATGGTAGAGAACTCAAGTTATTGTGCAGAAATGATTTTTCTTCTTTCAAAAATAGTGACCATGACCTTTGAGCTTTTAACCCCAAAATTTATAGGGTTCTTCCTTACCCCAAGTGCACGCTATCGACAAAGTTTGGTAATTGTGTTGATGGTGGACAACTTGAGGGATTGTGTGGAAATTAAATTGGCAACAGACAGATGGATGGACAGATGTGCAACATCAACAAATAATATGCTCCGACTTATGGTGGAAGTATAAAAAGTGATTTAGCTGTCTTGATGCAAACTAAAGCTTTAATTTTTCCCCTCATATTCAGTAAGAATATTTTTTTTACAACTGCACTGTCAAATTGAGACCAAAAATTGAGCAACTTTTATTACCTGCATAATCTAAAATTGTTATTTTATCATTTTAGACCCTCCACTCACACCCCCACCACCAATCCCAGTAACCAAGGGTCTTAAATGGAAAGTCACTACATATATGATATGTCTTCCTGATTTAACTGCATCTGTAAAGTTTGGTCAATTAAATATTTGACAGTGTCACTGTAATTTAAACTTTTATATATTTTTGAAGCAAGAACAGAACTCCTCTGGCACAAGATTTTTGTCATACACTGCATTCAGTTGGAAGTCAAAAAGGACAATAACTCTTTTAAAAATTGCAGGAGCCCATTGATTTGTCAATATGTACATCTTCAGGTGATGACCATAATATTTATCAAGTTTTGTGGCAATCCATCAAAAACTATGGGACTAGTTGCACTAGCAACATTTTGTGCCTGATGGAAGGATGAACAGATCGAGACACAAGGATTCCTATACACCCACATAGAGGTGTGAGTATATAAAGTGGATGTTGTGACGTTAAACAGTGTTTAAAATTAACTTTCCGAGTCTGTTGGACTTGGGCAAGCAATTATTAAAACAAATAGCCAAATGCTTTAGAATGATAATGGTCTGCTCTGAAAATTGCTGGTTTGGAGCTGCTATGCTGGCAGCAATTTGTAACACTGACCTTGAATACCTTAATAAGGTGAAGAATTAAGTACGAAACACTATAGCTACGTCTCAAACAGATATTCTGCCTACAAGAGTATGCATTAAGTGGAGAAAGAAATTCTATATAATTTGATTGACCTTGGAATGATACAACAAATTCTACATAATTTGATTGACCTTGGAATGATACAACAAATTCTACATAATTTGATTGACCTTGGAATGATACAACTGATACTGGAGATTTTAGATATGATCTGTTCTAAAAAAGTGAAGGATGAAGATGCAATTTAGACTTTACTGTTTTAAAATATAAGGATGTAAATCAATGTAGGAAACAATTACCATAAAGTTTACAATGAAGATGAAAAAAAGGGATCATATATTACCTTTCAGGAGTAGTGGAAGGCAGCGCTAACAAAGGACCCTGTAAACCCTGTAAGACATGCAGGCAGTAAAGATAAGTGGCATGATCCTATTTTTTTTAAAACAGATTTTTAAATTAAATCATAAAGAATTAGCAAGGGTTCCTTGGAAAACTAGGACTCTAAGGCAAAATGGATATACTGTATTTGGTGTAACATTTGTACTGTGTGCTGAAACCTTTGTTATTTGATAAACGTTGTGACATTAACGCTCATTATAATAAGTACACTAATGATGTCAAAAGCTATGCTCCCATCATGTGAGTGCACACACACACACACACACATATATATATATATATATATATATACACACACACACACACAGAGTCAAACTTGTCCTAATGGTCACCAATAATTAGCAGGTCACCTGTTCACAACGGCCTTTTGAATCCCCCCTCCATTTCCTATATAAACGTCCTGTACGTAATGGTCACCTGCCTTCCATGGTCAGTGGCCAGGTGTTTCCTAACCAAGCAATGGTTTCTCCCTGCCTTGAGTGGTAACTGAAGTGTATCTACAGTGACTGCTCAGTCTATGCAAACTGAATTTTTGCTTCATGAGGAAGGCATTGTTTAGATAAATGAATGTCGTTGAATCGATGTGCAAACATTTCTTATCTCACTTGTACCTGTAACTCCAGTCATGTTCACAGTGCAACTCAAAGGTGTCAATATGTCAATTTCGAAAGTGAGGCAGTTTTTATCTTAGGGTAGAGGTTGGAAGCAATTTGTTTGCCAGATGGTGGGAAAAGTAGTTGTGCTGTTGCAGCAGAAATGTGCCAGTGTGACAGGTATAGTTTGATATCTTCATCTATTTGCCTGTGAATTAAAACTATCTCTGAAGAAAAAGTTTGTCTTGGAGAAGAGATGAGTTACATCCCTTTTCATTAGGGTCAGGGCTCACATAAGTCGACTGTCTTTTGATCTCAGCAAGCTGAGCAACTGGCTTATCCAGATATTATTTTAAAGCATGTACATCTGTTTTGAAGTGAAACTTATACAAGTTGGCCAATTAAAGAGTCAGTCCTCTGTTTTACAGTCATATGTAAGCTGGAAGTCAGCAGTGGAATTATTGTTTTGTTGAGGTGCACAAAACAAACTAGGATTAGTGATGATTTAATTTATAGGATGGATTAAAGTGAGCAGAATACAGTAATCTTGTGTGGAACATAAATTTGGGAGAGAACAGCATATATACATATTTTATAATTGTGTTGAATAATACACATAAAACAATATTGATAAAATAATAATAATAATAATAATATTCAGTGCATGGTATTTGTTGAAAAACAAATTTTAAAAGGTAAACCTGTGTACAACAGCCAGTTTTCTGGATGGTCGCTGTTGACAGGCTTGACTATCTCTCTCTCTCTATATATATTTTTATGTTGCGAGCTCTTCACTTTGAAGGTGCATTTGCTTTCTCCCTCTTCCCCACCCTGGTTGTGCTGCTTAAAACACATGTAAGATCTGTTATCACGTTTGATTTAACCCTCAGAGGTAAAGTATAAGGAGCCACCAGGCATACACGATATTAAGTTCCAAGAAAATTACAATGTTCTAGGTGAGTTTTACCAGCTGCTACTCAATCACATGGCATGCTGGGATTGCAATATGTGTTCTTGTAATGGATATTTTTATCTGAGTTTTAACCAAAGAGAGGTGTGTCTGATTATTAAGTCATGTATGCATATTGAACTGAATATGACGTATTATATTAGATTTAACAACTGTAACACAAAACTTAAACAAAAAAATCTGAATGTTGAAGTTGAGCACGAAAGCTTATTTTCTGAACTTTTACATGGCATGATCATTCAAATACACGACTACATTTTTAAGCTCAAGAAATTTTTAATTTTAACTAACATTATCATACTGATTTCCAGTTTGAATGAGAATGATTTGCAACATATGAACATTTTTGTTTGCAAGAAACTTATGGTAATATGCAGAAACTGATTTTGACATTACATGCAACAGTATTCTGAACATCTGTCTATCTATCTATCCATCCATCCATTCATTCATCTATTTATCTATCTATCTATCTATCTATCTATCTATCTATCTGTCTGACTATCTGTTTATCTATCTATCATGCAGCTTAAATGAGAGCATATACCAATATCCCTAAAATAAACACAATCTTAATTATAAATCACAATCTACTAAATGACAAAAACAGCGTATTTTACACAGGTTCAAGCTCCTTAATCAAAATATGTAAAACTTTCTCAATATCCAACTGCAGTATTGCACCTTAGTTGAGTGGTCAGGGGGACATTTTATGTACCTCTGTCCCTCTATAATAATCAAGATTTAGTGGGACAGCTTGGGGTGGGGAAATGTCTCCTGGGCTTGCTCAAGGTGCAACAGTGCAGCTATTTTCTCTTCATACACTTTTAACTAAATGCATCGTTTACATATCCTAGCCATACCTTGTCTACTTTTTGGAGAGCTGCAACCAACATTTCATGAAGCCTGTGGCGATACTGTGACCTTAGACTGCTCATCTCATCTAGGGCTATGAGAGGGGAGACAACTTTCAGTTTGCCAAGCTGCTCAAAAATCACTGAAATTTGAGAAACAAGCAGTGTAACTTACATACTTGAGATTACAGAAATACTGTATTTATTTTTGTAAGAATGCAATTTTAACAAAAATCAAAATAGTTAAAGCTATTAAAACTACATATATAACATGACATCATCATTATAATGTATAGTATCTGGATATTCTGTAATATTGTCAGGATTCCAAATTTGACAAAGACAGAATATCTTGGACATCATAAATAAAATAAAATCATTTCTTCTTTGTCATATTTGTAGTAGAATCTTACATCTGAGCTCATTTCAAGGTAAATATTTGAATATTATTATTAAAAATCTTCTGCTTGACACAATTTGTAAAGACAAAAACTACTCATATTACTTCAGAAATTTCCCATAAAACGAGTACTCATGCAAGATCCTCTAATTATGTTACTACTGCTGAAAGACATGTTTATTTATTATTAAAGAACCCCGATTGAATCTTCTCTTCAACTGTCCCCATGCTGTTTGAAGGTTTCAGTGTAGACTGTGACCCCACCCCCCATGTAAATCTGTGTGTGCAATGTGTGTTTCCATTTACAACTGTGTATCGTGTCTTACACAATGAGATAAGACTTTAAATTTTGGAAACTTGATAGAAAAAAATTTCATGTGCACAAGGGTAAGAAATTTGTTGTCCATCTCTAACAGGGAAGGTGGGATGTGTGTGTGGATATTGTTAAAAATAGTAAATTATTTATTTTGAAAAATATATACCTTACCCATTTATAATAGTCTGACATCTTACACAGCACATGGTTTTGTTAATTGGCAGATGAAAGGGATGCATGTCTACTTTCTAACCACAGTTACATCTGTGTAAACAGTTTCTGTATGGAATTTTTGCTCAGTAAAAGTGGAAAATAGCATAAATTGTTATAAATCGGTGAACGAATTACGATTTCAATTTATGTGGTATATTGCTTTAAATTCATGTGGAAACAATTTGATTGTTGCAAGTGATTTCTCCAATCACTGTTCATGCTGGATAACAAATTTCTGTTCCTGTCCACTGTTACAGAGTCATTAAATTTCAAGTGTAAATAACACTTTTTGATACTGAATCGAGCAAGAGTTCATAACAGTAATTCTTTCAGGAAAACAAGAAGATATTTGTCATGTGCAATCAATACGAGTAAAAACTAGATGGCAGATATGTTACATGTACCCCAGTCCTTGATACCTAGCTTCAGGTCCATTATTAACTATGTCAGATTTTTAAATGTAAATAACATTCTTAGCCACTGGTTTGGAGATTCTTTCATAAACATAATTGTTACAGGAAAATTAAAAGATGCCTGTCACAGTTAATCAACTTTAGTAGCAACATCTTGTTGATTTATATTAGACAGACAAGCTGTGGCATGTACCAAAGCCCACAGTAGTGTCATTTATTTGTTACATCCAGTGGCTGGAATGAGAAAACATCCATTAGTATTACAAAAGTGTTTGTGATAAAACTTACTCAGACATGAAACACAAATTAAGACTCCATTTTTGTTGTAAAGTATCTTTTGCACAAAATCACTTTACAGTGGAACCTGTATGTATCTGTACCTGTGCAATTCTGATCATTTGGTGATTGCAGCCGAAATAATAGGCTCACTTAAGCCTCTTTATCATGTTTTATCCAGTGGCTATTCTGGCTAACTGACCATTCAGCTTAATATCAGTTACACTTTGATGGCTGGTTCACACAAATTTCTTTAAGCTATTTCCCTAATACATGCATAAAAAAGGGTATGTACACAATATGCAAAAATCTGATGGTTCATACCAACATAATTCTGTACAATATAATAATGATCAAATGTAAGTGCGTTTGACATCACATTTCTTCTATGAAAAAACAACGACATGTGAATGGTAATGATTTGTCTGTAAGAATTTTAAAAAATGGTAAAAATGATCCAGCTTATATTGATTGTGTCAGAGAGATGATGTAAATAGACAGTGAGTGCTTCCAAAGACCAAATGTGAAAGAAAAATACCTGGTATGGATGTTAAAAGAGAGTCTCTGGAAAGGACCGACATTCTACTGGCCAAAAAGAATTTCCAGGAATCCAATATAATTTCTTCTTTTTAACTGCTGAGTATTGAAACCAGCATACTGGATGTTAGATCGGTATCATTTTCATTTAGGACCAACTAGACATCATATGAAGTCTTTTGGTGAAAACCCCATACTGATATGACCATCCATTCAGGAGGAGTAGCAATAACAGGATTTTCAAACTGGCTACTGTCACAGCCATACTGGATGTCCAAGCAGCATCATTTTAATTTAGGACCACCTAAGCCTTGAGATGAATGAATTTGTGTGTAAAGTTTCATGGTAATTCTCAAAGTAGTTTTGAAGGAGTAGCAATAACAAACTTGTGCTAACCGATGGACAGAAAACAGAAAACAGGTGATCCCATAAGCTCTTCTAATCTATGACCTGAAGAACTAAACAAGGACACATAAATTTAAATTACCCAAATTAAGAATAACCCAATAAAACTGCAGAACAAGCATTTAAAAAAATTATGTAAACTTAAATGTTTGAAGATGATGATTTTTCATTTTAAAAGTCATTTAATGTGTTTCATAATCTTTAGTGTAAAAACATCAATGCCGAAAACAAGATAAAATAGTGAAAACTCTAAGCATTTATCAATGTTAAAAACAAGACAATAGTGAAAAGAATATAACTTTTGAAGATGATAAATATACATGATAAATTAAATATACCTGAAAAAATTGGCTGCTACTGAAACAACTATTATAATCAACCAAAGGAAAATATAATGGTGCACACTGATGAAAAACCAAGCTGTATGCTATATATCAGTTATGTATAAGTGCTTATTGACAATTAGATTTTTTCATATGCAGCTTAAATACATTTCTCCATCCAACACCCCTATTCTTCCTTCTTGATTTTATACACTAACTTGTGTGCAAAGTTTTTAAGTTAAATTAGTATACTTATTAACTAAACTCATATACCCAGGCACATAAGTGTGTATTATGTCTCCCGTACCATCTGACTTTTAAAAAAAAAAATCTTAATAAATGATGCTACTGTTATAGTACCTTTTAAGTGTAAAATTGGAATTGGAATAAAGTGTATTTTTGCTTACTGTATATATTCACATATAATCCAGGTCCAAATGCAAACAACATAGACCCTGATCTGCCATCGCATAATGCGCCGGCAGATCAGGGTCTATCTTGTTTGTTCTACTGATTAGTCCTTACAAACTGCATAGACCCAGATCTGCCGGCACATTATGTGAAGGAAGATCTGGGTCTATGCAGTTTGCAGTTGGTATCAGCTTATATGTGAGTATAAATGGTAGTTCCCCTCTTTGGGCCTCTTTATACACCCTCCAAAGTCTAGCCATAAAATATCACTTCTTTCCCATCATTCTCTTGATTTCAACTCTGACCTTTTTGAATGACACAGTTCTCTTAATTTCCAACGGACACTAAGAGCAAAGTCTGAAGATAATCTTCTCATGATGTCAGGAGACAAAGATGAAGTTAATTGATATGACACAAAGAAAAGAATGACTGACAGACTTTGTGAGGGTTAGAGTCTTGCCATCTGCAACATTTCTTGCAGATATGTTTTAAACCTAATAAGTATTACATGGAACACTATTTCCCACATGTATACCTATAATGTATATTAAATGACAAAACTTTCAATACAAAACCCTACAACATTTTATGCCACTGCTGCCAAAATAAGTGATACTTATGTCTAACTGTGTGTTAAAATAAGTGAGATACAAACAATACAGCAGGCATCAAAGTCTCCAAACTGTAGGTGATAAAATTTCCATATTAGATGCTAAAGGTAACAGACTAACACTTAAACAAATCCTGGGACTTTCTGCCATCCCGTGTGTACATGAAACACAGATGCTCCAGGATTGAGATTAGCAGCAGGTGGTTTGGCACTTCTCTTGGCACTAATTCATTGCTTGGTAACCGTTTGTCTGGCTTGACAACCTCATTCAATGCTCCAGTACAGTTCTGCTGGTACTCATTAAGATCTGAATCTGAAAATGAAAAAATCAATATGTAGCTGACAATCTACATGAAATAACATTGTCAGTTGGACCACAGGACAATATCTGCAAACACATCTTGTTCATTTATGCACAGAAACACATCCAAAAGCACATAATCATTCACACATGCATACATACATATACATACATACATACACACATGCATACATACATCTCTACACATGTATACATACACCTCAACAGCTGTACATACATATATATATATATTTATAGATACACACACACATGTCCATACACTCTCACACACATGCAGTTTGATTAAATAAGCATGCAATAAATGTCAATTTATTGGTTGCATGAATTCCCCTAAACAAATTGTTTTAAATAACTTATCTAGTGGAATTCATGTAATCATCTTAAAGACTCTTATATCAATTTTAAAAATGGCAGTATAAAAATGAGCAAATAACTGCTGGTGGCATTACAAATGTTGAATCAAAGGGAACAAAAATAAAAGGTACAATATAAACACTACAATAGCTAAATGTACATCTACCATCTGTTCTTACCATCGAACTTGTGTATTGATCTTGGCCTTCTTAATTTGAATGCCTGGGCATTAGGTCCATCCCTCTGAGATAGATTTCTAGGCAGTTTCTTGTTAGCCATCCCTGCAACAATAGGTTACCATATTTCATTAATGAAGGAAATTTTACCCTGAAAATATGTCTATAATTATGTCTCTATCAGTATGAATGATACTAATCTAAATACCAGTGCCTATTATTTGAGTTTAATGATTCAATTATGTACCAGTTTATTCATATTACCGTCTATACTTGCTTATAAGTTGGAGCCAACTGCAGACTGCATGGACCCAGATCTGGGTCTATGTACTTTGTTGGACTAATCAATAAAGCAAACATCATAGACCCTGATCTGCAATCGCACATGCCAGCAGATCATGGTCTATGTTGTTCGCAGTTCGACCCAACTTATACATGAGTATATATGGTAGATTCTACTGAAACACAGTTCCTGTTTGAAAAATTTTCATTACAGTTTTGTCATGTAAATCAACAAGAAAAGATAACAGGCAGCACAAATTACAGTCAATTAACAAAGATAACAGGCATCACAAATTACAGTCAATTAACAAAATCTGTAAAGTAAATACCCTTGAATATGGTAAAAACTCTCAAATATTTTACCCTTTTAAAACTTCAAACACAAACAAACTGAAATTTTGTGTGTGTATGCATGAATTCAAAGTTTTGTGATTTTTCAAAATCAGAACTTTTAAAATTGCACATGAGAATAGAGTGTACCTGACAATTTACAAAGCAAGAATGATGATACTATAGCTGATGGATCTTTGTTTATTAACTTGTACCTTAAAACTATTTTATCATCTTCATTCACTGAACAAGAATTTTTTTTTCATCAGACGAAAACCATTCCAATAATGCAAGCCACCATACTGTAGTTTTTACTACCTACTACAAAAGGTATTGCTGTATGAGAATGATATACAGTTTCCATTTTATAACACTCTTCATGGGAGCTGTAAAAGTGACCTGCATTATAGGTGAGGGCACCTTGTACTGATGGATGTTCCAACAAGTCTGTGTCAGAGCACTGCGCAAACACACAAAAATATATTTTTAGCATAATCACACGGACATGCCAAGTGCAACGGTGGTATTTTTAGAAGTATAAAATGTACTGAAAAGAGTATAATTATCAGCAAGAATTATTACCAGGAATAAATAAGTTTTCCATATATGGATATATTGGAGTCAGAGAAAAAATGTGATGAATTACAAACAATGAAAACACGACTACTAAAACTGAAATATTCTTCATTAATCAGGTACTTCTCTTTCACTTCTTAATCTATGGGAGGTACTTGAGATGACAATGTAGGTTTCTATTTTAAGTAACGAAGATAGCCCATGAAATGTGGGGGGAGATTTGGGTTACAAAGTGAAACTTGCTGCTCCCTATTATTGATAGAAATTTGCATAAAGTCAAAGTGCTCCCTAAATTTGTACTTGTATCTGAGGGTGCCCTTGGGTGAGACACGAGAAAAAGATTCTTGAACTGAGTACAATGTTCTTGTGGTTCTTCTCGCTCCAATGCCAAGAACTTTGTTCAAGAAACAGTCAGGAACCTCATTCTCCGGTTGAGAACCTGCACCACCTCTGAGGCAGGCACAGACAAGAACAAAGATGGCAGAATATGCTGAGTGTTGATCTGCCATGTTTTTTGTTCTGAAATGAACTTGGATTGTTAGGGCAAGCACACTCACGAACATCTGAGAACATGTTCTTGGCGTTTGGGTGAAAATCTCCAACAGGTCATCCAAATAAGATATGACTAGTATATAAAGTATTTGTTTCAAGAATTTGTTCAGTATTTGGTTAAATATGTCAGGCTATGAATTTTCTCACTGAAATGTTGTTATTCATGGATATTGTCGTATAAACTATAACATGAATGCAGACCTCACTGAGCAAAAGCTTTCAAATAAGAACACAAAATACAAGCAAATCTGATTAAATTAGGGGTGAAAAACTTTCATTTCTAAAAATATGAACTGTAAATCATCAGAGGACTGAACTGCATTGTATATGATAGGTCTATAATGTTAATCCAGACTATTATTCACTATTCTTAATTTCTTTTGATTACTAATTTAAAAATCATAGTTAAATGATAAAGAACTGCTAAAAGTAAGAACAGATTCAATTCTTTGAAGTTTGGCCCAAATCTGTACACATCATTTTCTCAACCACTTGTCCAGGACCCAGGAACTATACAAGATTAGAGCAACCTGGACTTTTATTGACATGTCTATTAGTGTTTGTCAATTGCAACTGCTATTAAATGGCACAAATTTCAAACAAAAGCATCAATACGTCAACGCATATCTTTATCACCATCTTTGAGATTCCTTCAAATGCTGGTGTACCACGAGAGACTAAAGTGAACTCTACCACACAGAAGTGAATTACAACTTAAATTGTGACATATTCAGGGTCTATTTCATGATGCGCAATTTTGGAATTCACGCTAATTTCTAAAAGCAAAATACACAGAAAACTCATCCAATTGCACATTATATTTGCAAGGCCTAACATTATTTCTTCATTAAATCCTCCCACATTTAGATAATTCCCTCCTTTTCGTCAAATGGAGGGCAGGAATTTCTCCCCATAATTTTCAGTTCTTGAATAGACCCTGATATTACTGTGACAGAATGACTGCGCATGCATTATAATGAATAACATATCAAATTAGATTTCGTCCAGAAGAGTAAATTTATCATAGTACAACCTGCCCACATCTTTGGGAATTCCTGCTTACTCAAGAAAAAGTCAACTTCGGATGTTGATAATATACAGCCAACAGTCCAATCAGGGCTGTCACAAGTTTGTACTGGATGAAACAGCGCCCCACCCCACCCCCACCCTCAGAAAAAAGAGAGCAAACTGTTTATTTATTAAAGATTTTAAGTCATGAGAATAATAACAAAACATAGGTATTGTAATGAAAAACCTGTATATTTATTTAAGTAAAATACAAAATAAAAGAGCATGATCTGCAAAATGGTGCCCCAACCCACCCCGAGCTTGACGTCCCGGATGGTTGTCTGTATTGCTCGGCCCTTATGATGGCCCCCGAATCCAATGCAGTGATGTTATTGACACCACAACCAGGAAAATGCAAAATCATGAAATCCTTGAGTCATTTATTTTCCTGCTTCATTTAATAACTTTTTTCAAACATATTCTAAATCAATAAATGTAAATTTCTTATGTGGATTATTGGATAAAATATCATATTTTCAAGGCTATAGGCCTTGATTTAAAAAGCACATGTAATTATATATCATCAGATGAATATAAAAAGGGCTCTAGAATGAATAATAGCATAGAGTATCTAAATCGAATAAAGAAATAAAAAGTTCCAAAATGATAAAGGTATGAACTATTTAGGTATAAATATGAACAAATAATTGTGAATTAAGTAAATGAATAATAAAGATTCCAAAATGAAAAAAGTAAAATTTAAAAATGAAAAAAGGCACTGAAATGAAAAGATATGACCTAAAAAGAGTATAAAGAGAAAAATAACTGTAAAAAAAGTAAATTAAAATAAATAATTTGTGATTAATTTATTCAAAGACTAAACAATTAAAATGTCATTGTTTTTCAAGTTACACCACTCCCTCGATAACTTGTGCCTCGATAACTCGTGCCTGGATAACTTGTGGGTCAGGCATGGATCCCATTTTTTTTCACTGGAAAATACCCAAAAAATTGGCCCCTATTTGTTGAACATGAAGAAAATCGTGATCAAAATTGGTAAATGAAACCTTGATAGATAACTTGTTTTATCATCGAAAACAGTGGTTAGTGCCCGGAAATTTGAATCAACATCATGAAATTCGCAGATTTTAATAAGAAGTAATATATTTTGTTAAATTTTCTTTCCAAACAACTTTCTCAGTACACTGTAAATAACAATATTCAATGAAATTTTGATCAGTGAATATGTCACTAATGCCTACTGGTGCAACACTTTAATAAATAAATACCAATTCAATAAGTTTTGTAAAGTAAAATTTGTGTTTTAGTTCTATCTTTTAATTTGGTTTCAGTGTAATCATCATAAATGCAATATGCCCTCTTGTATCCAAATGTGAAATATGTCATTCTACGATCACAGCTATGTCCATGAGCATTTCTTTGAGAACCTAAGTGCCGACCATGTTTTGATCTCCTACTTGCGGAAGCATTTGTTGTATTGTTACAATCATTTAAAAGCAGACCTGCTTTGTATTATCACATTAATTATGTCTTTTGTATCAAATCAAATAAAGTGGGTGGAATAAAAGAAAAGTTAAAAGGCAAGAAAATCCTACCTGCGTAAGAGCTAGCAGTCATGGCCATGTCTCAGGTCAACTCATTTCAATTGATTAATCAAACACCGTTATAAATATATTTATGTTAGTAATATAATTAAACTACCTTAAATGAGCATACTCATTCACAGATGTGATCAAAGATAACAAAGCAACCAAGCGAAATGAGTAATTGGTCAATAATAAAAACTGTTTCACAGATACGGTTCATTTTGGAGAAGGAAGTTCCAGAGTTTGTAGTGAACTTAAAAATCCTAAATTCACACTCAGAGATTTCCTCAAGGATGAGAAGAAGTTTCACTATTACTTGCAATGAAATCATGGCATCAATAGTTTACTAAAAGAACAATTAAAAAAAAAATCGAGTTTCGACATTGACAGTTGTTTTATGAAATAAATGTACCTGGTTTTTGAAAAAAAGGAATCTTGTTTTGTTGCGAATTAACAACAACAAAAAGCTGTGATGTAATACACACTGTTTTTGCATACACGTGATGGTTGTTGAAACGTCTTGGAGTAATGATGTTAACAATCTTTCAGAGGCTAGGTATCTTGAAACAGAAAAGTATCTTCATCACAAACAGCTCTTTATTGACAATTATTCCCAATGCGTTTATAAAACAAATATTCAGCCTTTCAACAGCCCTGTTACCCCCCCCCCCTCCCCGGTTTTCTTGATATCCAGCAGGAATGGCATCCCCTTCTTAATTTTTTTTTAGGTCTCTCTGTAACTCGCTCCCTCACTTATAATGTGGTCAATGTTTTTGGACCTCACTGTAGGCACATTATCGAGAGAGAGGTGTACACTTAATTTTACTGTAAATCTGGTGAAAAGGGTGTATTTCCTTTATCAAAACAAAGAATAATAATTTACTTACTTGTTCATATTACAGATTGAGCCATGTAAATACGAAGAAAATCTATATGACCCCACCAAATATGGCAAGAGCTGTAGAATTGTTCATTATTATTATTATTATTATTATTACAGTGAGACCTGTTGATATTGGATCTAAGGTGACTGGCAAGTGCTATAGATCTCAGAGGAAAAATTAAACACCACATCCGATTCAGGTAATAAATTTTTAGCATGAAGCATGTTTGATGATGCATGTAGTTTCAAGCATAAAATTTACAAGCTTTTTTTAAACAGGAATACTAAATCTAAAAATGGACATTTCATATCTATACATTTTAATCATTGCAGATCACATTTAAAGCAATATATGAGGCTACAACAACATCTGCATTCTGCACTTACCCAATAGGACTAGCAGGATCGTGTAGACATATTGTTAGTCTACTCTATCAGCTAGCCAAATACAAAATGCTGGGACAAAGGGCTCTTCTGGAAGATATAGCAAAAACATCCCAGCCTCAAACCTGGCATGCTCCTTGGGGTGTGGGTGGGTGGGGGAATTAAAGTAAAAGCAGTGTTGGATATATAAAAGCAGTGCAGGATATTTAAATGAGAGGATATGCTAAGTAACAATGGACTTTGTCAGCAGCGAGACAACAGCCCAAGGGATAAATCTACAATGTACAACTCAATTTGTGGGGATAATGTGGACTGGGAGCTCAGTGTGATCCTCCTACTAAAGGCTGACAGTTCTATGTTTATTTTACCAGCTATGGAATTACCTTCAACCACCATGGTTCAAAAAAAATTTTGGTTTAGTACCTCGTGGTTCTGTTCCAGTGTTCCCACCAGTTCTAAAAACGTTTTTTTTTTTTTATCCCTAATATCCCAAAACTGGGGGTGCAGCACCAAAAATTGGGGGGTGCAAATTTGCTGCTTGGAAAATAAAGCAAACAAGGCTTATACAGTGTCTTAAACTAATAGTCAGGTATAGAATTTAACAAAACATTCCTTATAGCCAGAAGGACTAGTAGATATTGATATTTACTAGTCCTGCTGAATCTTCACTAGTCCTTTTCACAAAACAATGTCAGACATCTGTCTAGATTAACAACACTTTTATTTCCCTAAATATCACAATCATAATTCAGAAGTACAAATCTTGCTTTAGAAAACCAACAAGGTTACTAGAAAATATTTACTACAAGTTCACCAAAAAAACAATGACTGATTCTCTAGAAATTGTTTTTAAAAAAATGAGTCAGTAAACATTTTTAGAGCCTCGTCATCCAGAAAGAAAAAAAAACAGAAAAACACACCAACAAAAATTTAATCAGAGAAAAAGACAATGATCTCATTCACGCTGTCTTTATATATCATCACTCTAGAGACAGACGATTTAAGGCAGTACCTGTTGTGCTGCAGTGAAAGCAAGGTGAAAAGATCTCTGATTATAGCAGTATAGGCATTGTGTGGTTTTCACAACAGATATGACTCTTTGAACAAAATACGTCTCCATTATGCTAATCCTTTAAAGACGGAATGGTTTAATCTTAATAGGTGTTCTGATAGCCATAGCACTAAAATGGCAGTTTTATAAGTTCATATGTCTGGTTTACAGTCTTTTAGTCACAATTTCCAAGAAGATAAATCTTCTTATCAATTTCATGTGAGTAGGGCTTATGTAAGGTTGTTTAAGTTTGCTAGGCCTGGTAGTAAGTGGCTACCCTATGCGGACACAGCGTGGTTTCAGTGAATTCCAACTTTTCAATAGGCAATACAGTCTGACCTCACACTTCAACATAAATGTCAAAATATCTAAAATAGGGTAGGAAAGGTCTTGGACTAACAGTCAATGACATACAACATTACCTTATAAATCTAACAAAACTGGTAAAGATTTATACAGCCTCATTTTGAAATACGATTTGTAAAATCCTCACTTGTTCTAACCCTCTAGCAAACATTGAATCTTGGGGATATATGCGATTAACTCCGAGAGAACTTGGACATCGTCCAATCATTCAGATTTTCGAAAATTACATATGATAGCATAAATAAACGCTGACTGGTGACAACTGAAACTTTACTAGCCATCAGATTATTAAAATTATGAAAACTACTAGTCTGACAGGAAATTTACTATCCTCGGGCTAGCCGGGCTACCGCTAATTTCTAGCCCTGATATTTATTTCAAAGAAAGGCTGTATAAGTACTAATTCAAATAAAGTTCAAGACATTATTCAGTACAACAAACTGATCTGTGTTTATCAGAGACAAGACAGACTATTGCAAAAAAAATCGATAACCACGAGTCAGCGGAATAGCATTAATTTCGAGCTTTGACATCGAGCACATATCACTAAAAGGTTAATCATCTTAATGTCATATCTTGCGGAGGAAATCTTTCATCAAACTCTGTAATTATGTTTCTGACAGGTTTTCCTAATATTGCTAAATATAAGCCTATCTCTCAAGGAGCATGAACGCTGAATGCCTCTGTACTGGTCTGAAACACCAAGTTGTTCAAACGGGTCCACCAACAACAGATATGCTATCAGCATTTTCAAAAGCAGCTATAGTGTCTTTGGTAACACCAACCCCAGATACTCTTTCCATCATAACTGATGTACCATCACTTCCAAAGCTTGATACTCTTTTCATATCTATGCCGACATAATCTAACCACTGAATGATGGAGTTGTACACTGTTTCTGCTTTTCCATTGGAAATATCCACATTTGCACATAATTCAATTCTAACTTCCTCATGGTGAATAATTTTACAAAACATTACAAGTTTTTTGTTAATGGCTATATCAAATGATTCATCAATCACAATTCCTATGGAGGGACTGCTTGTGATGCAAACCACAGCCGCGTCTTTGAGGACTTCACTCAAATATTTATGCATGACAGTTGGAGCTTGATGATTGGTATATATTCCTCTCCTACCACCAGAACCCTTTTCAACCAGAACTAAGGAACCATTGCTAATCTGAAAAATAAAACAGGATGTAAAAATAAATATTATTTTTTCCTAATTCAACTTGTAAGAAGTGTGATTTTATAGTTAAATTAATTATTATTCTATGTAGTTCTTGGTATCATCAAGTTTTATTATCATTATTATTATTAATGTAATTATTATTATTATTATACAATACTTACTGTTATTATCAGTATTATTATTATTATTATACTACAGTATTGTTCATAATATTCTTCTAGTTCATCATGGTTGGTTGAAATTATCTGAATTATGATTATTTTCATCAGAGCTTTGTTTTAAAAAAATACTTAAATAAGTCTATAAGGCTGCAAAACTTCCTGTTAGCTATATTTTTTCTGCCATCTATTATGCGATTGTATGCTGGACCTCGAGGATGGGTACTGTTTTCTCTGCTATGCACTTCTTGGCCATGTCCATGTATAGCTTTTGTGACTTGTTTTGCATGGTAATAACATGATGATCTGAATTTGTATGTCTTAGCAGTGCAGACCATTGGTAATTAGTAGTACCCCCAATAAAAGCTGACTGGAAAGCTGAAGGTTTAGTTTCAGGTGTGTGTTGTTCGCACACAAAACACTGCATTCCTGCAACGTCAGCACGTAACCAGCTGAATTCTTTTAGCCATCTTTCCTTGAACATTTCAAATCTTGGCACTGTTGCTTTAGACTGATCATTTGTAATTTGTTTTGTGTCCCACCAATTTCCCCTTTCCTCAACAGCATACAGAACTGTCTGGGGTTTTGTGCATAGTGAGGCAACCCTCAACAACAATTAAATGATCCTGATAGCTGCAAGTTAGTATTCCATTTCGAGTGGAAGGACTTTGCTTTCCAGCAGTTTAACACCACTCACAAACTGCTTTTAATGTACCATCTGATTCCACTTTTTTCAACCATGAGAACTGCTTCTATCACCCAGGTCTCTAGTTCTGCTGCCATTTTTATCAGCGTCCTTCACCGTACTCAAGATGGAATCAGCATTAATTACACATTACAAGTTTAAGTTCACTTCTGCTCTCACTTTTGTCTATTTTTTGCCTTTTATTAGCATTAGTGTCATTTTCATCGCAAGTCCGTTATCCGAAAAATGGAAATGGCTTTTGCAGACTCATTTTTACAAGTAAAGTACTTTTTCCGCACTCCTTTAAAAAGTGTCTACTGATACTGGAGTGCCCTGGTCTAAATCACACATACTGAAGTAGCTGTTATTATTATTTGTATTATTATTGCATATTAATGACTTGATAGCATACAACTGTCCAGTTCAAACTCTGAGAAAGCTTTGATTACTTTCATGATTTATATTCACGTCATCACCAATCTAAATAATTAAAACAGCAAAGGGCATAATTTATTTGCCGAACAATCGCAGATGCTTACATACACATTCAACAGAAATTAATTTCTTTAAGTTGTCACGTCAGATAAGGATTAACTGTTAGTTAGTCACACTGGCTTCTTGCCTGTTACCAAAGTCTAGCCATTTGCTATTCCTCAGATTAGCCATGGCTGCCCCAAAAATATAAAAAGGGAAACATCAGGGGGGATAATGAGGCATGTCATGGGGATGCATTACAAGGAGAAAAGGAGTGTCCTCTGAGAATTTCACATGTATTTGACCTGAAAGCTCATGTCTCTAAGAGCCCTGAATACGAGAATAAAATAAATGGTTTCATTTTATGCATCTGTTCATACGTTCAATGTGAATCATAAGTTTTGCAATTTGCTCTGTTGTTTCAATTTCCTTGATACTGAACTGCCTTTTACTGCTTAGAAAATCAGGTATATTCAGTGTAACACCCTTTTAAAGCTTAGAAAATCAGGTATATTCACTGTAACACCCTTTTACTGCTTAGAAAATCAAGTATATTCACTGTAACACCCTTTTACTGCTTAGAAAATCAGGTATATTCACTGTAACACCCTTTTACTGCTTAGAAAATCAGATATATTCACTGTAACATCCTTTTACTCCTTAGAAAATCAGGTATATTCACTGTAACACCCTTTTCAGCCAAAATTGTATGCAGAGTAAAACCTTTGTCTGCCATGACTTCATGTGTTTGCATTTTTGTAATTTGATAATGACTGGGAATTAAGTACAAGGGATGAAGGTTGTTGAGTTCTTATCGTGAGTCAATACAATCAATTATGACCTGGGTACATAGCTCTGAAACTTTCCGGCATTAATTTTTTAACAATCTCTCTTGGTAGCCATATAGGAATTGCACCAAGAACAAAATACAGAAATATGACTATTTTACAACTTTAGTCAACGAATAGTTCAATCTAACACTGAGATCCTGTTCAAGAAGACCAGTTTTCAAATAAGAAAGAGACATGAACAATCTATAAGGAGCATACTATGTTTTATACCTGCCAGACTAACAGTTTCACTACTTTTGTAGTAGGCACTCTACATGTTTTGAGCTGATGGTTGAATACAAGTGAAGAAAGCAGTAAATGTGACATCGGAGGAAATACCTGTACAGAAAATAAAAGTCAGTTGTCACTTGAAAATCTATGCAAACCAAAACATTCTATTTGTAATTGGCAGAAGTTTCTCCTCCAACTCCTTTATCCTTCACTGACATACCTGGTAAGGATTGTTCTTGAGGCTCATTAAATGATTTAGCTTCTGTATCCATTCTGTTAAATGAAAACAAAAACATCTTTGTACAATCTAACAATATTTATATCTATATAATGTTAGTCAAACACAAACATATTTCATCACTGCATTATAGGAGACTGCTGTATCTACAATTACTTATGGTGTAATAATTCCTCTACTAAATTACCTGAGTAAAATGTGGTTTCCGGAATAAATATTTCATTTAACTGTACATTCAATTTTTGTGTATTATAATATAAATGGCTGTTGTTGTAATAAATTCATGGTTTATTAGCATCTAAAAATAATATTTTCTTATTAATTTTTCCCTCTCATTATACAAAAAGAGTTCTTAATTACCTTTTAGAAATTGCAAGTGGTTTTTCAGAAGCAAAAAATTTTCTCTTTAAAGGTCAACTGCAAGTTTTTTCACTCCTTGAATTAAAGATTGATGGCACTGCATCAGAGGATAGTCTTTGTCTACCTGGTCTCCATGACTTGCAATCACCTTTTGTAAAATGTTTTGAACACACAACTGTTGACTTTGTAACCTAGCCAAAGCAAATAAAAAATAACTTATACAAAAAGACTAATGCACAATAATAAAATAATTCTTAGAAAAGTGTCTCAAGCAAGAAGAAATATTTAAGGTTTTTACTAAATGTTATTACATTTCAGTATTAACTGAAATATTTGTTGTAACGTATACAGCAAAAGAGAACAAGTCTTTAAAATAAAGAACAATTACATCCTGAATAATAGTAAAAGACAGATGCACATTTTAAATGAAATGAAATGTAACCGAGTATTTCAAATTTCTAAAACATAAAATATTAAGGTGCAAAACTTCATTTAAACAAGAAAAAAAATGGATATAATTTAGAATACTCACTTGAAAATGGGCCTTCACTCTTCTTATCTTAGTTATCCACTGCTTTTTCAATGTAGGATTCTTTGGAATTGAATGAAAATGAAGCATTGGATCATATCGTGAATCTGAAGTACAATAGGGCACACAACAATGCTGTGATGATTTTCTACTAGTATTACTAGTGGCATCCATATATTCAGCAGTTTCTGATACAGCTTGCTCAGTTAGCCTCATTCTGGAAATGAAATCTCAACCATGCATATAATCTGATGGAGGTCTATTGGGTGACAGAATGTTTATTTGACACAATAATTTTTAAAGTTTATCAGGAAACATAAAATCAGCAGGTTTGAAAGCACCTGGAACAGCATAGCAGGACTGCAACAAATATATGCAAGTTCAAAAGTATAGTAGATACTGTATCAGCACTCTGATGGTAAATGACCTTGGGTAGAACTCTGTATATGATCAGCAAATTCTTCTGCAAACTCCCTCCGTATGTATATACTGCCAACCGTCAACTGCAGATAATCAACAGAGCCAATAAATGTACAAAAGCAACCAGTCCAAACTTGAGGTTTCTACTAATTTCGATGCATGGTCATTAAATTTCCTACCTCAGTTTCATCCAAAGCATTGAAAATATTTCTCTCGTTTTCTTTCAGTTGACTACTTCTGAGATAAACCAAAATGTACAAATAACACTAAAAGAGGAAAAGTTGCCATAAGACATTTCTGGACATAAGACACTAAAAATGCTTAAGGAAAGAGCTGAAAACAAAAATGCTGCAAGAGGAGCTGAAGAAGCAAAAAAAGATTTAAAGAGAAAAAAGAAAAAAAAGTTAGCTGGAAAGAGAGATAAAAAAGAAAGAGAGGAACTGAAGAAGAAAATGTGACAGAATGCAAAATGGGCAGGGAAAAGAGAAAGTCAGAGAATAAGAGTAGTTACAATAACAAAATACCTTATGGAGTCAGATAAATTTCTTTTAGAGTGACTTAAATGATAAAAGTCACAGCTGTCCAAACTGTAAATCAGGGGTGGGTGAAGTTGATCTGTGGGTTGGATGCATTCTATATCTTGGTTCTGGGCTTTATACATTCACTTGCCTGATGCCCAGAACAAGTTCAAATGAAACTCAGACATGCTCATGTTTACAAGGTACTTGCCCATGGGCAAGTAAAAAAAATTGAGAGAGAGAGGTCATGTTCAGTTCATAATGCTTTATGTTCTGCAAGCTTTATACTCTGTGATTTCAGTAAAGTACATAAATCAGCACCTTTTTTCGCATTTATATGTACTGCATTGTTAAAATACATAACTCCCCACAGTTTATTTCATCTATCAATCCTTTATTTCACATGATACATTGTCAGTCGTATCCTTGTTGTCATGTCAAGGTCAGTCTCACATTTTCTTGCGCTGACAAGATAATGTGAATACACTATTTAAAGCAAGTTATATTGAATAGAAAATAAATATTTATATTTTAACTTATGTTATATTTTAATTGTAATATTTGTATGTATATGAGATTTGACGACTTTCAAGTCCTACTAGCCACAGGCAGTTTGTGAGCTTTGAATGTGCTGATATTGCCTACAATCAGTGTATCAAAGATTGTTTTGATGCATGTCACCTATTTCAAGGTGACTAGGTGATAATGGTTAATAATATAACCCATGAGATTTCTCTGATAGGTGTGTTTGGAAATAAAAGACTCACCTCTAATGATTATCAATCTGAAAATCGAGCACCCACAAGTGGTGCTTATCATCTATTGTCTACGTGATTATTGCAGGAGACTGATACATACTTACTGTTTGGAAAATAAATAAATGGATCTAAATAAGTGTTCTCAAATAATTCTCAAAAGTCATATTGTCAAAATTGTTTAGATGCATGTCACCGATTTCAAGGTGAAAATTGGATGACATGGAAGCAGAAGCAGACATGTGAGTAGACACAATACTCATCATATAAAAGTAAAGAATGAATTCATTGACATTGGAATATTTCTGTGTGGAACTGGGTTTAACTTGTTTTCTTACTGGATATTGATACTATAATCTGCATGATCAATCAAACTTAAGGTGGAAATGTAGATAAAAAAAAAATGATATGATACATTACAACAAGACTAAAATTAAGTTAACACAGTTCTGTTCTTGGCTGTTCAATTTTTCAGTTTAAGGTCTTTTACCTAAATATCATGCTCTCTTAAAAATCAAGCCAATTCCAACACCCTTATCTACATATATATTTTTGTTTTTTATACATGTATATGTCTGTCTTTGCTCTTCTAACTATATCTGCATTCTAACTCTTCCTTTCTTACATCTACATATCTATCTACATGTACTATTTACATATATCTTTTTGATAACATTAATTATCAACATATTGTTTTAAAGTACAAACAAAAATAACAAGATGAAAGTTCAACATTTGTCAAAGAAATATAATTTGATTTTCTTAAAACATCATATTTTTCATGTTACTATGTTTTTGTTTTACTTTAGTTGTGATATTTTGCGTGGCAAGCTCAAATACCCCAAGGGCAAGTTTAAGTTTCCAGTCAGCCTGTCTTGGCAAGCTGACTTTTACAAATACCCCCCCCCCCCCCCCCCAGGTTGGTGGCATATTTGATGCACAAAAGATGAATTAAAATCATGAACTCTTGATGAAATAGCGGAACATGAATCTTATTATACCATATGTGTACTGAAATCATGTACTGCACTCCAAATAAACATTTTTGTTGTCTACCTACAATGAAACCAATAGATATTTCTTTGTACAATTGTGTTGAAACTTCATTACTTTGTGTAAAATCATTGTTCAAATTTCATATTTTAAAGAGGCAATCATGTTTGTTTTTATATTCACACCTTTAAAACTTGTTTTCCTTCTTAAGCAAGAAAACACTGATGGTGTCAGTAATGGCCTGGCAGAGTGTCAGTGTTAGTCCAGGTGCATCAATACAAAAATGTGTACATACACAGGACTGGAAACAAAGTCTCTCACCTCTTGTAATGTATCACCTTTGCTATATCTATCAAATGAAATTACCTGGGCACGCACACTAAGACGTTTGCTCTACTTTACACAGAATTAAATAGTGGTGGCTCATCATAAAGAGGACTCTAAAACCTATGTACAATATATTTAGAATAACTGATTCCATCTATCAATGCCTGCAGTTATCCTAAAACAGCCAGTGTCCCTCTAAATTAGACAAAGCCACCGCAGTGACTAAGAGCGGCAGATGATCATAACATATCCCCCTTACAGCTCGATCTAGATACAACAATGATGCCTCCAAATGGCTAGTTCTCACGGTAACCACAATGATAACCTCGAGAGGATGCATCACGCCACGAGAATTGACAACCGACGGTATAATTATTTTATGAGTTTTCGTGCTACATGGTTCAATATAAATCTTTACTAACTCATACTCGATGTGGGAAAGTGTCAATAAGTACACGTTTCCCTGGCTTCATTGAAAAATGCGCTTGAAATATTTCTTCACTTTCAGTTTAAGGTCACTTCATGGTTTTCTAGACGATTCCTTTCTATTCGGAATATCTTAACTTTATTGTACATTAAGGTGGCAGGTGATAGTTTCGTAAATTTCTTAATTTAAGGCTATGATTTGACTTTTTCAGCTATTATTGTTTAATAATTAAAGATATGGATATATTTGTAAATTAGGTGTTTCGGGCTTGTGCTGTTCTTGAAACTGATGTGAGGTATATACCTACATCGGCTATTTCTGCAGGACAACATTATGCCTAGTCTGGTTCCCTGATAAATACGCTTCCTGCGTTGCACTCCGATTATGAAGTTCGGTGAACGCCGACGCCATATTGTCATGTGATCAAAACGAATGGCCGCATATGGAGAAAGCTCGGTAATCTAACCGTGGCAAATTTATTTCTTTAATTTTCTATTTGTTAGTGACACAATGCGAACTTTCCTAATTCTTTCGGTTTGATCTATAGCAGTCGTTATCTTGTGTTCAAGCTTAACCAGCAATTCGGTCACATAATTATTTTTACAAATATTTTTACTAGTAGGCGAAGATTGGAAAGGATTCACACAACAATATGTTGTTAATATTGCACATTTCCCACCGCGTCATCTAAAAAATTCCTTCTCCAATCGATTCCTTGATAAATTTTACATTTAAATTGATATGAGGTGATATATGTCAGCCTTAATTATCCCAAAGATTAAGACGAATATATCAACCCTCTTCTACGAGAGTGTGAGCGTAACGATTGTTTTGCAAATATTGCATATTTCACACTGCGTCATCTAAACAATTATATTTGCAACAGATTCCTGGATTAATTTTACATCGATATTGATATATCGTTATATATGACTGCCCGCATTTGATCAAATATTAGGATCGAAATACCAACCTTCTTCCAGGAGGGGGTGAATGTGACGTTATTTTGTCAAATATTGTACATTCTGACTGCATCATGTAAAACAAAAAAAAAAAAAAAATCCACTTGCAATCGATTGCCTGATAAATTTTACGTCAGAATTTGTATTAGGTGATAGATGACAGCCTTAATTTGCCAAAGATTAAGACCAAATACCAACTATCTTCTATGAAGGCAGGCGAGCTGGGGTTGGGGAGGAGGTGGCGATATTTTGCCAAATACTGCACATTTGATTCTGCACCGTCGAAAAGTTCCATTTGCAATCGATTCCATTATCAATTTTACATTGATATTGATATGTTGTTCTACATGACAGCCCAGATTTTGCCAAAGATTAATCATGGTTCAGCTATGAATCTCTCCTCACAGAGAGGAATACTTTTGTTGAAGGAGGGGGCACTTTTTTGGATACAAAGGTAAATGTTTGTGTTACAAGGACTTGATGCAGCTGATTCAGTTTTGAATTTCATCTCTTTTGGAAATAGAAAACGATAAAAGCACATTCATGTCTTTATCTTGCATTAAAATCAAAACACCAGCCTTCATTTTATGAGGGGGTGCTGGAGACTTGGATTGAGAGGGAGCACTGAGATGAAACATCTGATTATGACCATATCATCCAGAATGTACCATTAGTAACATCTTTATTTACTCTGATATTCTGTGTTTACATGGGCATTTAAAAAATAAACAAGTTGTTTCAAGTATTAAATAAAAGTACATGTACATGCCAAGGTTTATGATGAAATCTTCATGGTATTTAGTGAAGTCAACATCCTTTTTCTGGGGGAACTTGAAATTAATAAAATATTATTGCATGTCTAATTAATGTCAACAACATAAGATGGGTGAAACATTTGTAATAAAAAGATGCTTTCACTAATATCTTTTTTTATATCTATTTTTTTCACAATAGAAAATGGTTATAATTAAAATGCTTCATGTATGTGTGTGTGTGTGTGTGTGTGTGTGTGTATTGTTAGCATTGGATTTGAATCAGTATTTTTTTTGAAAATACAATGGTTTGAACTTTGATACCTAGTGACAATAAAAAGAATTTGTTTCATGAACTAGTTTAAATTTGATTTTATAGAATGGAGCATCATCCTAATTTCCACACCTATTGTAAAAGACAAAGGTCATCGCCAACAGGAAAGACTCCAGTGCAGATAGAGAAGCATTGACAGAAGTATGTTATACTCACTTTCCATTTACAGTAGCAGTTAGCAACTTTATGTACTGATTCATTTTGGACAGAGTTTGAATGTCTATCCTCAATGTTTGCCCTCGAGACCTTGTTTAAGGAGATGCTCATTTTGTGTGTATACCCACTTTTGCCTCAGATCTCATACAAAAGTGAAACAGATATTCTAAATTCTTATATTTATTATTTCACATGGATGTTTCCATTTTTGACTCATCGGTAAGATATGTAAATTTAATAATACTAATTAAAACCAATTGTTATTGACTATTTATGCATGTGAAAAGTACCCATAGTGTGACTCCAAGTGTGCTATGTTGAAATCTGCAATACATATTCCTGTTAACATTACATTGGTTCCTCACTATAACATGATGTTTACGGGAGAATGCAAAGTATATATTATTATTATAACGGGGTACATGAAACAAAAGTCATACAAATCACTCTGTATAACTGTATTCATGACCATGCCAGTGTTATATATACATCAAACACAGTGTCACACTTACATTTACTATATTGTAAGACCACTGTATTGTATTCTATTATATTGTCTGTTTCAACATTGAGATATAAGTGACATAAAATCAAAAATTTCATTGGCCTATAGTCCAAGATCTTGTAATCCCGTGCTATTTTCAATACATACTCTTTCTTTATATCCTCTTGGTTGTTATAAAAATAGAGCTTTGCAAGGAGTTTTCTCACATTATTATGCAATTAGCAGCCTTTATTACTTTAAGGAGGGGGAGGGGGGAGGTTTTAAAATGTGGTCTTTATTTTCAAAAGACAATAGGTAAGAAATATTCATATTAAGCAGTATCAGCTATTGAATTACTAAGAGCTCTTTGTATTTCAAATTTCATGATACAAAAATGTGTTTTCAGATATTTTATTATTATAGCTCTTAACTATTTATTTATTGCAGTTCCCAGACCAGAGTAGATCATACAAGAAATGGAGCAAAGAGGAGAAGGTTGCACTGAGGGAGTTTGTGGAGGAGCATGGGATACCACCAGTAAATGTCAACAAATTCTGGGAGGAGTGTGCTCACTACATTTTTCAGACTACTGGCCTTGTGAAATCAGGTTGCATTTAGCAACATATATACAGTAACATGAATGTCTTGTGATCTTACTTATCACTCCCTACCCCTTAATCCTACCCTCCACACTGTCTGGACAAATATACTTGAATTGAATGTGTCCCATTAACTAGCTTCATTTAACAACCTTCATAGTAATAATTTGTCTGAAATTCGTGGCCTCATCTTTTTTTGTACTGATAAATTTTACCATTAAAAAAATTCATATACTTTGATTGTAATGAAGATGTGGGTCAGGTTATTAGTCTGTCCAGACTTTGGGTAATAGGTGTCAATAAACACTAAGCGGAGCATATGAAGCAGGGAACCAGACTAGGAGTGAGTGAACTCTTCACATCCCAGCCCAGTGTGTCTGCTACAAAATGTCGTTCTGTACCTATTGTGGCTGTTTACAGTTCTCTTTGCAAATTGATAAGTTGCTTCTTTTCTCATTTTATCTTCTATTTTCATTCATATTGATTACATAAATATAAGACACACTTATGATTTAAACGTGAAAGATGGTTTATGTGAAGAAAGTAGAGCACTACAAACACAGCATGGTTAGCTTCTTGAACACTGAACGCGCAGCCATTCAGTCACCATGGTGTATATTGAAACGAGTGTGGAATATAGACTAAGCTAAATGACGTGCCAACTACAGTTAATTCAACAGTACAGTTTATTTACAGTTGATCTAAGTCATTATTATGCTTTAATTAACATTGCTACTGACCATAAGATTGTTTGTATCCTCCATCTCTCTCTTTCCCCTTTCCGTTGGTCGGTTTATCTGTATATTTTACTATCATTCATAGGTCCAGAGACATCGTCGCATGACAGGCGAAAATCTGCTACTCTCGTTTTTTCACAGATTTTCGCCCGTAGCTTGAGACGATGACCCAGAGAGAGAGAGAGAGAGACATGTACACTGTGGTAAAACTGATAAACTCATATGCTGAGACAGACCAACCAACAGAGAGATAATTGGGGTTGGGGTTTGGGGAGACTTAGCATAAGATTTTTTAAATTTTTATTGTCCATCCCTATGTTTCTCTGTTGGTCGATTAGTATGCTGCCTGACAAACCAACACACAAACACACACACACACACAGAGAAAGAGAGGCATTCAGACATTTTAATATTTAAAAATAATGTTTTTAGAACCCTAATATTGGTTATAAAAACCAAAAAACAAAGCATTACATAGATTGCAGTATGTGTGTGCCTCCTAACTAAGAAATTTACCATACAGTCTCGACAGGCTATTTCAACTTTGTATCATTGTTATTGTAGACTTGGTAGATAAATCCCATGAAAAGTGTAAGCATACCATTACAACGACAAAGGTTCTTGTAGGTTACTTGGTGTAAGTTCAAGTTCAAGGATTTCATCCAGCTCAAATTTTTTTTTTCTCTCTCTCTCCATAGATTTCCATGTATGTGTGTCCCTTATGCATGAGAGAGTGAGCTTAGGGAATGTTAATGATGAAACTGTGTACCATGTTTAATTCATTTAGAAAATGGGGATTATTCATATTTTTTCTCTGATATTTCTTATGTCGATAATGATTAATAAGTGGAAATTCATCACTGATCTAGGGAGTATAGAAGCAATAACCACCGTTGAAACCATGTTTATGTATGCGTATTCATGCGCCATGGGCGGATCACAATTTGGTATACCAACAGTATTGATATATCAAATTGCTTTATATCAACACTTTGTTGTTATTCCCAGACAAGATGTAGTGTTTATCATAGTGTTGTTCCCAAGCAAGACATAGTTTTCATTATGGTGTTGTTCCCAGGCAAGACATTGTGTTCAGCATGGTGTTGTTCCCAGGCAAGACAGTTTTCTGTGTGGCCCCTGTTGTTATATATCCATTCAGTCACTTTCTCTAAGATTACAAATTTTAAAACAAAAAGAACATCAAATCTGTGAATTGAATGTCGGAACCCAGAGGAGCTTTAGAGACATGAATTTTGTTATCATATTTGATATTACTTTGAGAAACTTGGGACATAAGAAAAAAATTACATCTCATATGGACCTACATTCCATTGCTCCACATGCATTCAGAGAATGGATAATTAATGCTTAACTCTGTATTGTTGATTTAGCTTTTCTGTGTTATGTATATATGTGTGTGTGTGTGTGTGTGTATATATATATATATGCTTCCATTCATGAATTTTGTGCCTTTAATTAATCAAGGCTCAAATTACTGAAATGGTTAATGGTAACTTTGTAGCATGCATGGAATTTGTGAACCATGAATAAAAAGCAAAACACCTCATATGCACTATCTCTTGATCTGCACCTGTTGTAACCATAGATAGAAGCTCTACATTTGGGTCTTTTGCCAAACAGTACAATCCAATGACATGGCTCTGACATGAAAAACATTACCAATAAATTGATAGTTAAGAATTTAGAAAAAATCACATAGTATTTTCCATCATGGAATAATAATAATAATAATAATAGCAGTAATAATAAGCTTCATTTATAGAAGGTGACTTAAGTAGTGAATACACTTATCTTCCATTTTGCATAAAAGTCTTGGCTTGAGTTTGAAACTGAGTTTTCCTTCTCAAGCTCAAACACAATCTCTGAAGGTTTATTATCTCCAGGCCAAGAGGCCTTCTTTTTAAGCCCTAATCATTGAAAAACAATCCAAAAAACAAAAACAAGCAAAGAAACATGGTTTATTGAACTTTTGATATATCAATCTGTATCACACATGCTCAATCATAACATCATACATACTCAATCATAACATCACACATACTCAATCATAATATCACACATACTCGATCATAACATTACACATACTCAATCATAACATCACACACAATCATAATATCACACATAATCATAATATCACATACTCAATCATAACATTACACATACTCAATCATAATATCACACATCCTCAATCATAATATCACACATACTCGATCATAACATTACACATACTCAATCATAATATCACACATACTCTCATAACATTACACATACTCAATCATAATATCACACATACTAAATCATAACATTACACACTCAATCATAATATCACACATACTCGATCGTAATATTACACATAATCATAACATTGCACATACTCAATCATAACCACTAATACTCGAGCATAACATCACATACTCCAGTGTAACATCACACATACTCAAGCATAACATCACACATACTCGTGCATAATATCACACATGCGCAATCATAACATCACACATACTCAATCATAACATCATACGTACCTAAATCATAACATTCTTAAGCTTAGTTTTCATACTGACATACCCATTTACATATATGTGCATATGCATGCATAACACTATCTCGCATCCTATGCACTCACAGATTTAATACAGAATTTGTATTTTAATTTTAACATGTCTGTATTATATTAACACAAACATTAAAATGAAAAGAAAGAAACAAGACTTGTAACTTAAAATCTGTAACATTTGTTTCAGAGGGAACCGACATCTAAGTAAATGTAACTAGGAATCATTACGTGTCAGTGTATTAATGTAACTAGGAATCATTACGTGTCAGTGTATTAATGTAACTAGGAATCATTACGTGTCAGTGTATTAAGAAACTTTTAGTAATGATTTTTGAAAGAGGAAAGTGCATTACTATCTTTTATACTTTCTTGAATAACATTCCAAGTTCTCCACCATCATATCAACATGATAGCAATATCAACTGGTTAAAATAATGACACAAGCATACTACATATTAATTTTCCCTTTGAATACATTCCCTAATTACATTACTTGAATAACATTCCAAGTTCTCCACCATCATATCAACATGATAGCAATATCAACTGGTTAAAATAATGACACAAGCATACTACATATTAATTTTCCCTTTGAATACATTCCCTAATTACATTTCTTGAATAACATTCCAAGTTCTCCACCATCATATCAACATGATAGCAATATCAACTGGTTAAAATAATGACACAAGCATACTACATATTAATTTTCCCTTTGAATACATTCCCTAATTACATTACTTGAATAACATTCCAAGTTCTCCACCATCATATCAACATGATAGCAATATCAACTGGTTAAAATAATGACACAAGCATACTACATATTAATTTTCCCTTTGGATACATTCCCTAATTACATTACTTGAATAACATTCCAAGTTCTCCACCATCATATCAACATGATAGCAATATCAACTGGTTAAAATAATGACACAAGCATACTACATATTAATTTTCCCTTTGAATACATTCCCTGATTACATTACTTTTAGGAAAATAAACTCCATTACCCCCCAAATTCAGCCCTCCTGAAAAGACTAAACTTTCATCTTTTTTGTCTATCTACCATATAGACAAAGGGAATCAACTCTTACCTATTAGCCTGGAATGTTTGTCTTTTTGGGAGGTTGTGGAATTGATTTTCATAACAATAATGTGATCAAATAAGTATTCTCGGAGAAACACAATTTACTAAAAAATTTGCTTTCTTTGTTTTATCTTCAGATACTAATGATTGAATATGAATTTAGACATTCTTTAAATATTTCTTAAGAATAACTCTACTATTCCTAAGTTAAATGTCTATACATGTATTCTTAGGTATTCGAAATGCTCTGTCAGACATGAGCATGAGTGTAGATGGGACCAGTGTGGAAGACAGGAAAAGTGAGGCTGTTTTCAATGGACGGGAAGACACAACACATGTTCTCCTCACACCTGAGTCCTTCACCTTCAGCCCAAGGTAAATAATTTAAGGGTTGTGATATAATGTGATAGTAAGAAGTTCTGGTCAGCAGTTGTAATTGCATTCATATTTGCATGATGCAATTGGTTGATAATCAGGATATACAAAAATGTGTTGTTATGCATTGTAGTTGAATCGTTATGTTACTGAATCTTATCATCTGGATGCAAAATTATGTGAGAAAACTTAGATAAGTTGTAGTTACTTGATGTATAAAATAATAATATTGGTGATGATGATGACGATGATGTTCCATTTCTTGTTTCCCTCCTCTTTTCCTTCTCAACCTCCTAGTGCTAATACAATCTTTCTATTATTAATTATTGTAAAACAACACCTACAACCATCACTTCACCATACCCAAAACCATCTATGTTAGTGGTGATTATGAAGATGATGATTTTGACAATGATAAGGAAACAATACTGCAGCTACTAACACCAACAAAAACAATTACAACATTAGTAAAAGTATTGTTATTTTACCATACATACTTGCTTATAAGTCTAACTGCAAACAACATAGACTCTGATCTGCCATCGAATAATGTGCGAGCAGATGAGGGTCTGTGTTGTTTGTTCTACTGATTACTCCTAACAAACTGCATAGACCCAGATCTGCCAGCACATTATGCAATGGCAGATCTGGGTCTGTGCAGTTTGGAGTTGGAGTAGACTTATAAGCGACTGTGAATGGTATGTATGAAAAAGTTCTAGTTTTAATGATGCTTTGACTTGACATTACCAGAGCGTTCATCTCATATATAGATTGTATTCCAATACCTAGAGTAGTAATCACTCACTCTTTCATTACTTAGTGAAGTATTTAGTTATTCTGATAGCTATCACTCTATAGCTGTTACATATAGTAATGGTTTTTGAATTATCCTGGCAATATCATTTGGTCATAATAAAAAAATTTCCTTCTCTTCTTCAGAAAACAGCGTTATGCAGATGATAGTATAAATGACCAGGTGAGAATGAGTGCTTACACCATCTTTGTCACACATTGACCCACCTAGTGCACGGAGACTACAAGAAGTCACACCTACCTCAGCCCCATGTTCTGCTGTTACTGCTGATGAGGAAGATGATGAGCTTGCCACACCCCTCACTAATGATAGAGATGTCAGATCTAGGGAGGAAACTCCAAAAAGACGGCAAGGAAGCATCGATGATTCTTTACAGATCAGGATATGAAGGATGATTCACAGGTAAGGAATATATGTTACTTTTATAAAATGCAGATAAGTATGAATAACACACATCACAGCATTTTGTACACTTTGACATGGAGTTTCTCACCAATTTCAACCTTGTCTCTCTCCCTCACATACATGTGGTGCAGAATAGTGAAGTCATGGAGTTGATTTCCAACAGAAAGTGGATTACAGCGAGAGAGTTAATGCAGCTCCTTGGTTTGCAAAATGCAGCAGATCTGATTCTGCTTTGCTGTCTTTTCATTCACCCTTTGCAGATGGCCCTGAGAAGTCAGAACTGCAAACTGATTCTGAAAGCCCCTCCCAGGTGGGATAAGTCCTGGGTCAATGATCTACTTGATCTAGCGATAGATGTTCCCAGAAAAATCCTGTTACAGGTATTCCACCCCTGTCTGGACAGCTCCACCTTCATGCCTGGTTCTTGTCTGGATATCTTTGCAAAGAAAAGAATTTAAACCATCGATGGTGGAGAGAATTTCGCAAGCTCAGAGGCCATTCACTTTGAAAGCTTATGAGGGAAATTGGCACATGTTTAGGGACTGGTGCAAAGTCAATAACATCGTCCCTTTGAGTGCCTTAATTCTGCAGCTGGCTGAATTTTTTTCTGGCTGTTCAAGGAGAAAAGTTAAAAGTTAGCTCTGATTACCATCAAAGACAACCACTCCATGATATCCAACACTTTAGGCATCATAGCATAGGGGATATTGGTCATGATAAAGATCTATCAGGCAAAATCCCACACCCAGTTTCCAAAATGGAACCTTTCTTGGGTTTTGACATGGCTTAATTAAGATCAATATGAGCCTTTAGCCCAAAAGTTAATACAAGACATGCTGTCTGATAGCTTTAACTTTAGCATGCTGGTTGAGTGTGTTATGTGTCCTTTCAATGGACTCAAACTATCTCTAGTTCAGGTTGGATAGTTCTGTGGTCCTAATGACACAGTCAGGCTTTGTAGCTAAGAATAGGTTGCTGTAAGTGGGCAATCAGAGAGTCAGCATACACTCCTTCTCTTCGATAGATACGTTAAGAGAGGCGACGATGCAAGACCCTGTCCGTGCCCTCAAGCATTACTTTAAGTGCTCAGAGAGCAGTTGTTGAACACAAAAATTTCTCTTTCTTCCAGTGAAGACCGGGAAAGAGGATACAACCCCTCAAGCCCTAGCACCGTGGCTGAAGTGGGTAATGTGCTTGGCATACTCGGAAGTCTTAAAAGATCAGAGTCACCTCATGAAGATTTCAACTCAATAAATTACTGCGATCTTTGTGAACCTCGTGTTCAAACATAATGTTTTGATCCAAGACATAATAGAAGTTGTTGGCTGGCATGCACAGTCAACCTTCTCAAGTTTTTATCTTCAGGCTCTAGCTTTGCAGAGACAATTGAATCTGGTGTGTCCAGTGGCTGCTGCCCAGATGACCAACACACCCAGTTGACATCAGCACAACCTCCTCATGGGTGTGAGTTTAGTACTTTTGCTTGATTTGCCCGGAAATGTTATCAATAAGAGGAGTTCCTTTGTTTCTTCTTAGCTTGGTATAGCTGTTACAGATCACGTGACCATCAATTGCGCTGCTCTCAGGTTAGGAAAGCGGTTTATCATTCATATAGGGAATCCAGCCATTCTTCCCTCAAAGGATGCCCAGGGTAGAGGATGCTCAACATTCCCTCTGCCTATTACCTATTCTCCTAACATTAATGTGATGAGAGAAGTCAGATATTTTGGTAAATTATGTTTCTCCAAGAATACTTACCAAATCACATTACTATTAAACCCACCCACACCTGCCCACAAATGCAAGCATCCTCATTGAAGAATCGCTCAAGCTATAACAGTAAACTACCGTAACCACCTAGTGGTGGCAAGAGGAAGAGTTTGGAAGAGTTTCTTTCCATTGTCTATGTGGTATATATGTTTTTTGGGGGGTTTAACACCATTTTTTGACACATGATAGTCTATACATGGCGATTCAGTATATATGGTGGAGGAAGAACCCAGGAAAACCCTGAGAAGAACCACTGACCCATGGGAAGCTACTGGCAAGCTTTCTTACATACCCACGCTGGCCAAGCCGAGACTCAAACACATGCAGATAGAGGTGAGATGTCAGTGATCGGTAAAGGCAAGCGTCATAGACCACTCGGCGACCCGGGGTTCCCTGTATGGTGTAGGGAAGGACGAACAGTTTCATTTTTCAGTGATTTCTGGATTCGAGATATAGTGGATCTTCTTCCTAACTTTAATGTGATTGGGTAAGTATTCTTAGAGAAACATAATTTACTAAAAAAATTTGCATTTTCTTCAGGCCTATTTTTGGGTACAATATATTTGAAATGGTATAGTCTGAGAAGTAGAATTTTAGGGAAAAGATTGTTACTGCTTTCTCTCACAGACTATTGGGAAGATTCTGCTGAAACTTTGTAGGCAAAGTAAATTGTTGGTGTAGATTTGAAATAAGTTTTTAGCTTTTTTGTCTGACTTATTGCTTTAGTAAATTTCTGAAAATGTTGTCAAAATAGCTTCCTTCGTTTGGAGCAAGGATATTTTGATCTGATCCTGTCTGTCTGTCTCTTTGCCCTGTGAAGCTTGTTTGCAAAATGAAAGAAAAAACATTGATTTAGACAAATGAAATTTGGAAGGAATTGTCATATATAAATGACCAGATTAAATTTTCATGCCATTACTATATCATTGGAGGGGGCATATAGTGTTGTTCATGGTGTCTGTCCAACTAACCCCATCCCATCCCATCATGTCAGTGTCATGTGTTGATTGCACATGTTATGAAAACAATTCTTTCAAGGTTTCTCTTTTTTTTTAAAAATCTTCATTGATATTTGACATCATATCAGCACCATTTGTCCAATATTAAAAGGCTTTTATGCCAAGATGCTTTCTGTCAAAGTTGTTCAAATTCTGTTGACCAATTTTTGAGATAAAGTTTGTTACAATGTTTTTCTTTTTTTAGTAACAACAGCCATATCTGATCGTACATTGGATTTATTGGTCTAAATTTGAAATCCCTTAATGCCAATATGCTGTCTGTAAAATTTGGTCAAATTCTGCTAAGTGCATTTTGAGAAGTTGTTCAAAGGCTTTCTATTTTTAGGAGTGGTTGTTACCAATAGAACCATAAGGGTGTTTTGACCCATGGGTCATCGGAACCTTAGTCCACCATCTCTGTGCATTATTATACAAGGATATTGAGTGGAAAACTGCCTTCCTTCTCTAGAGAAGATCACAGATTGAAATAATTAAAAAAATGATGTATAAAAATCCAGACTGTGTATGGCAGCTCAAATGAGCTTCACTGTGATGTTATCAGTATATTGTGATTGTGCCGCATGCTACCTTGTAATGTTGTCAGAAATGTGCCCCATTTCTGCATGTAAAGAATTCCTTTTTCCTCCTACATATTAGGTAAACTCTTGGCATTCTGCACTAAAGCCGTTTTAGAGAAAAAAATGTAGAAAATGCAATATAAATAGAGAGTGGTACAGGATTTCTCCACCAAATTTGCAGTGTTGTGGCAGTGGTATTATCCTTCCAAAGGGAGGTAACCAACTGTGAAGAGTATGCGGTAGACTGCAGCCATTAAATGGCTGAATATGTCAGTTTAATATGTTGTAGAACCAGTATGTGCCCGCAGGTAGTCCGAATTAGTTGGTTTTCTTCCTGCTTCATACATGAGAAACAGCATCAATATGGCAGCAGACTGCATAGTTGAAAGGGAAACGGAAAATGTCAAAGATATATTGGCTGAGGTAATAAAAAGGTATGGAAATGGATGGATCAGGAAACTGATGACCAAATGCTTGGACAGTTGTTCAGAAAAGTCAACATTCTCAGACAAGTATACTACACCTTGTGTCAAAAGGACATGAATTACACTTCACTAGGAAAAAAGGCATCAGGAATCGCTAATTTAATCTTAAGAAGGGGGCAGGAGCTGGGATTTTCTTTCCAACTAGGATATTTATTTTTCATTTATCTCAAGATAATTTTTTCCAGCTAATATGATGGATAGAATTAGTTTATTCTTTCAAACAAATCAGAGCAAGAGTATGTTTTCAAGCGTTTTGGGAACCTGAATTTTTTTCTCTAAAGAAATTCCACCCATCCACCCCAAATTGAATGGTCAGTCCCAGAGCAACCCATGTGGTAATGAATATTCACAATTCAAAACTGAGAGTCAGAGAAATTTCATAATAACTGTATATATGATAATTCTTGATTTAAACTGCCTTCATTTTTCACTTTAACTCCCTAACCAAGTTCTAAGATTGGCATTAAAGGGAAATAAAATTAACAAAGTATTAATTGTTTGTTAATGGAATTAATAGTTGGAAGAAAACAACAGGTGCCTAGCTAGATTATTTTTATTTACTGAAAATAAGTTTCAGCCAGGGGATGCACCCCTGGGCCCACCAATAGGGAGGCTCTGCCCCCTCAGACCCAGCTGTGGGCAGACCCGCAAAACCCCTTTCCAACTTGCAGATTTTTTAATAAATGCCCCAGTCTCATGCCTGCAACGTGTATTTGGATTAATTTGAGGAGGGGAGGTATTTTTTTTTTTAGGAGGCATTTTTTGTCAGACTAGTAAGATTGCATAATTGAATTTTAAGGGAATAGCTTAAACAGTCGTCACCTGCATATCATTCATTGTTTTAACCTTTTGAAGCAAAGATGGTATATATATCACTTTCAGTGGCAACAGCATTGGTGGCAATAGTGTTGTTGTTATGACTATTAAGTTTACATGTTACAGTTTTTGCAAAGGTCATATACTGTAAATCATAACATCAGTTGACAAATCCCTTAACTCCCTTAACTTCACCTGTCTACCACCTTCTGTCTATCAATAGTTATTTACTCTTAATTCCTATAGGCCATAGGCCAATCTTCACCTGGGTAATTTGTGAACTGTTATGTAATGCCACCTGTTCTTAGCTCATCTAAGAGGATGCATGCTGCCCTAATGGTTAGACACCTGGACAGTTGACACTGTATAACATGTATAAATTCAGTTTGTAATAATTTCATTATGTTTCATCCACTTGGCATGAAACTTTTAGTATCAAATGGAATAGGTTTCTGATAAAGTTGGAAGATTTTATGCAATAAAATTGGTTTTAAAGGATGTCATCCAGTCGCTGGCTAAATTACCATCTACTTTTCCAGCTGAGCCATCTACTTTTACAACACTGTAACATTTTTTGTCATTTTGTTCTATTAACTTAGCCTTGTACTTTTTAATTTTGAGCCAGCTTCTTCAAAGGATATTAAGGATGCCTATGCCAATGATTGGGCACATATATACACTACTTCCTAAGAAAGTTTAATCTTATTACACCTGTTCGATAAGAATATGTACATGTGAATATTTCAGCACACATGAAGAGACTAGTGTTCCTACTGAGGAGGAAGTGGAAGAGGAAGAAGAAGAGGAGGAGGGGTGGAGGTTGTAGTTGAGGAGGAAGAGGAGATTGAAGAAGAAATAGAAGCAGAAGAAGATGAACAGAAAGAGGAAGAGACAGATGAACAGATTGAGGAAGGGAATAGATCAGGAGAAGAAAGGTACATTTAAATATTTTTATCGTTCAGCATACCTTGTGGCTGGTGCTGGCACACTTGTACAGTCATATTACCATTTCCAAGCATCATGAAAAGCACTTACTTAATTAAACATGAGATGTTACAGCTTACACAATTTGAATTCAGCTGTTTTTTGTGCCCCACCACAAATATTGAAGAGGTATGTAGTGTATCTGTTGTTATCAGTCTATCCTTCCATTCAGCCATCTGTCACACCTCTTGTGTAAGATCATTTTCTCATTTCACTTTGGATATGGGGTCATCGAGTTTTATGTGTTTTGGTGAGTATAGCACTCTGTTATCAATGTTATTAACTCTAACCTATATTTGGTACTTCAGTAACTTTGATTTAGTTCTGCATTAAGTCATTTTGGCACAATATTCATATTACAAAAGAGGAGGAGATGGGGCATTCAAGCTCTGTGAACACATTTTAGGTTGTCTATACAAACAATGCCCTGTCTCTGTGTGTCTGTCACTTTGACTGTCTATCGTTCTGTCTCTGACATGTACACATGTTACCTAATCTTGCTTGAAAATATCCATTCTTAAAAGTTTTGTTTTACTAAAATCGTATCCCTATTTAAATTGAATCAAATACTCTTCCCTTGCTATAGTATTAATATTTGTATTTTCTCTTCTAGATGCTTAATCTGCTATGGATTAACTTAGAAAGTTTGTTCTGTATATTCCCCTTGTCACAAAAATCCTACATTTGCCTTAATGATTAATGTTTCTGAGTTTCCCAACAATTACTAATACAGTCTGACCTGTTTGAGAGGTCAGATCTATTAAGCAAAATCTCTTGCCTTCATGAGTCAAATAAATTTTAATCATTCCATCTACCTAATTGTACAAAAAATTACCCCTCATTATGCATCCAGCTGTCTGAAACTTCCCAGAGGTGGCTTTATAAGAAGGGTTTTAACTACACATTAGCAAATTGATCCATCTTTCTTTAATCTTTATGTCTCAAGACAAATGCCAAAAAGCCTTGGATTTAATATGAATTGTGGCAAATGGAGATCTGGGTGCAGACCTCATGGTCTTGCTCTAATTATTTTGGACTTTAGTAATATCAAAACTCAACTATGGCTCAGTTGTATACAGATCAGCTCACAAATCTTACCTTCAGATACTCAGTTTCATATTCAATCAGGGATTTAGACTTTGCCTGGAAGCATTTTGAACTTCCCCTTCAAAAAGTTGCCATGTTCAGGCAAATGAACCATCACTTTATCTCAAACAAATTTGGCTGTTATGTATACTACCAAACTATCCTCTAATCTATAGAATCCTGTATATGATATTGTGTTTAGATTCGAATACAAAACCTTGTTTGCTTGGAAACCAAATTTTATTAAAACCGTTTAGCCTACAAATTCATCGTCATTTAGAAGCCGTAAAATTCAGTCTTACCAATATTACAAAATTCTATATTCCAAAATGCCACCTTGGTTATGACAACACCCCCAAAAAATAATATCTAATCTTTGACATTACAAACATTCCACTTCCAATGATCCCTTTATTCAGATTAAATTCAATGAAATCAAAGCCTTGTCTCAAACCGATATGTACCTGTCTATGGACAATTCAGAAAATTGAGACATGATTGCAGCTGCCATTGCAACACACCACAGCACCATCTTGAGCCGGTTGCCAGATAATGCCTCCATTTTCACAGCTGAGATTACAGCCATACTAAATCATTGAACTGCATCAGCACCTCAAGAAACAAATTTCATCATCTTTCCAGATTCCCTTTCTGCACTGTAAGTCTTACAAAACCTTAAATTTGACAACCCGTCAATATCGCAAATCTTAACTTGTTCATAAAATCTTTTTAAAAAGTATTCTGTACTGTTGGCTGTAAAGGACTCATGGTACTAATTATATGGAACAACTGTGAACCAGTCTAGAAATGGGTGAAGATTTAATAGAGTATATACGGGTCTGGTTGTCCATCATTGGAGAGAGACATCCCTTTGAACGAACAAATCGCAGAAATGATGTGGTATTGTGCCACTTGAGTATAGGACATACCTGACCCATCCATACCTCCTGAAAGAGAAACCTTGACCAGAGTGCATACCTTGCCAGTGTCCACTGACAGCGGAACACATTCTTCTCGTTTATTTTGACTTCCAACCTGTGAGACAGAAGTTTATGTTATGTGAACACAAGTAAGAAGCTCTGTGATGATGTACCACCTGAGAAAATCTTGAACATTTTGAGGGAATACAATTTATATAACAAATGTTGACCCTGGATTTTAAGAATTTTATAATTTTTTTCCTTTTATCTTTTTTTAACATACATACTTTGTCAGATTGCTATTTATAATGTAATTTAGTTGTGTTGTCCAGAAAACTTACTGCTATGTTGTACTACACGTATCTTTTTATTTTAGCAGTGGCTTAAAAAAGGCTCCACAAGTTGCCCCAGAAGCTCATGCAAGAGGAGCTGGGTAAGGAAGAATTGTTCTTTGGTGTTTCCAAACAACAGTGCTCTCATCTTTTTCTTGTAATCTTTCTTGACTCTTCACTCATTCAACAAAAGTTCTCTCATATAACTTCTGTATGCTCTAAAATAATGATATTTATTTCTGGAAGGGAAGCAGCTGCATTACTGAATGTGCTAATGCCTGTGAAATACAGATAGGGAAGCAACTGTATTACTGAATGTGCTAATGCCTGTGAAATATAGATAGGGAAGCAACTGTATTACTGAATGTGCTAATGTCTGTGAAATATAGATAGGGAAGCAATTGTATTACTGAATGTGCTAATGTCTGTGAAGTACAGATATGGACACAACTGTATTACTGAATGTGCTAATGTTTGTGAAGTACAGATATGGAAGCAACTGTATTACTGAATGTGCTACTGTCTGTGAAAGTACAGATATGGAAGCAACTGTATTAGTGAATGTGCTAATGTCTGAAATACAGATAGGGAAGCAACTGTATTACTGAATGTGCTGATGTCTGTGAAATATAAATAGGGAAGCAGCTGCATTACTGAATGTGCTAATACCTGCGAAATACAGATAGGGAAGCAACTTTTACTCAGTGTGCTAATGTCTGTGAATTCAGAAAGGGAATCATCTATTACTGAATGTGCTATTGCCTGTGAAATACAGATAGGGAAGCAATTGTATTTACTGAATGTGCTGATGTCTGAAATACAGATATGAAGCAACTGTATTATTGAATGTGCTAATGTCTGTGAAGAACAGATATGGAAGCTACTGTATTACTGAGGAATAATATGCATCCATCTTCAGACAGAAAATATCCATGCCTCTGAGCTTGAGATTGAGTTTCACTAGCTGCCAGTCCAAACTGACCTTTCAAAAGTCACATCATTTATGATTGGTCAAAACAAAATCTCAAGCTCAGGAGTTCTATGATTTCCAGGCCTTATCTTTGATTGCATAATGTACCAGCAGATTAGGATCTGCACTGTTCACTTGAAATCAAGAGTTGAACAAACAGTACAGACCCAGATTATGATCACATAAGACAGATTTGGGTCTATGCTGTGAGTTGAACAAACAGTATAGATCCAGATTATAATCATATAGTGTGCTGACAGCTCTGGGTCTGTATTGTGAGTTCAACAAACAGCATAGACCCATATTATGATCACATAATGTGCTGATAGATATGGGTCTGCTGCTAGTTGAAAAAACAGTACAGACCCAGATTATGATCACATAATGTGCTGACAGATATGGGTCTCTGCTGCTAGTTGAAAAAACAGTACAGAACCAGATTATGATCACATAATGTTCTGACAGATCTGGGTCTCTGCTGCTAGTTGAAAAAACAGTACAGACCCAGATTATGATCACATAATGTTCTGACAGATCTGGGTCTCAGTTGCTAGTTGAAAAAACAGCACAGACCCAGATTATGATCACATAATGTTCTGACAGATCTGGGTCAATGCTGTTTGCAGTTGGGCATGCATTGTACCTACTCAGCATTTTTTTTTTATACCAGTATCTTTTATTTTATATACCTTTTAAAGAATTTTAACATATTTACCTTTTATCTTTTTATCTTGTAGTACTAGATGTTTACGTTTATTTAGAGAAGCCATGGTGGTTTAGTAGTTAGTGTGCAGTACTGTCAACCAAAAAGGTACAGGTTTGAATCCTACCACCAGATCAGCCCAGGTTGGCTACTGTGGTGTGTCTTAGGGAAAGGCACTAAATCACCTACTGGTGTTGCTGTGCCATAAAACACCGAACCAAACCAAATGTTTATTTGGAAGTAATTATCTTCCTCCGGTTTTTTTGGCAATTCTTTATCTTCACATTTTTAGAAGTTATAATCAGCGCTATATAGTGATTATTTTCTTCATGTCATTAGACCCTGTACATACAAATGTGCCAACCCAGCTAAATATGGTAATAAGCTGATGCTTTCTACTCAATCCCCAAAATCCAGTAATTGTACTTGCATTTAACAAAGTAACTGAAATAAAATTTGGTTTAAACTAAATACAGTATTAGCTGCAGTAGGTGTTATTTATAATCCTCATCTCCAGCAGTGTACATTTCTGCTAATGAAATAAAAGTACAGTCCAATCAAATTGCATGTGCTACTAGATATTGCAGAGAAGCATCTTGGATATATTTACACATAATTTCTATGTAAGCAGTAACTGTACTTGAGATAAATCTAAGCAGAAAACTAAATATTGGGGGGGGGGGAGGGACAACTTTTCATGTGTATCCATGTGATTGCTGAAGGTGATATATAAAAAAAACTTCCTTCATTAGAGTACTTGGTCATAACTGTTTGTATTGTGTATATTTTGCTCAATGCAGGGATTCAGCCATGGCACATGTTCGGGAGATTCAAAGGGAAATTGTACGCGAAGTCCTGGACAAGTCACAACTAGCTCAGGTATGTCAATTCTTATTTAATTGATACTATTGACATGTTTCCACAACTTTCTCACATGAAAATACATGTAAAGATCATGATGAAGAAAAATGAATTTCTTAACATTCTGGAATTCAACAAATAACTTTTCTACATTTGTGAAATGCTTGCATTTTTAGATTGGGATGATGTATAGCTTTGATTATTTTTAATGGGTTTTACCTGTTTTTGATGGTAGTGATTAAAGAAAATGAAATAGGTTGTAGAGCAGACTGCATGTAGTTTATGCGGTTGCATCAGATTGATGAGCTGACTTCTTAGGAAAGTTGTTTTAAAGAATTTGTAGAATCTTTCATAATTTCAATGTAAACTGCTCAGCCACAAAAATCTCAGATGTCACTAACACTACAGCTGGCAGCTCCTCTAACTGCCAGTTTACCTACTGCTGCTTCTGTTACTAATACTTTCACTTCTGCTATCACCATAACTACAACCACTGCCACCACTACATACTGTTGTTTCTTCAAGCACCACCAATACTGCCTTTACTATTATGAACACATTTATCAGATATTCTGTTGAATTTTCCAAAATTATCTGGATTTCCTCCTCCCGCGACTTATACGCAGGAGCGACTTATAGGGCGGAAAATACGTATTTTCCGCCCTATAAGTCGCTCCTGCGTATAAGTCGCGGGAGGAGGAAATCCAGATAATTTTGGAAAATTCAACAGATAAGTCTCTCCTGCGTATAAATCGCTCCTGCGCACTTACCGTAATCACGTCTTTGACACCGCCGGCCATTGCATGTGACTTGGTAATTTCCAACTTCGTGTAAGAAATATTATACAATTGTTTAAGAGTTATATAAAAGTCAGTATTACAATAGAAATAGAAAATAAAAGCAAATAAGATTTATAAGTAATATTTATTAAGTAAATAATAGCACCACTGTTATTTGTTTACGTTGTCGCTAATCCGCGTCAGAAAAACCGTCAAAATCTTCGTCTTCCGTATCACTGTTGAATATCTGATAAATGTGTTCAGGAATTTCACCGCTGTCTTCTTCGATTTCACTGTCGTCTTCTTCACCAATTTTCTGAATGATTTTGGCTTTTTCAAAACCCGCCACAATCGTTCGCACAGTGACAGCCTTCCAAGCAGTATCTACCCATTCTGCTACTTCTCCAAATGTAGCGCACCTCATTCTGCCAGTCGCTGTGAAGCTGTGCTTCCCGCCTGTCATCCATGACTCCCAAATGTTTCGTAACACTGCCTTGAAACTTCTGTTCACTGATATATCAAGAGGTTGGAGCAGTTTCGTCATTCCACCAGGGATAATTATCGGGATGGTATTCATTGATTTCATTTTTTTTTTAACGCCTTCTGTTATGTGGGCTCGCATACTGTCCATGATAAGCATTGCTTTTTCTTTCTTAAAAAATCCATCTGTTCTTTTGCTGTAGCATTGCTGAAGCCAATCGATCATCATCTCTTCATCCATCCATCCCTTCGTGTTATACTTTATGATAACATTTGGAGGAAAGGCATCCTTTGGTTTTGTCTTGCGTTTAAAGATGATCATTGGTGGTAGTTTAGCTCCACTAGCACAGCATGCCAGCACGACGGTGAAACGCGACTTTTCGTGTCCCGTTGTTCGGATGTTTACTGTCTTAACTCCTTTTTCTTCTACGCTTCTGCTCATCGGTATGTCGAATGTTAGTGGCACTTCATCCATGTTGATCAGATGGTCTGCACGGACTGCATGTTCATCAATCGCTGTACTAACGTAACTGCGAAAGTTTTCTAATTTTTCGACGAAGTCATCAGGTAATCGTTGGCTCATGGTTGTTCGAGCCCGGATACACAGTTGATGTCGACGCATAAATCGAAAGCACCAACTTGGTCCACCGCTAAAATCGTTAATCTCGCTCTCCTTCGCCATTGACTTTGCCTTGAGTCGTATTTGAACTGTTGAAAGTCCATGACCTGCAGCACGCTGTTCCACAATCCATTTTCGTAGATTCTCCTCGAGAACTGGCCAACTTGCTTTGCCACTACGATTGGCCTTCTTGGTTTTTTTGGTTGACCTTAACTTGTCTTCTTTTTTACGCCAGTCACGCACAATCTTCTCGCTTACGTTGAATTTTCTTTCTGCTGCACGATTTCCGTTTTCTTTCGCAAATGCTACGACGTTTAACTTAAATTCTGCATCATAACTTTTTCTAGTTGTTGGTGCCATGATAAATGGCACGAATTTAATTTAAAACAAAACTGTATTGACTTACGCTAATATAACAATTTTAAATCATACAACGTTATTGTGAAACTATATTTTCTTAATGCTCCATTGTATGAACGGTACGTATTTATATATCGGTCATTTCCACAACCCAAGCGAACTTCAAAGGCACTTTATACGCTACAGTGATTTTAATAAATTAACGAAGCCATTGCGAATTCATCTAACAATTGAAACTGTTCGCCAGCCTTCCAGTTATTTTTATTAATTACCGGTACTTTGAAGTTCTCTCCATGAAGCCAGTCTTGGCTTAATCCAGAGTTTAAAACTAGAGCAATCATCAGAGGAATTATTCATGCTATGGTTTTTTTTTTATAACAAGCCATTGCGAAACCAACCGAAAAAATGATTGTGTGTTTTTATAAACTACTATTGAAGTAAATTATGAAGCGCTACCAGAGGTCTCGGAAACGCTTTACAGTGACATAATTCGTTGTTTAAAATAACAAAATAACCCCAGTTCTGCATGCTGTATTTATTTGAGTACCGGTACATCAAAAGAACATGACGCAATAGCTGGGCGGCAAGTTCAAAGGACTTTGACTAGCAGCTTGGGTGGGAAAATGTGCTGAAATTTATAACGACTGAATTTAGAGACAGGTTTCGGAAACGCTTTACAGTGACATAATTCGTTGTTTAAAATAACAAAATAACCCCAGTTCTGCATGCTGTATTATTTGAGTACATCACAAGAACATGACGCAATAGCTGGGCGGCAAGTTCAAAGGACTTTGACTAGCAGCTTGGGTGGGAAAATGTGCTGAAATTTACAACGACTGAATTTAGAGACAGAAAGATTCTAAGATGTACATGCCGAATAATAAAGGAAATACAATGGCAATCGTTATTTCAATATTTTTTTTATTTATTAATAACAACAAATTTTAACACATATATAACTAAATATTATTTGATTATTTAATTTGATAATCTTATAGTCTAATACTTACGTGTACCGTATGTAAGTTTCCAGCAATTCCAGTCACAGTCGTTAAAAAAATTTATTTATCGTATAAGTCGCTCCTGCATATAAGTCGCACACGTCATTTTTAAGAAAAAAAACGAAAAAAAGTAGCGACTTATACCCCGGAAAATACGGTAAGTAACTTGTATTTATTCTTGAAAAATACTCTAACTGAAATTTGCACACTGGTATTAACCTCGTAATGTACTTGAGATGAACAATGCAACAGGTGTGCAACTGCCTCAACCATGTTTGGGAGTAAATCATTCAGTATAATGGATAAAGAGTGATCTCCCAAAAAACAGTTGAGTCATTCTCTAAAAAAGAGAAGAAAGAATAAATTAAAGAAGGCCTATATTGATTGAAACAATTGTTGATAATTATGACTTTGCACTACAGCAGAGCAAAAACATGGAGTAGCATGCTTGATTACAACAACAAATTCCTCCACCCCAACAATTTAACTGGTTCTGTTTCAGTCATTGTTCTTCTAACATACATGTAACATTAGCATTGCAATGATAAGTGGCCTGTGAATATCTGAGTGACTTGAAACTGATGTCTGCATTTCTGTCTACACTTCAAGAAAATAGAAAGGATTGAGTCAGATTTGAAGCATATGGGGATATATAATGACTTTAAAACTTACCTGAAAGACATAAAGTGTTATTGTTTTTTCTCCTATGACATTTTCTAGCATTTGTTTTTTCTTCTCAGTATGATTTTTTCTCTTCTTTATACTGGTATTCCTTTTGCTTTGGCATATATATCCCCAAATTTACCAGCTCTTACTTTTATTCCATTTATTTTATATTGCTCTATTTTATTGTGTATTTTCTTTGCTTCTCCTTTTCACTATAATTTGTATTAGCACTCTTCATTATATTCATGCATTCTTTTTCTATTCTCTCTCTCTCTCTTTTTTTGTCTCTCTCTCTCTCTCTCTCTCTCTCTCTGCCTTATCTGGTCTGTGCATACATTTTTAATGTTTTAATCTTTGGTTTCAAGTCTTCCCATTCCTTAATAGTGTCACAATTTCCATGTTCAGAAAATTCAGTTAGCATTTGTTTTACCTGTTTACAATAAAATTCACTTTCTAACATTGAATTATTCAGTTTCCATGTCCTACTCCCTATTTTTGCCTTTCCATCATTATCATTTATAAATTTACTGGGAAGTGGCCTGCAATTACTTTTTAATCTATTTTGCATTCTTTTATCATATGTTCACAGTGTATTGTTGTGTAGAATTGTCAATTCTGCATCCTTCATTTTGTTTATATATATGTACATTTTTTCTCTTTTGTCCCGGCTTTGTCTCTGATATATATCTACTAACTTTTTTTTGTCAATTGAATTCTTTATATGCTTTAATAATAGTTTATCTTTTACATGGAAACCTGCACTTCTATCTATTTCTTTTCCTATGCAATTAAAATAGCCTTCTAATATTATACTTTCCATAGAGTATTGCTGTACATTATTATTTAGATCATTTATATATTTGACTTTAAATTTTCCATATTTAGATGGTACATATACATTTATGAAATGGTCATTATTTATTTTCACATTAATAAATCTCCCATCAAAAATTTCCAGAGCATTTATAATTTGACATTGCAATTTGCACCATTTATTTCCTATTAAAATTCCTGTTCCTAATTTTCTATGTTCACTTTTGTCTTTTTGTCTAAAATCACATGTAATTTTTCCTCTATATATAATCTTATTTCGTTTTTGATGCCGTGTGTTTGCTGTACAAATATAATGTCATAATTTTTATATAATTGGTATAATTCATTGAAAGACATTATGTGGGGATATAATTTATATTTATGGAGTTGACTTTCAAAGGTAAAAAGGAAGGAAATGTAAATGGTTAGATGGTGGGAGGTAATTGTATCTGGCAATGACCAAAACTACTCATGACAATTCCCATAATAAACATATTTCAACAATGGCATTGTTTGGTGCACAGGTGTGCATGCCTCTTGGTTGAGTAGACATTGGTGGCCTATTGTGTTCCCTTAATTAGGTATGTAAATTAATTGATATATTATTTGGGTGGGAAACTTTTTTTAACTTCTGCATTGTTTGGTGCTTGTATATGTATGCCAGTTGACTGAGCAGACACCTGTTAGCTATTGTTTACCCTGGACTAAGCAGTTTTTATATACAGGATGCACTGAAGACATACACAAAAGAAGACTTAATGGCTTTATACTTTATGGTTCAATAATAATTAGATTGTTAATTATCAGCTTTTGAAAGAGCTGACATCTTTCAAAAATAAGCTAAACTCAAAGTGCAGTAACTGACTTATGACACAGTTGAAACATCTACAAATAGAAACTTTTAGAAACTTTTAACATCTTTATTCATACAACAATATAAGAAGCAGTAAGACAATTTTTCTTCAAGAATACAACACATCTTGACAAATTATTAAATCAGACTGTTTTTTATTGGCATTAAAACTTAGTAGTTCTTCAAGAAATGTTTGAAATTATACAAACAATTTGGAGCCATATCACAATCGTGTTATATCCGAATTTGTGTTATAACAAAGCATGTTATAGTGGGTTTTCACTATACTAATATTAATATTTCCTACTTTTATAGCTGCAGCAGAACATGGAAACAATCTTGTCCAACTTGGAGACACAGCAGCGACAGTTGGATGAGGTTCATCAGAGGATGTTGGAACAGCAGGATGCATATATGGACTTGCAGTGACATCAACATGAGCATGAAACATTGCGGCAGGTGGCGCAGGAGTCACAGACGGGCATACAAGAACATATGGGCAAGCTTGAACAGCTTGTCAGCTCCAAAGTGGAGCATCTCTTCTTCCAGCATGCCCAGAGGGAGAGTATCCTTTTTCTGTCCAAAAATTATATAATTTAGGGACTTGTTAGAATTTTCTCAGGAAATCTGGAATTTGAGAGACTCATAGGTTTGATTTGTGGATTGTAGTAATCAGAGATGTGTAAGAGTTACTTCCCCTTTCTTGTTCAGTTTTGTTCTTCAAGGGCATTAAATGATGACTCAAAAATGTTTTTTGGCACTAAAAGAGAAAATTAAAATTTGCTCATCATTTTCTATGGAATTTAGGACATATTATGGGCTTAATGTCAAAAAATGGTATTGATTTAACTAAGGTTTCTATGCTACCAGGAAAATGGGAAAATAAGAATAGCTTTGTTCCCAAGCTTTGTATTTTTGCATGTATGCTAGAAAGTATGTACATTTGCATGTTTATGTGTGTACAAGCATTTTTTGGATGCATACATGCATATATACAGAAATGGCTTGAGGGAAAAACAGGGGAGCCATGAAATGCCATAACATATGGTTTGTAGAAGACTACAGTGTTAACTACCACTTGTTTTTATGACAATGCATTTATTTTCTTAGTAATAGTAAATATTGAAATTCAGTTCTCACTTTAATTTGATTAGAATACCAACTTAAATTCCATATACTATCATTATTGTACAGATATGCCATTTAACTTTATTACTGTATCCTTGACTTAGTGTTCAGATCAACGAGTTCAGGTCTAGTTCAAACAGACAGAGGCCAGAGAGAAACTGAAGCAGGACCAGCTGTATAGCACTGTGACTCAAACTATTAACTCCGCTGTAGCCTCCAGCATGGAGAAGGTTGTGCAGCAAGAGATGAAGCAAAATGTCCTCCCAGGTATAGCTTGATAAACATGACCTGTTGATTTAGGCTTTTATTGAAATAGATAATAGTACATAGTCCACTTGAGAAAATATTATAATGGTATGGATGCATTTTGCATGATGGATTTGCAAGAGACAGTTCCTCCAGACAATGCAAGCAAAATGCATGCACATCATTACCTATTTTGTGAGTGGATTATACCTCATGTATATTCTCCAGAGGGGCTAAATATTTTTGCTTGTCAGACCCTAGTTTTAAGTTCGTGTGAACAAGACCCAGTCCTGGATGGTTGCACCAGCAGTGCATTTGGTCTTCACATCAGTAGTCCTGGGTTTGATCCCAGGGTCCAGTAAATGCTGAGTCTTTTGGTACCCACCTAGGGTTTATGTTTTTCTTGGGGTTGTCCAGTTTCTTCCACTTTAAAGACCACACCATGCAACATCTGAGCTGCCAAGAGTATAGTGTTTTCTCCAGGACACATGATTAAACAAATCCATGCTAAATTGTATGAATCCTTTATTAAAATTGAGCAAGCATTTGAATATTGTGCACAGTTGATTTGCTGTGAATGTAATTAAACTTGTAACATTCATTTATATTGATGAAGCTGAACTTGATCATGTAACATTTTACTTCAATTTTGTATTTTGTATTTTGTGTAAATACCATTTTATCCCACCCTCTTAGTATGCACTCAATATCAAAGCTTGGGGGTGGACTCAGCATGTAGGCCATTGCCAGCTTGTTTTACCTTGAATTGGGAACAGTCTTTGAGGAATATTAGTGTTGCCTTATTTGCTCTACTACTGTTTAAATTTGGGATAATTGTTTAAATGTAATCTTTCACAAAGGAAGCCAGAAATAGCATAATCTCAGTATGATGGGACACATTTTTAACATTACTTGCACAAGATTTTCTTTGGTTTGTTGTTCTCCTGTGTTACCTTTGCATATGTTATAGCCTTTTATAGGTGGTGTTAAAACTAATTTTGTCATCTCATAATCATGTACAATTTTCAGACAGGTGATTTATATTCTGTGATCAAAATTCACATTTTTCCTGAACATTTCTGAAAAATATTTTAGAAAGCATTTCCCAAGCAGAGTTTTAGAATTGCTAACAATTGCTTTGAATTTGTAGGTATCAAATTTTGTGGGTTTAAAAACAAATAATTGTCAGTATTGAATTTTCAAGGAATTTATATAATAAAAATAAATAAAGTAAACTTGAGCAGCAATGTAGTCTTTTGATCATAGATAAGACTGCCATCCAAGTCCATGCATATACAGGAATCGTGGTAGCTCAGTATTTAACGTACCAGACTCACAGTCAATAGGGTACCTATTCAGATCCTGCTATCGGAGCTACTATGGTGTGTTCTTGGGCAAGGCACTTTACTCACATTGCCTTGGCACTAAAAAATTTATTTGTATTAATGTGCAGTAAAAAAATCAAACCAGATCAAACCAATGGATGTACAAGCAAACACCTAATCTTGCTGTTATTTAAAGAGAAAAAAATTACCATGTTTATTGGATGAAACTCGATGCATGATGATAAGCCCACCCCCATTTTGCCCAAATTTGTGCAAATGTTTACTAAGGATATCTTTTTCTGATAATAAGCCTATTGCCAACATATTTGTATGCCCACCTTTTGGCAGAGCATATTATGCTATGACTGTCTATCTGTCTGTCCATTATCTTTTCCCATTCTGCACGATAACTTAAGTTCTACAGCACCTACCTTCCTAAAACTTTATAGGTAAGTTCTTATTGATGAAAGAAAGAAGCCTATCAGTTCTGGGGGTCAAAAGTACAAAGGTGAAGGTCACTGACTGATATATATATTTTTTTGCACATCAAAATACAATCTGTGTACATTTTAAAGTTCATTTACTTTACATTGATTGCACAAGTTCTAATAACTTACTCAAATGAACACTTGATGGTGCCATTATTACTAATATTGGTATTCTTTCATCTCTCAGGTGTGACAAAATCACTAGAGCCAGTCAAAGAGCAGATACATCAAGAGATGGCCCAGAAGTTAACAGCCACAGATTCACTACAGAAGGACAATATTGCCAAAATGGTTTGCTCACAGGTGGGTGATGGGTTTAAATTGCTGTAACTCACTGCATTAAACTTAGTCTATTCCATTTTGATTTACTTTGGTGGGGTTGAACCTGCATTTTTTATCCCCTTTCCAACACAGTTGGGAAGGGGTATAGCTTTTTCTAGATGATTGTTCATGTGTTCATTCATTTGTTACCTTCTCAATACTTTGTTATCCCTTCAGTATCTTGGATCATATTTCACCAACACTTACAAAAATTGGTATGTAGATACATCTCTGGAAGAGTAAATCAACCATACTAAAACTTTGTCACAGTGACTTAATTTGCATGCTTGAGTGGCTTTACCATTTTTAGCTGTTCATTTGTTACACCTTCAGTACATTGGACTCTATTTCACCTACACTCATGAACATTTTTATGTAGATACATCTGGACAAAAGAAACTCAACCATATGAAAATTAGGTCAGTGTGACCTAATTTGCATGCTTGAGTGATTTTTGTATTTTCAGCCATTCATTCATTACACCCTCAATATACTGAACTCTGTTTCACCTACACATGAAAATTGGTATGCAGATACATCTGGATAAAAGTATCTCAACTATACCAAATTTAGGTCACTTTGACTCAATTTGCATGCTTAAGTGACTTTTGTATTTTCAGCTGTTTGTTCGTTACACCCTCATTATCTTGTATCCTACTTCACCTACACTTTTGAAAATTGATATGTAGATACATCTGGATGAAAGAAACTCAACTATTCCAAAACTAGGTCACTGTGACCTAATTCATAAACTTTAGTGCCTTTTGAATTGTCAGCTGTTTGTTCATTATCTCACCATTTGTCCACAATGGGCTTTTTCACCTACAAAGATGAATGTTTGCATGTAGTTGCATCTCAAGAAAAGTAACTTGACCATACAAAAACTAGGTGAGTGTCACCTAATTCATATGCTTGAGTGACTTTTGTATTTTCAGCTGATTGTTTGTTACACCCCACTATCTTGGACCCTATTTCACCTACTTTCAGAATTTTTTTTAATGGATACATCTCAAGGAAAGTAACTCCTGTATACCAAAACTAGGTCGGTTTGCCTTAATTTTCATGCTTAGTGAATTTTGTACTTTCAGCTGTTTGTTCATTACACTCTCATGATCTTGGACCCTATTTCACTTGCATTCATGAGAATTCTTATATGGGTACATCTTGATAAAAGTAACTCGACCATACCAAAACTAATTTGATGCGACCCAATTTTCATGCTCTGGTGACTTTTTTTTTTCAGCTGTTTGTTCATTAATACCCTCAATATCTTGCACCCCATTTCACCTATGCTCAAGTCATTGGCTTGTTGTCTTATCAAGGCTGTCACTTTTTTGCCCCTACAGATATTTAAATGAAACTTTACCCAGGTCCATACCTTATCATCCAATTGTCAAGTCCCTAGCTCACTGGTCAAAGTCATTAGTACAGAAAGGATCATGTGACTGGCTTATCATGTTCCTTTTTGTGGTACTCACAGATTTTTGTTATATTATGCATCTTAACTGGTCTTTTTGTTTCAGCAAACCATAGAAGCCCTTGGGATTGCTGCAGGGAATGCTATATCCACACCAGTTCAGGTGGCCTACAGAGAGACATTCCAGAACATTGTGATTCCATCCTTTGAAAGAGCCACACAAGCCATGGTGCAGCAAGTCAATGACACATTCCAGAAAGGAACTAGAGAATGTAAGACCTAACCTTCTCTTATAAAGAGTAATCTACCAAATTTGCAAAAGGCACATACCCAGTCCAACCTTATATGGAGTGTCTGGTGTGTGATCCTATACCCAGTACAACCTTGTATGGAGTGTCGTGTATGATCCTATACCCAGTACAACCTTATATGGAGTGTCGTGTATGATCCTATACCCTGTACAACCTTGTATGGAGTGTCGTGTATGATCCTATACCCAGTACAACCTTATATGGAGTGTCGTGTATGATCCTATACCCAGTACAACCTTGTATGGAGTGTCGTGTATGATCCTATACCCAGTACAACCTTATATGGAGTGTCTGGTGTGTGATCCTAAGAAATAATTAGACTGAACTTCTTCAACATGTCATTATGGCAGCCTTTCATGTATCGATAGCTGAGCAGAATTTATTCTTGTTATTAGCATGTGTCATTGTAACAGAAGAGCACCAAGTTTCCAACAGTTATAAAAAAAACTGGCTAATATTTCATTTTTAGCTGACCTCTACAAAGTAGAGAACTACTGTACTACCCCCAGCATTGCCATCTGTGTCAGCACAGATAAAAGCATAAACATATGTACACCCTCACTACATCGCAACCAGTCTTTCTTCCTAGGTCCTAGGCAACAGTTTGGAGTATGTTTCATAGCACCTATTCCCCTGGGGAGGGCACTGAAGGGGCTAACTTTGTACATACATGTACATTTGTTGTATATTCTCTGTTAAGTTTTTGCATTTAGATCAGGTATTTGGCACCCTGTATAAATATTGTTATACCTAGATTCATGAAACTTGGTGAGGGAATGCATCTTGATGAGTACTACCACCTCTTCATCCTAAAAGTAGGTCACTGTGTGTTCGATGTTGATTTCTCAGTGTTGTTCATGGTAGAAGCATGAAATTATGAAGATATACGTCTCTGTCACTACTGCGTCAACACAACAAAAGAAGCTCATCATGACCTCTATTCAATCTTTTACTGGCTTTTGGTTAAGTTTTTGCATGTGACCACACAAGTCTTTGGCACGTTATGTGCATGCTATCATACCTAGAATCATGAAACTTGGTGAATGGATGCATCTGGATAAGTTCTACAGCCTCTTTGCAAAAAAAGGTCTTTGTGACCTATATTTTATGGTTTAGGAACTTTGAGTTAAAGGTTCATTAATTGGGTACTGTTTATATTCCAGTCATGAAACTTGATGCTTTACTAACATGGGTTAATTATTTGAGTTTATGATGAAATAGATTCATCCATGCTAGACTTGTACACATTCTAACCTACTCAGAAGGCCCTTTCAGTGTAGTTGGAAGTTGGAATAAATGTTTATTCACTGGTATACTTTTAATATTAATGACAGTGTGTATATTTTGATATGTTACTCTTAACAGGTTAACTGTGTGTTGCACATGTTTATGAGTATAGGAATTAAATTAGTGGACTGTATGCTGCATGCTTTTCATGTGAGGCCTCACCTGTAAGGACTAATAAAGGTGATTATAGATGCATGAACTATGTTTGTACTGCTGGTTTTCACTCCAAGGTTACTAAAAACCTGTGACTTTCATCCAGTAAAATCTGGCTTCTATGGGTGAACAATGATAATAGCTTCTCAAGCAGATTTTAAGAGCAATGATATACAAAAAATAATACAAAAACAACATTAATCTCTGGTTTTTATCAACACATTATGGTACCTTTACTATGACATCATAGAAAAGAATGTTCGTTTTTTATTGTTTTTTGTCTTTTATGCCCTGTCACAGTAGGTAGGTAGGTTGGTAAGTGGTTTCACAGTATGTCAGCAAAGTACTGGCGATATAGTGCCAATTAAAAGTAAAAATTTTAAATTGTAAGAAGATTAAAGATTCAAAATGTAAAGATTTTTTTTATTATTATTAGAAAAGGGGTCAGCATTTAATTGTCAAGATCACTTTAATCAAAAATTTATTTTCTGTATGATAATGTTTACACTGGATACTGTAGATTAGTAAAGCTATGTAGAGGTGAGCGATGTAATTGTTGATTACACTCTGGTTAATTTTATTATCACAATGAACTGAATGCCTTAGTTCAGCATGAAAATGTAATATCCTTATGCCAGCATAAACATTCAAGTTATGGTTTTTAAAAGTATTTTTCTATTTTTCACATTAATACAAGCATGTACAACTTCCTCAAGGGCACACCTTGGATAGCAATTTTTAAATGTACCTATATGATGTAACTGTAACCGGATAAAACCAGGTCACGAACTGTAGGTTGCACATGCCTGCAATAATATATATAGAAAGATATTAGCAAAATACAAAATGTGAAATATTTCAATGTATATTGATGTATAAAGTAAAATATAATAAGACTTCTGAATACCCCAAGTTGAATTGATCTGCATAATTTAATTTTATGCCAGGATTCATTCATTTTAAACATTCACACAATTTATGAATATATCTGTGTGAACAAAGTAAAGTAGAATCTCAGTATCCCCTTTTGTTTGTTTTAATGACTAATTCATGAACTGTGACTTAAGGCATCATTCAGTTCATTATTTTTAATTAAATTATTGAAAATAATGGATCAAAAGATTGTATTGTGTTTTTAGGGACTTTGCAATTATAAGTCTCTTGATATGTGAGGGATTGTGTATCCAGTAAAATCAGAAATATTTGTGGGGATAATTTGTTAGGTTTGGGAGTTAACGGGTGTTTTCATTGAGATACAATGTCATGGGGTCACATTGTTTACCTTAATGAAAATCTATTCAAACATATATGTTGATAGATTTAACTTCATGGCTAATTGATACAAATATAAAAAAGAAAAGAAATTAAATTCTCCACAAATATTTATTGTTTTATATTGCATTATGTCACTTTATGTCAGGATAATAGTAGGAAGAAATACTGGATAATGAAGAGGTTATACATTATAGATATTGTGTTACATGAATCAGTCCCAGATTTTGGAATAATTTTTTAAATTAGAGGTCCTAATAGTGTTTTGGTAAGTCACTCACTTTTCCCCTTGTTTACTCTGGATTCAACCCTTGGTTCTAGAACATTGCCTTTCCAAGGTCAGTTGTTTCCTGTAATTTATCAAGTACTTTGCCCCTACAAAAAAGAAACAAATAATTTAAAAACCCAAAAGAGCTAATGCTATCATTTTAGCAATTAAGAGCTGGAGGTATAATCAGTTTGAACCTGTACAATCCATGCATAATAAATAAACTTGTAATTGTAAACATTAACAATGTATACAGTATTTATATAGGCTTCAAATTTGTTTTCCTTACTCTTCACAGATGTGAAAAATCTGGATACACATTTGGATCAGGTGAGACAGAAACATCTTGAGGCTTGTGATCCGATTGTGTCAGAACTTCGGCGACTGACAGACTTGTTCCAGACATCATCAGAGAGAATACAGAGTCATGTCCTGGCCACAATACAGACACAGATCAAGTCAGAACTCCAGTCTTCACTGTCAGGGTCAGTCTTCATAATACTAAATGATCAATGTTGAAGTTTTTCCTAAACTTGCATCTGCTAGTTGTCAAATAAAAGTCATACAGAATGTGAGGTGATTGCAAAATATAATTCATTTTAAGAAAACACTAAATGAATGTGAATGAAATTTAATTGTGCTAGGAATTGAAAAACATATTTGTATGTCCACATTATTGGACATGTGAAACACGCAGTTTTTTGGTTGGATTCTGGTAACGGAGATGATGTTGGTTTTAGTCAACAGTTCTGCTCAGGTTGGGATAATGTTTTTCATTAGCTAATACTTTTGGGATGTTGCATTCTAGATTTGACCTTGGAGTCAAGGTCACAGACATAGAAGATTTGCATTAAGGTTTTGTGTAAGATTTTCATTTGCTTGTATTAATATCTTAATGCCTTCATGGATTCTGTTCATACTAGAGATGTTGCATTTTAGAGCAAAGAAAATTAATTTAGCGACACTCACTCACATCTTTGACTTTGGCTTCAAGACCATAGATGTAGAAGATTTGAATTAAAATTGATTAAGGTTGTGTTTTTTTTAATTAATGCTTCTATTTTCTTGACCTCAAGGCATCTGTTCATATTTGGGATGTCACATTATAGAGCATAGACAGTTGATTTCTATGACACACTTGCTCACATATTTTCCTTTTTAACCAACATCACAAACATAGAAAAAAAGATGAAAGTTAGAATAAAGTAGGTTTAAAGTAAAACTTTGAGTGTGGGCTTGACATTCAGGCTATGGCTTTCTTGTTTAACATAGTGTGATATAATTGTCTGATTTTGTATGTAGGATGCAGGAGGCGATTATTCGCTATGTTAGGGATGCTGTGCAAGAGGAAGTATCGATGGCTGTGAAGGAACAGGGTGCTAGTATCTGTGATAGTGTCCTGAACGCCATGAGTTCAGCGGCTGTAACTCCTGTCCAGGTGACGCCTGATCCCCAGCTTGCCAAATCTCAAATTCTACACCTTTTACAGCAGGGCCAGTTGAATACAGCATTTCACCAGGTATGTCTATCTTTCTGTATTCATGTATATAGGTATCAAGTTAAAAAAAAATCTAGAAACAATTATGAACACATTGAGATTTGGTGTAATTGGAGGAATATGGATGGAGATTGCTTGCAGACAAACCTGTTTGAAGTCCACAAAATACCATTTGCTTCCTATGGGATGAGTCAACCCAATTTTCTTTGATAAAGTTTTAGTATCTGTAGTGATTTTAATGCTGACTACAAAAAACCAAATTCACTTTCATCTAAATATTAGCATCATAATGAATACATGCAAAGTAATTCTTAAGAGTAACTGGCATGGTGATTCATGAATATTAAGCCAATAAAATATATGTACATTCAATGTTTTAAGGGAATAAATGCTTTTTTGCTGATTTATTCAGTCAATTACAACCATTAAGTATTTTTTACAAATCAAAACACAAGAGATCCATACAAATTCCATGCCTAACAGGATGGTACTGAAACTCTTCATCTATAGACATTGCATTGTCCAAATCATTCTTATTATCTGCAGCCACACATATCCAGAAGATCCTTTGGTTGTTCTTGTAGAGATATAGAGTAGTACTCCTGTTTGTCTGTCCGTCAGTACGAGGTCTTTTCACACATCTGTTCTATATGCTATGGATTAATTTCCATTATTGAAGAACAAACTTGATTTAATTGAATGAAAATTCGATATTTAGCCTAATACAAAGATGACCTAGATGAGGAAATGGATATTTTTTTCAAATTATATCATAGTAATTGGAGCACCTGTGTTTTCTAAACACAGTATACAGTGCTTCATCCATTTTCCCCCTACTTTCATACAAGTAGAAAACTGGGAAATCAGGGTTGCAGGAGATCGAGGTTTGCTAGTATTATTAGTATTTATGTGCAGTATAAACATACATTACAAAAGACATTTTGTTGTTCTTTCGTGTCATTATTGTATATGTTTGAGCTTAAATAAAAACATGTTGCATCAATGTATATGTAAATAAAAATCCCCGCACCATAGAAATATTATTTGTCCATTTTGTTACCCCCTCCATATCTCAGACCCTATGTCGCCTACACTTGTGAAAAGTGGTATTTGGAACCATCTCAGGATGAGTAACTCAGCCATATAAAAACTAGGTTACTTTGACCTAATTTACACATTTGTCTTGAGTGACTTTCATATTTTTAGCTGTTCAGTCATTACACCCTCAATATATTGGACTCTATTTCACCTACACTAATGACAATTAGTCTGTAGATACTTCTGGATAAAATTAACTCAACTATACCAAAACTAGGTCAGTGTGATCTAATTTGTACACTTGAGTGACTTTTGTATTTTCAGCTATTCATTTTTTACACCGTCAATATCTTGGACCCTATTTCACCAACACTCATGAAAGTTGGTATGTAAATACATCTTGACAAAAGTAACTCAACCATACAAAAACTAGGTTAGTGTAATTTTAATGCTTGGGTGATTTATATTTTTAGCTGTTCATTTGTTATACCTTCAATATTATGGATCCTATTTCACCTACACTCCTGAAAATTATGTGGATACCTGTTGATAAAAATAACTTAACCATACCACAACTTGGTCAATATGATGCAATTTTCATGCTTGGGTGACTTTTATATTTTCAGCTGTTTGTTACACCCTCAGAACCTTGAACCCTATTCACCAACACTTATGAAAATTTGTATGTGTTTGCATCTCAGAGAAAGTAACTTAACAATAGCAAAACAAGGTCAATGGGTCTTAATTTTCATGGTTGAGTGGCGTTTGAATTTCAGCAGTTCATTAGTTACTCCCTAAATATATTGGACTCTATTTCACCTGCACTCATGAAATTGGCAACAATATAAACACTCTGTCAATGAGACCATATATTCATGCTTGTGTGAATTCTTATTTTTAGCTATATGTTCATTACATCCCCCATATCTTAGAACTATTTCACCAACACTTATGAAAATTGCAATGTGAAGGCATTATCAAGGTGAGCAATCCTGCCATATCAAAACTAGGTAACTGTGACCTAATTTTCATGCTTGTCTGACATTTGTGTTTTCAGCTATCCATTTGTTACACTCTCAGTATCTTTGACCCTATTTTACCTACACTTATGAAACTTTGCATGCAGCAGCATATCAAGTAGGGTAACTCAAACATACCCAAACTAGGCCACTGTAACATAATTTTCATACTTGAATGATTTTTGTATTATCAAATATCTATTCTTTGCACCCTCGATATCTTGGACCCAGTTTCACCTACTCTTCTCAAATTTGGTATGTGAATACATCTCAAGGAGTATAACTCAACAATACCCAGAGTAGGTCACTGAGACCTAATTTTGAAGCTTATGTGACTCTGGTATTTTCCAGCATGTTCCTGTTGGTGAGGGGATTCGGGTTTACATACAGTGGGAATCCCCTAAGTTAAGCAGATAGTCATGGCAAGTGATGAAGGTCAAACACTGCTTTTAAAATGATGTTTCTACATAGATTACGCTTCACGGATGTCAAGTGTGGCAGTTGAATGTGGGAATTAAAAACAAAAAAATCAGGATATGACATTTTATTGGCAGATAGCTAGGTTGACAAGATATGGAAGGGTGAGAAACCGAGTGGGCACTATAGTTTTTTCTTCTTTCCAAATATACATAATACTTTAAAGTTTTCTTTTTTGCCCCAATCTAATTTCAGGCATTGTCAGCAGCTAATTTGGAGATGGTGATATTTGTGTGTGAGAAGGTGAATGTTTCCCAGTTTTTTGAGCAGACTCCCTGTCCCCTCCATCAGCCTGTCTTACTGTCTCTCATTCAACAGCTTTCTACAGATCTGGGATCAAACACAGAACTCAAACACAAGTAAGTTAACTTATTATTGTATAGTCTGTGTTAGCAGGTAGAGAGAAATAAGTTCATTTTTCAATGGCAGCAGCAGAATTGTCAGTAGTCTGATAAATCAGCTTCAAGCCTGTCATGAAATTGATGTGTGTTTTGGGGGTCTGAACTCATCTGTTCATAAAACTGAGCAACTATTGCATACAGATCTGTCCATCACATCATTGCACATATCGATAGATTTTAGACACTTACAGTATTTATAGAGGCTCTTGAATTGAAATGGCCTTTCAGCAATCTGTACAGCATATTTCGTGGTCAAATCCAATGTTTGACAACTTATAAATTCAGGTGGAATAACACAACCATTCCTCCTACCACCATTTTGAATTACCAGACTACATCGGCAAATGATCGGCTATTCCATCAATTTCGAGGAACCAATTAGATGCAACTCTGCACATTAAAAATGTTTATTATGGCCATGTGACACAAAACATCTGTTTATCATGTGACTGTCATGTGATGAATATCTTGTCATGTGACTATTATGACAGTTCAACACCACATCAAATTAGAGAATGGGTGCATTAAGTTTAAATTGTAACCCAAGTTTCTCAGAACCCTGTCAATTTATCTGCTCATTTAAAGAATTTAAAGACCTCACATGTTGCATTGCAGGATATATAGAGAGAATGAAGGAATATAGTGATCAGTCCATATTATATATGGGCATGTCCATATCAGCAGATAATATCAAATTACACATCATGTTGCAGATTGAATGAAGGAAAAGATCATTCAATGCAATTAAAGCTATAACTACTTATGAAGAGAGCTTGGGCAATCCATACCCAATGATATTGCTCTCTTCATTGTTAACGATTGCTTGAATATGACCTGCTCTTGATATTTGAATTGGTAAACACTTAACCTTGCACACCTCCCAACCATTGATATTTGAATGGTAAACACTTAACCTTCCACACCTCCCAACCATTGATATTTGAATTGGTAAACACTTAACCGTGCACACCTCCCAACCATTGATATTTGAATGGTAAACACTTAACCTTGCACACCATCCCACCATTGATATTTGAATTGGTAAACACTTAACTTGCACACCTCCCAACCATTGATATTTGAATTGGTAAACACTTAACCTTGCACACCTCCCAACCATTGATATTTGAATGGTAAAAACATAACCTTGCACACCTCCCCACCATTGATATTTGAATTGGTAAACACTTAACCTTGCACACCTCCCAACCATTGATATTTGAATGGTAAACACTTAACCTTGCACACCATCCCACCATTGATATTTGAATTGGTCAACACTTAACCTTGCACACCTCACTACCATTGATATTTGAATTGGTAAACACTAAACCTTGCACACCTCCCCACCATTGATATTTGAATTGGTAAACACTTAACCTTGCAAACCTCCTAACCATTGATATTTGAATTGGTAAACACTTAACCTTGCACACCTCCCAACCATTGATATTTGAATTGGTAAACACTTAACCTTGCACACCTCCCAACCATTGATATTTGAATTGGTAAACACTTAACCTTGCACACCTCCCCACCATTGATATTTGAATTGGTAAACACTTAACCTTGCACACCTCCCCACCATTGATATTTGAACTGGTAAACACTTAACCTTGCACACCTCCCAACCATTGATATTTGAATTGGTAAACACTTAACCTTGCACACCTCCCAACCATTGATATAAATCTGTATGAGACCATGCTGTATTGCAGTTGGTTGCATGTTATGTATGTATGGGTTATTTAATTCGTACTGAAAAATATTCATGTGGACAAAATTGTTTTGGCAGTGGTTGACAAATTTCGAGTTGGCCCACCAAAACGAGTCCACACAAATATTTTTCCGTACAAATTCACTAACCTATACTTTAAAGCATATGAATACATATAAACACTATTTTGTACACCTTCATTGATATATAAACCAAAATATAAAGCTATAACTTAAAAATTAAAGTTTTTATTTTCTTATGAATGAATTTAAAACCTCACTCATTGTAAATTCTCAATGTATACCATTCATATTTACTTTGTGACATCACATAAATGGAGTGATGTAAGTGTAGCTGTGATGTTCTGTTGCCAGTAAAATTTCATGGCAGCCAAAACACTACTACTCATTCTTGTTTTGCTGATAAAGTGTCTCCATTTAAAGTAATCATTTATTGCAGTTATTTGAACATATTCTTTGCTTTGAGTAAGATATTGTTGGCGTTTGGTACAAGAACAAGATTGTACAGTATATGTCTCTGCCGTTTCAAGCAGCACATCTTCTGATTTTGTTGAATTCATTTTCTTGTCAGCAGAATTAAAACTGAGATGTCACTGAGTTGATAACCGCTGTCCTTTCTACTCTCCGCTATGGTCACAATACTGCTAACATTGCCATCACAATGAAAAAAATGTGTTCTTAAATCTAAAATATTGCTATTTCTTTACCCAGCCATCAGCATCTCTAGATACCATGTTTTCTGTAAAGAAAAGTAGTCCTACCACACATGGTTGGCAACAGTACCGCAAAAGTTAAGCCAAAAAATGACCTTTTTTTGTCTGCATTCAATATGAGAAAATATTGAATAGTAATAATAATGCAGAATGAATGGAAATAAATTTAAAGTATATAGTAAAGATACATATAGTATTTGATTTTTATATTTTAATCTTTTTTTCTTCTTTTTTTTCTCAGGTTTATTGAAGAGTCTGTGATGAATCTTGACAGAAGTGACCCAGTGACACAGGAGCATATTACTGGTATAATCTATGGACTTACAGAAAAAGTTATTGCCTTCATTAAAAAACATCCCAATCACAAAATGAACTGCCCATTTGAAATGTTATTAATGGCTGCTGATTCTTTAGTGAGATGGGAGCTTCAGAATTCAAGAACATTGTTTAATGTATTCATCCATTGACTAAATTTGTGACTACAGGTTTGTCCTTCCAAAGTTTGTAGATATAATTGTCGTGCCTGTCTTGGCAGAAGTTCAACATTGCGATCACTTTGACATCCATGTGTGTGTCCATCCATACATACATCTGTATGTCCTTCCATACCCTAGGTTTAGGTTAATGTGAAAGTTTTTAAGATTAAGCTCAGCATTAAAGTTTTTACTTTACAGCTAAATCAAAGGCAGGCTCAACAAAAAAGGGAGTGTCTTGTTTTAAGCCTTTTAGTTTGATGTTTTATGGGGCAAACACATGCACGCAGTCTGCAGTATATTATTGAAGATTACCTCCCTTGCCTGACATTATACAACTGTTCACGTGTACTTGTTCATATGTCACAAGTATTGTTCCTCACTTGTTTATGGTGCATACTTTGAATTTACCAAAAATGAACTCTAGTAAAACCTGTGGTTTTATTAGACACATTCTTACACTATGTTGTTGAGTTACTGCAAAAACCTGAATCTATTCACATGTCTGATTCTATGTAGAAAAACAATTAAAGTATTTTATATATTTTTGTGATTTTCAAGCAGTGAATTCTTTTTTTTTTTCTTCTCATTTGTATTTGGGTTTTTTTGTTTGTTTTTTGTGTGCAAAAAATGACATTTTCAGTATTTTATTCAGTGAATATGCTGCTGTTGTATAAGTGGTTATGTTCACTTCACAGATTGGTCTTTGTTCATTGCATTCATGGCTTATAACTGCTGCGACAATTAAAAAAATGTGGTCACATATGAATATAGATGAATTCAATTTACTCAAATCAAGTATGTTGTAAGACCAGTCTTTGAAAAATTTGAAGTCGCTAACAACTGAAGAATTATTACCATCCGTACTCGCATATAAGTCAGATCCAACTGCAAATTGCATAGGTCCAGATCTGCCATAACATAATGTGCCATCAGATTTGGGTCACAGCAGTTTTTTAGGATTAATAAGTAGAACAAACAACATAGACCTTGATCTGCCAGCGCATAATATGACAGCAGATCAGGGTCTATGTTGTTTGCAGTTGGACCCAACTTATAGGTGAGTATAGACGGTATGTAGATCTTTTGTCTCCTATAAGTAAGTCGTTTTCCATTTATATGCATTGTTACCCACAGATGGCAATATTACTGCTGGATATAATACATCCTCATTTGTGATATTCATACTATTTTCAGCTAGAACTTTTTGCCATGTTCATATGAGATGACTTTGTCGGTAGTTATAGTAATCTATTTTACTGAAGAAATTATACTCACTGTGATCTTTGGTCTTGTAAAATTACAAATGTGTTGTAACAAAATGGAAGTTTTGTCCAGTTATATACTATATGTTAATCAACAATTTTTAAAAAAAAATTTCATGGAAAATACCAGTGATGTGAAAAGGTCATTCACTTTGATCATTTTATAGCAAAATATTTTGTTGTTTAAGAGATCCTCCTTTTTACAGACATTGTTGTAATGAAAAATGAACATCCTAAATCTTCCATAATTTTTCCCCGTGCACTCACCCCTTCTTTTTTTTAAATTTTTTTTTTACTTATATGAAATGTTGAGTAACTTGTGCAGTTTTCAGCATTATTATGACTAGTGCTTTCCACAATGTTGTTGTCTTACCTGCCTAAGCATTGTGAGATACAATAGTCACTTTTGCAGCAGTGGTGATGGCATGAGCAATTTTTGTGTTAAAGTTTTTGAAAGTCAGAAACATTGGTCATACTGACAAGTATATGGATGCAGGTGGAACACCTGGTTGTGCTGAACTTAATTTGGTAAGAAAAAGTCTGTATGTTTTTCCACTTTATGACATGGTATATGCTATAAATTGGTCAGCAGATCCTGAATTACTTAAAACTCACACAAGAAATAGGTTGCACTGACTCATTTTGTGCATGAATCAAAACAAAAAACAAAGATCTGCCAAATTTGAAAGAAAAGTTAACAACTCTGCTGGTCTAAATGTTTACTATATGAAAAGGACCAGACTTGAATACGTGTTTATGAATGTTTTTGTGATGCCTTGATAACAACCTAATAATCAATTGATGACAACTTCATCCTCTTTTTAAATCATCTATAATGTCCACTTGTTGTGAATTCATTTATTTTTGTGGTTTGAAAAAACTCGCACTTTCATTGGGTATTTAAATTTGTTGATTAAGGAAGGGGTCCAATTTTATCCACAACAGGATTATTTTTTGTTGGGTCTTTAATTTGTGGTTTTGTAACAAACACCAAATCCTTGTAATTTTTGGTTCCCATGAAAAATAGTGAATTTAGATAATTTGTTCTTGTTTGGTCCCATGAAAAATAGTGAATTTAGATAATTTGTTCTTTGCTTAACCAATTGATCCTTGACAAAAATCTGTCTCTTCCCAAATTAAGATTCTCTCTGCAGTATGGTCATAAAGTCATATGGTTGAAATACCTAACAGATCCTTTTAAAACTTATTTATTTTATTTACTTTATAACCCAACTGCAAAACAACATAGACCCAGATGTGCCATCACAGTATGCACCAGCAGATCTGGGTCTGTTGGTTGTTTTTTTGAATGGCACTTTCGACACATTATTTGCTATATCATGCCAAGGAAATGGAAGCTAAGTGCCTGTCCCAAGGACATACCGAGACAGTTTGTTCAAACCTGGAGAGGTAGCAAACTCACAACCCTTGGATTGCAAGTCCTACACTCTACCAACTGAGATACTGTGGCTTGGATGAACAGCATATACTAGTAAAGTGCCAGCAGATCTTGTTTCACTAAACATTTCAAATTTTCTTCCTCAAATTGGGATTTTTAAATGTCTTTGTTATTTCTTGGCTTTGGAATTATGGGTTTTTCCCTGAACGTTAAGCAGGTATTAAGGATTAAACTACACTAGTAATATCCTGCATATTTTTAAAGTTAGTCTTGTTATATCTCTGAGGAAAAATTGAGGACTTTCTCCAATTTGAGGAATTCCTCAACTTGTTTTTCAAAAATAAAAGGAATCTCAGGTGTACAATTTTAAAATTAAAATTATTTTGTGTACTATTTATTGTATCTGCCTCTCACGAAAGTCCCAATATTGTCAGAAATATCATAAGCAAGATAATGCAAACTTGTAATTGAGGAAAATTTTGGAGAACTTTAGTGAAACTGGGCCGGAGTCTGTTATGTTAGCATTTGGGTATGTGTTATATATAAGCAAATACTGATGTATAATTTACAGTTAATTGTGTAGTAGTTTCTGCAAGCATGGAACTAATTTTGCAAGTTTTAAACATTTCTATGTATTGTTCTGATGTAAGAGATCCTATATGTGTGAATCTCTTCCATTATTGCAGTGTATTTGATATTTATGCCACTACTGCTTGCAGCAGAGGCACATTGATTTAGTCCTGTCCATTCATCCTGATAAGTTCCTTAGCACAATTGTAAGAATAAAAATCCTTGATGAAGGCAAATGATTTCTTTCTCTTTTTTTTTGTATGTGTTATATGGCACAGCAACACATGAAGGTTATATCGTGCTCAGGCAAGTAAAGTGCCTTGCCCAGAGATGCACCATGGCAGCCAAGCCTACCTGCTTTGATGGTAGAATTCAAATCTGCACCCTTTTGGTTGCAAGTCTGATACTGCCAAGACACTGCACATCCTCCTGTAGTCGAATGAAATTTGGTGGGCTTGTTTGTATGCATATGTAGATGACCTGATTAGATTTTCATGCTACTTAAGCAATTGTTTTTTTTTTTCATTTATAAATTGTTGGACATTGGTACTTTTTTTGTAGACAAATTGAATTTTGTGGGCTTGTTTGTATGCATATGTAGATGACCTGATTAGATTTTCATGCTACTGAAGCAATTGTTTTTTTTTCATTTATAAATTGTTGGACATTGGTACTTTTTTGTGGTGCTGAATATATTGTTATCATGATTACACAAAACTGACTTGACATAAACGGGGGAATGTTTGTATGCATATGTAAATGATATGATAGATTTTCATGCTACAGAAGCAATTTGTTTATTTATAAAGTAATTTTTGTAACATTTTGGGGGTGAAAATATTGTTAGCATGATTGCACAAAACCACTTGACATAAGCAGATTAAGTTTGGGGGTCATGTACGCTTGTATGTAGATGGTAGATGACATGATTAGATTCTCAATCCCCTAGAGAAATGTTTTTATCTATAAATTGTTGAACTTTTTTTTACATTTTTGGGGGGATGAAAATGATGCTATCATGATTGCATAAAAACTACTTGATGTAGACAAATTGAATTTGGTGGTATTCGTGTTTTTATGCATAAGTAAATGACCTGATTAAATTTTCCTGCCACTAAAACAGGTTTTTTGTTGGTTTTTTAAAAACTTTTTGGATTTGAATTATTTTGGCTGCAATACATGTGTTTCAAACACAAATCTAGTTTTCATTTGTCTTTCATATTTTCATTCAAATTTCAGATGTGTAGTATTATCTACAGGGATGCCAACCTTTCCAGTTTTGTACAATTATTATAAATTTTTTTTGTGAAAATTCCACATTCCGAATTATATTGATGAAATGTCCAAAATTAAAACTTTTTTTGGATAAAATTTTAACAGTTGCTTTCTCTATGTACACAGGTAGAGACAAAAGTACTTCAGCATCAGTATAATAAACTGGTTCATATAAATTAATTTCTCAATGTAAAAAACATGTACATAACAATAAACCAGTCATTTAGAAAATCAGCATTTAAAATGCAGTAATTTTGCAGTGTATTTTACTGAATATTAACCAAATGTTCATACCCATCCCAGATTCACAGATAGCAAAATGAACCTTGTGATGCATTAATTTCACCACTACTGGTACAGCACTCCCTCAGTATAAGGCCCTTCATTATAACTTGAGAACCCTTGTTATACCCTTGTCTCCATAGTAATCAATGTGTCCATCTGTCTTTCCATCGTTCCATCCAGTACTTGTTAGCACAACTAGTTTCACAGTTTTTGACGAATTGCCATGAAACTTGATAAATATTGTGGTCATTATCTGTAGATGTGTATATTGACAAATCGATTCACTCCCACAATTTTTTGAGTGTTATGGCCCGTTTTGTCTTATAGCAGTGTATGACACAAACTCGTTACACAACTAGTCCTGCAGTTTTTGATGGATTGCCATCAAACTTGGTATATTTTATGTTCATCACCTGAAAATTCACATAATGACAAATCAATTTGCTCCTGCAGTATTTGTTATATTGCTTAGTTTGTCTTGTAGTTTAATGCTATGTATGACACAATCTTGTTAGCGCAGTTAGTCATAGTTTTTCTCCATTGGCATGAAACTTGGTATATATTATGTTCTTCACAAGAAGATGTGCACATTGACAAATAACTTTGCTCCTCCAATGTTTGTTCGAGTTATTGCCCATTTTGTCTAGTTGCTTAATGCAGTCTGTGATACAATCTTTTTAGTGCAACTAGTCGCACTGTTTTTTGGGGGGATTACCATGAAACTTGCTAAAGATTATGATTATCACCTAAGATGTGCATATCGACAAATCACTTTGCTCCCACAGCTTTTGTTTGAGTTATTGCCCTTTTTTGTGGTATAATGCAGTGAATGACACAATCTTGTTAGCACAACCAGTTCTGCAGATTTTTTCTTGCAGTTTTGAGCTCTACTGGTCATAAACCAAAAGAGCTTATGGGATGGCATGTTATCCGTCATCCAATGTCCAATCGTCCATTTGCTCAAGTTTCTTATCGCTACTCCTCCTAAACTACTTGGAGGATTGCCATGAAACTTTACACATGCATAAATCCCAAGATCTAGCTGGTCCTAAATGAAAATGTTGCTGCTCAGACATCCAATATGACCGCTGCAGTGGCTATCTTGGAAATCTTATTGCTACTCCTGAATGGATAGTCATCGACCTCCTTAAAATCTTGTCGCTACTCCTCCTAAATTGAAAGCCATATCGAAATGGGGGTTTTCACAGGAAGACTTCCTATGGTATCTATTAGATCCTGACTGAAAATGATGCTGATTTGTCATCCAGTATGGCCACTATGGTGGCCATCTTGAAAATCTTGTTATCACTACTCCTACAGAATTAATGGTCATATTGACATGGGGTTTTCACTAAATGACTTCTTATGATATCTACTAAATGAAAATGGTGCCCTACATATATCCAATATGGCTGCCAGAACATCTTGTCATTAATGTTCCATGGAGATTTCACCAAAAGTCTACTAATGGTGTCTAGTTTGTCCTAAATGAAAATGGTGCCGATCTTACATCCAATATGGCTGCTGCAGCAGCTAATTTGAAAATCTTGTCACTCAAGATTATCAAAAATGGTGTAAACACTCAGCAGTTAAAAAGAAGAAATGTTCTGATCTTGAATCCTGGAAATTCTTTTTGGACAGTATAGGGTCAATCACTTCGAGAGACTCTTGTTTATGGATTGCTGTGAAACTTGGTACATATTATGATCATCATCAAAAGATGCACATATTGACAAATCTTTGTGCTCCCATGATTTCTGTAAGCATTATTGTCCGTTTTTGCTGAAGCAAGATGTAATGTATGACAGAATTTTGTGAATGCATCTTTACTTGCAGGTTTTAGTGGATTGCTGTAGAACTTAGTACATATCATGGTCATCAACAAAAGATATTTATGATGACAATTCATTGTACTCGCACTATTTTCAGAAGAGTTGTGCACTTTTTTCTACTGTTGGTGGGGTAGAGGTGTGCTGCAGGGGAGGCAGGGGGTGTATTTACATAAGCAAACTGCTCACCATTCCTCGTTTTATTTTAAAAGAAATGTAACAATATTGAGACAGACATCATGAATCAATTTAGATTGGTACAGCACTCCCTCACTATAAAACCCTTCATTATAATGTGGGACCCCTTTTAATTTGAAAGGAATATAACAGTATTGAGGCAGGCATCATAAATCAGTACCCCAATTTAACATGTATCTTGTTATAAGGCAAGTATGGTCATGGATTTCATTTCATTAAGTGGTTGTAAAATTATGAGTCTCATTAACTTCATTATAAGGTGGTTTTACTATAAGGTATTATACTCTATGGCTGTCATGTACAGTGTTATAATGAGGGAGTACTGTACTTTTTTTTTACCCGAAATCTCTGAAGTATTAAGATGAACTTTATAAGTTAATATCTTTCTTGCTTATTCCAGAATCTGATAAATATACTGAAACATACGTTAGCATCTCATATGAGGTGGAAATCTTCCATGTTCACATTATGATGCAAATGTTAGGGCTTACATGCAGTTAATTTCTTAAACAAGATTTCCCAGAGTTATCTGAATGACATGTTAGTTATCTGAATGACATGTTGGTTATCTGAGTCACATGTTGGTTAGATTTTTGTTTAAAAATTAGCAATTGTTGTTGTTTTATCTTTTAAGAAGAAAACTGATCTGACAGAACAGATAATTAGTATTAATCATGATTTTAGTTTAAGGGTATATAGAATCAGGCCTGTTATATATTTCAATTATTTTACATTCATATTTTCTATCATGCTCTAGGTCATTGGCATACCAAATTGTAAAGGTCTGTTTTGTAAGTCATGTAAAACATTTTGTTGTTAAATACTACTATTAAATTGTATAAAGAAATGCATGTTTTCTGTTATGGCTTTTGTGATATTGGAAAAAGAAAACAATCTTGTTATTATATTTTTTATGCTTTTGTTTAGCTGGGATTCCTGGATTTTTTTAATTAGGATGTTCACTCAAATCTTGTTTTGATTTTGTTGCATGAGAATTTTATTTTAAATAAGCACTATAACATTTATTCTTTGTGTCAAATTGCAATATTTCATAACAAAAGCTGAGAGACAGACAGACAGATATTAAAGCTGCAGTTTCATAAATTCTCTAAAATCACGTCATGCTAAATTTCAGGACTCGTTTGTGTTTAAAAGTATCTTAAAAACATTACTTTGAAGTTTAAATTTAAAAGAGACCTGTAATTTTCAGCCATAATAGATTTTTCGAAAGTATCACTAAGGAAAAAAATTCCCTGTTGGGGAATTTGTTTGCAGAAATCATCATTGAAACTTTCATCTGTGCACAGTTTATCATGTGGCAGAAGGATGATCAGAAGTACCATAGTTACCCTTTTCCATTTTTGTTTATTATCAAACTATTCCTAAAAGCTTCATCCCTACATATTTTTTCTCCATAAATTTTGTTTCATTTTAATGATTTTAGCATCATAGATGGTTCAACAGTGCGATCAGGCAAAAACTTATCACAATGTTTAGAGTCCTTTCCCCTGTATTAGTAATCATAGATTTATATCAGGTGGCTCAAGTCATATATTAAGATGTGGTAACTCAGTAGTTAGCATGACAGACTTGCAACTGAAAGTGTGCGTAGTCGAATCCCACATTCGGATCAGCACGGCTCAGCTACCATGGTATGATTCTGGGCAAGGCACTCTACTCCAATTTTTTCAATGCCAAATAACTTTCATGATTTGTGGTGCCATTAAACACCAAACCAAACCAAGTCATATATACTTCCAAAGTAAGTGAGAATCACACTGTATAAATATGAATACAAATTGTGCTAAAAGTTGTGATCATAACTCCAGAACTGAGGACAGAAGAAAAAGAATAATGATTTTGGACAAATGGAAAATATTTGAAAGCTGGAAAGTTCACAGTAAACAAAGCATAATCATGCAAATGTATTAGTTTTCTGAAAAAAGGAAGTGCTTGTCAAAGAATTATTTTATTATCAGAAGGTGAATTATCTCTTCTTATATTTAGGAGTTTGAATGATATCAAGAAAACACCAGTCTGATGGATTTAGGTGATTTGACTCATTGTTATCAGTAATCTGGACTTTATAGAAACAATACCTCATTTTAAAAGTGAAGTTCCAGGAACATCAAGGATCATGGGTTATGTAAACACCAAGGATCATGGGTTTTGTAAACATCAAGGATCTGGGTTAACTAAACATCAAGGATCATGGGTTATGTAAACATCAAGGATCATGGGTTATGTAAACATCAAAGATCATGGCTTATGTAAACATCAAGGATCTGGGTTAACTAAGCATCGAGGATCATGGGTTATGTAAACATCAAGCATCTGGGTTAACTAAACATCAAGGATCATGGGTTATGTAAACATCAATGATCATGGTTTATGTAAACATCAAGAATCTGGGTTAGTAAACATCGAGGATCATGGGTTATGTAAACATCAAGGATCATGGGTTATGTAAACATCAAAGATCATGGCTTATGTAAACATCAAGAATCTGGTTAACTAAACATCAAAGATCATGGCTTATGTAAACACGAAAGATCATGGCTTATGTAAACATCAAGGATCATGGCTTATGTAAACATCAAAGATCGTGGTTTATGTAAACATCAAGAATCATGACTTATGTAAACATCAAAGATCATGGCATATGTAAACATCAAGGATCATGGGTTATGTAAACATCAAGGATCATGGCTTATATAAACATCAAAGATCTGGTTAACTAAACATCAAAGATCATGGCTTATGTAAACATCAAGGATCATGGGTTATGTAAACATCAAGGATCATAGCTTATGTAAACATCAAGGATCATGTCTTATGTGTATTTGTAATAGTGCTTTTTAATTGCTGTAATTGTGTTTCAGCTTGGTTGGAAAAATGTTGATTTTTCTTTGACTTTACTAAAGTCACATATAACACGTGACAATTTATTCTGAATGAAGCGGTAGATGATTCAATAGCTGAAAAGAGTTTACGTTTACATGTGTTTATTTCTCACTTTATAGCTTTGACAACAAAACACCAGGTATTTTTTTTTTAGAGCAGACAATATCCATGAAACATTTAAAATGGAAAATAAACACATTTAAACGGTGTATACCTTATTAGTTTCTAATTATGAAAACGCATGATGACAAGTCTATGCAATTTACGACCATCCAACATTTTTCACTTAGTAGCTTTTTTTTTTTTTTGTAAAAATGATTACAGTATGAAACTATTGTGTGTGTTTATCATTACTGTGGTTTATATCAAAACTTGTTTTCTTTCTTTTGAAATAATAACTTTTCCTATGCACCATGATCCGTGCATCTTTACCGTTTGTTGACAACTTTAAAATCTGTTAGATTTTCTTTAAAAGGAAGTAATATAATAATAGTAAGATACAAGAGCCTACCAGAAAATCAATCTGTTGTCATATCTGTTTCTGCTTAACCTAATTTGAATGCGAGGAATAAATGGTTTTATCAACTGTTGACTGGGCCAATAATTGAATATGTTACTCGTTAATGATTTCCCAATATTTGTGTTTATTCATGGATTCTGAGAGGCCAGTTCTCAACTGGACGGATCATTTGTTGACGTTCACATCCAGATTTAGCCAGAGAAAGAGCCATTCCTGGTCAGTTTCAATCAATGTTCATATTCCACGATTAGAAAATCGGACATAATTCGTCATGTTAGACCAGTGATCCAGATACATTTGTCTTACACATAGGCCAAGGGCAGGTAGCTTTTGAAGAAGTGCTTACTGCTGTCAAATTCTGCTTAACCTGAAAATTTATTTTAGCCCACCTGTCCATAAGGCCAAGATAGCTTATGGTATGGCCCTGCATCCGCGAACAATTGCAGTTTTAAACTAATTCTCAGAAACCACCAACTTTGGCACAGATCAATCATCCTGGCATGAAGGGATTTCATACTTGTACAAATGATGCTGATTTGCCTTCAGTTATGTCCACCATGATAAAAAATAGTAAAACTCTTTAAACAACTTCTTAAAAACCATTGGACAGAATTTGATCAAGTTGACAGAAAGCACCCTGACAGGAAGACTTTTCAAGTTTTTACAAATGATGCCAATTTACCTTCAAATAAGTCCTCCGTTACACAAAATAGTGTAATAAATTTGGGTATGTTCCATTTATATTTACGTCTCCATTTATAGGTTTGTTAGATTTTAGTGATTAGTGGTTTAATTATGAGAAGTCGGTGTTGGGAAAATATTTCCCAGCCCGAGTAATTAGCCAATTTCTAGGAACAGACGTCATACTTACAGTCGTTAAGAGACTTTGCAATGGCATGGACTGGTTTCGTATTTTGAGATGGGGTCAGACTAGCATAAGTTGTGAAGTTATAGTTGTGACATTGTGGTCATTTATTTATTGATTAGAGAAAATTCTTTCTAGTCTTGGCGCGTTACGAGAACTTCCAGTTGACAACGAATGTTGTTGCGAAGTCCTTGGAAATAGGGGAAAACAAGGCACTTCTAGCCTAACTTCACCCAGGTGTTTGATTCGCTCGGTAGAGGAACCCCTGTGCGTGTTACAGTAGAAAAACCATTCTTTATTATTAAAAAAAAATATATAAAAATTGAAAAGCCTTTTAATGACTTCTTAAAAAAAACAAGCAAACATTCTGGATGAATGGACTAAAGCATCCTGGCATGATGACTTTTTAGGTTTGTTCAAATAATGCCGATCCTCTATCAAATATGACCGCCGGTACTAAAAATAGACAAACATTTAACGACTTCTCAAAATCGCTCAACTGAATTTGACCGAAAGTATCCAGGCAATAAGGGTTTTCAAGCTTGTAGAACTGATGCTGATCCGACCTTCAATATGGTCGCCGTTATTTCAAATAGAAAACCATTAAACGATCTCTCCAAAACTGCGAAACAGAATTTTATCATATTGGGCAGAAAGCATCCTGGCATGAAGACCTTTCAAATTTGTACAAATTATGCTGATTTGTCATCAGATATGGCTGCAATTGCTAAAAATAGAAAAACCTTTAATTGACTTCTCCAAAGCTGTTGAATAGAATTTTACCAAACTCCACAGAAAACTTCCTGGCATGAAAACCTTTTAAGTTTGTACAAAAGATGCCAATCCACCATCAAAAGTGGCCACGTTAATAAAATTAGGAAAACCTTTAAAAGACTTTCTCCAAAACCTTTGATTAGGATTTGACAAAACTTGATAAAAAGCATTCAGGCACGAAGATCTTTACATTTTGTACAAAGATGCCTATCCTTTATCAAATAATGGCCAACATTACCAAAAATAGCAAAACGTTTAAATGACTTCTCCAGAACCACTGAGGGGGCCCCGGGTGGCCGAGCGGTCTAAGATGCTCGCTTTTACAGATTACTCGTACAGCTCGCCTCTTCCCGAGTTCTTCCTCCACCAAATATACCGGCCGCCATGTATTGCCTATCATGTACTGAAAAATGGCGTTAAACCCCACAAAACCAGACAACCAGTCCAAAACCACTGAATAGAATTTAATGAAACTTGATAGAAAGTGCTGGCGCATGACACCTGTCATATTTGTACAAAAGCTGCCTATCCGTAATCAAATATGGCTGCTGTTGCTAAAAGTAAAAAAGAAGCAACATTTAAACAACTTCTCAAAAAAAGCTCAACAAAATTTGACCAAGAGCACCATGGCATAGAGGACTTTCAGGTTTGTGCAACTGGTGCTGATCAGTCAAAAAACTTTAGACGACTTCATCTCCAAAACCGGAAAATAGAATTTGATCATATTTAACAGAAAGCTTGAAGGCATGAAGGCCTTTCAAGTTTTTACAAATGATGCCGATCCGCCATCAAATATAGCCAACGGTACTAAAAATAAGAAAACCTTAAAACCACTTTTTCAAACCCGTTGAATAGAATCTGACTAAACTTGACAAAGCGCATGAAAACCTTCAAATTTATACAAATAATGCCCATCCGCTATCAAATATGGCCACAATTACCAAAAAAAAAAAAAAAAATTTAAACGACTTCTTCAAAAACCGATTAACACAAAAAAAAAAAAAAAAAAATTTAAACGACTTCTTCAAAAACCGATTAACACAATTTGACCAAATTTTACAGAAGGCATTCTGGCACAGGTGGCTTTTAAATTTAAGCAACTCCATGGATCGACGCCAGCTAAATTTGGTGACTAACCCAGGGACTAGTGTAGGTTCAAAACTTTCTAGTCCCCTGGAGGACTTAATAGTCCCCACAAAAGCTAGTTCCTTGGCATTGCTCGTACATTGCAACGGATTAAATGAACCAATCAGTCTTATATCATCCAGTAGCATGTTTCCGACGATATCCCTTTTAAGCTTGACTTAAAGCAAACCATAAGTTTACGATTTCAGAATTTTGTATAGAGGCACTTTAGTCAATACTATTTCAAAACCTATATCGCAAGTTTACTTATGTGTTCCGTGCCTTTTTGCACATAAACTTTGAATTATGGTTTTCTGTCGGTCTATGTAAACCCTTTTTCTCGCAAAAACATTTCTGCCTCTGATTGGGTTATCACGAAAAAAACAGACTACATTCTACAGCGACATGATATAAAATGCTTCGACTCGGAGCGCTCTTGATTATAATATGACACAGCTGTACATAGGTCTTGCTACAAATTTATTTATCCCGCTATATTTAAATTACGCATTTACACATGTTTTTTTTTTCTTTCTTTTTTCTTTTTTTAAAGCTAGATTTAATGTATTGCGTGTTATCTCTTTTCTATATCCCGAATGATCTGACTTTAACCATAAATATGTGACTGTAAAGTTTTGTCGGCTTCTCTGTGTGTAACTCAGACAGTGGTTAGTCTTATTACAAAAGTTACAATAACTTCTGGTTGGAGTAAAATGTAAGACTTAACGAAAATAAATTATATTACATACTATCATTTCGGATTGACCGTAGCTCAAAGTGAACTATATTACATACTATCCTTTCGGATTGACCGTAGCGTTTGTCTATTTCTTGACAATGAAACATACTACCTTCCTTACACAAGCAACAGCGTCATAATTTACTATAGACTGTTTCGGACTCCAGCTAAATTTAATAAACTGCACCGAGAGTGGCTTCTTACTGCGGGGACAGGCTCTGCTTTTCCAACTTATTTTAGTCTAATAGCACTATGAAGTTGGTAGTATGTTCCTATGTAGTAGTCGTTTAGCAGCGACAATTATTACACACACATGCAGACTCTTCAGTTAGTTGTAACACAGGCACATACCACTTGTTGTAATCTGTTGTGGTCATGGTGACAGGAGCAGCCGCTACTACACTAAATCCGAAACGATAGCATGTCCCCTGAATTTCTAGTACGAAAGAAATACGTTGATATGAATAACTTTAAACGACAGGTTAAGTAAAATCTGACGTCAAGGTTGAGAAAATGCCATATTTTCGTCACAATTATAAATACATATAAAAATCTAAACATTTCATCTTCACACGAACATAGTTACCATAGTATAAGCGATTACAGTCGGTAGCTTGTTTCTTTTTGCAGGTGAATTTTTCATAGTATTTCACCTTCACCTTAGTGTAACGGGGACAATTCTTCACAAAAGTTATATTTAGGATGGGGGTAACTGACATAAAAGCTGTTCTCTGTTCTCTGTAGCAAAGTAGGGGCGCCTCGAACCTGATCTTGAACTATCACAGCTATACGTCTTACCCAAGGTCAGACAGATTATAAAGTCGTTGTAAGTATTTAGGGATAACATGAAAATGTCCGTAAAATCAATATAGTCGTAGAAATGAATGACTGCAGTCTGCATTTATGCTCCTAATTGGAGCGTTTAATTATATTTTGATCGAATTATATCATTAAATTCATTCGTTTTGATTGTATTGATAGCAGTTGAATTTCCTGTACATGTGATTCTGATAAACACTCGCAGTATGGAAATATTGACATACCATTGCAAGAGTTTTTCATTACGTTTGAATCGACGAACTATACAGTTGTATACATGGAAAGCGCAACGAACTGCACAATGGAACATCAACTAACGGTATAGACAGTATGAAGTGGGATATTGACAAAGGTGAAAAAATACCTTATGTGTCAAGTATTGATGTTTTCATTTAACTTTTAGTACATAAAGATTGTAATCTTTTAAATGTAGTTTGTAAAATGTACTTAAGCTTTTTCGTTCATGCGTAATTCATATTTCAAATACATCGACTTTGTTGCCTTGTGCGTATTTTAAATTGCTAAGTTTTAAATATATGTTTTCGCGTTCAAGTCAGACATAGAGCGCTATAAATGTGCTGATAAAATACTTAACCCATACTTTTTGAGAGAAAAGTCACCTTATTCCATAATATTCGTCTTCGAAGATACAGTGTTTGCATGCACAGCTGTCTTCACCGCCTCGCAGCGGAGCAATTTACATAATGAACTGTCGCGCTTAAACCCAGTGAAGTATTTGAGAATTTTGTTAATGTTCCAAAACGATTTTAAATTGACTTGAAATAGGAAATTAACAGCATAACCCTGAAGTATTTGTTAAAAAAAAATTCCGCATTTTCTTCATCACAGAAAGTAAGAAATAATAAATCTCAAAAAGGTAATTCACGATTTTTCAGAAGTATAGCATGGTATTCCTTTGCAAGGAAAAGTCAGGCAGTTATTAGCTCTATTGGTCAAAGACATAAAGAGCTTATGGGATGGTCCGTCGTCCGTTCTTCCATTAGCACAAGTTTGTTATCGTGACTTCTACTAAACTATATAGAGGATTGCCATGAAACTAGACACACACGTTCGTCCCAAGGTCTGGTTGCTCCAAAATGAAAATGGCGCCGTTTGGTCATCAAGTATGGCAGCCACAGAGGCCAGCTTGAAAATCTTGCTATCGCTGCTCCGCCTGAATGGATGGTCGTGTCAACACTGGGTTTTAAAAAAAAGAAAAATAAGTAAAAATATGGTTTTGGTCCTAAGTGAAAGTGGTGTCGATCTGATATCCAATTTTGCCACCATGGCAGCCACTTGAAAACCTTGTTATCGCTACTTCTGAATATTGTGCCCTCACCAAAAGATTTCTTATGATGTTTAGTTGGTCCCGATCTGACATCCAATATGCCCGACATGGCAGCCTTGTTGACAATCTTATTATCGCTGTTTCTCCTAAACGGGGGAGCCGCGGTAGCTCAGCTGGTAATGCGTCGGACTAGTAATCCATGGGTCACAGGTTCAATGCCCACCCAAACCAGCCCGGGTCGGCTGCCTCGGTGTATCCTTTGAAAGGCACTTAGTTTCCATGGTGGCCATCTTTAAAATCTTGTTTTTGTTACTCCTCTTGAATGGATGAAGATATCAACATGAGGTTTTCACCAAAAAACTTCTTATGATATCTAGTTGGTCCTACATGAAAATGGTGATGATCTGACGTCCAATATGTCCGCTACGATGACCATCTTCAATCTTCCTGAATGGATGGTTATATCGACATAGGGTTTTCACAAAAATACTTGTCTAGTTGGTTCTGAAAATCGTGCCGATCCAATATGAACGCCACGGTCACCTTGAAAATCTTGTTATTGCTCTAGAATATCGGAGACGGTTTCAACACTCGGCAGTTAAATATTTTGTAACATTTTCTTATCTTGGATTCCTGGAAATTCTTTTGGGCAAGTAAAGCGTCAGTATCGCCGATGGCTTTTGTAAAAAATTAAAACTATAATTTTAAATATTTACGGATATTTTCCTGGAATTTTTCAATACATAACAGGAGTTATTATGCCATAAAAACGACGAAAATTCTGAAAATGGAATGATTATACACCAAATTAAGTTAGTTCAAATCACAATTTCAAATCGAAAATTGCTGCTTGATATAATGTTTGTTGTCGAGTGCGTCTATTTTATTAAAGAAAAGGCAGTTTTTTAAGCCCCCCAAAAAATTAGACTCGAGTTAGGGCTCTTATATTGAAGTAGAAACAAATATTTCTCTTACGCATTGTTTCGATTAAAGAATAATCAATTTTGTTTTTTGTTTTTTTTGTGTGTTGTTTTTTGTTTGTTTTTGTTTTTTCTATAATAAACGTTATGTAAAGTCTTATCCACCCATTAAAACATCCACTCTTAGTCACTTACTCATTCTACACATACTACTTACACTGCTTTCTTAACATTTAATGGCATATACCCCCCCCCCATTTTAAAATTTAATGGTATTTGTCCCCACTTTTTAAAAAAAAGTTCTGGGTAAATACCACACGAATATGTCAGTCTCCCTTGTGTAACGTTTTATATAATAAATGAAGTACGTATATGATAGAAGATTATGTTTTACACGTATCACAGACCTTGTAAATAAATGTAAACTTGATCAAACGTGGATCGTTTCATATAATAGTACTTTGTCAAAGATTAGTAGACAGGAAAGTTAATCCTGACTTATTTGTATCCATGGGAAAACGGCTACAAGGTGTGTGTGTGTGTGTGAGGGGAAACTTAAGGAGAAATGGCTCTAAAGTAGCTGTCTCCTGAGGTGAAAAAATCTATGCTTGGGCGTTTTTTTTTTTTTTTTTTTTTTTTTTGGGCGTGGGGTGGGGGAGGGTTACTCTAGATTAGTTTTTTCTTGGGAACGAATGATTCTGGGATGGGAGTAGAGGTAGGGGTGGGGGAAGATCACTTTGGAATCCCCGCTACAGTTACATCATAAAATGTGGCGGCTCACATTAGTTTAAAGTCAACAGCAACCCAGAGTTCAGATAGTTTAAAATTATCTTAATATATTACAGTCGTAATGCAACCTACTGCATCCATATAAACAAACCAAATATCAGTTTCCAGGAGTGCCAAACAAAAATGGATCCATTTTTATTACACAAACTGACACTTCCACTGTTTCAATACCCCTAATAAAACTGAATCCATTTTATTTCCTGGAATATTCGAAGAGAAACCTTTTACGCAATTTATTTAATGAAATTTGCCTTTATTAAAACCTAAATCGATATTATTATTATTGATCTGAAATTTGCCTCTATTAAAACCTAAATCGATATTATTATTATTGATGTGGGAGCATGACTGACAAGTCTGCATTTTAATTGTATTATTGCGTGTCGGTTCATATCTGCTTTTGTGAAATAATGCTGGACATTTCTGAAAAAATCGGACTTATACTTGCAATTACAAAAGGTTTGCACTTATCTTTAAACATATCGCTTTTAAAATTTGTATCTTTGAGAGTTTGAACTCAACATTTTGATACAATGTAAGCTGGATCATCCGAACTCAAATAGATAATGACGTTATATGGATAATTCAACACTGACAAGTTCAAATCAAATGAAAGATGAATGAAAATTGTCTGTGGGCACATTAAAAGGCTTGATATACTGTTCTGATAAATGGTCTTGGGTCCTGTTTCGCTTTTGGTCAAGGGTTGTGTTTCACTTTTGGTCCAGGGTCCTGTTTCACTATGAAAACGAAGAGCACACATAACTGCATATCTGTATATCAATCGTTTCACATTCTTCATCAAATCTCTTTCGTTGACCAATATGCTTTCATTTACGAGGATATATATATATATATATATATATATATATATATATATATATATATATATATATATATATATATATATATAAACTTTTTGCCTTGTAGACAATAGGAAATACAAAAGAATGGCGATGACTTCTGCGTCACACTTAGGTTTTCTAGTTACTTTTGTCAAAAGAAAAATGTGTGCATGCTGTGCAGATATTTAGTGTGCATCTTGTAGATATTCATCTATTTGTGTATCTCATAGATACTCATCTATTTGTGATTATTATTTACATGTAATTAGTAATTTTTATATTATGTATGAGACATTACACTGGGTAACTGGTACTGATGAGCTGGCGAAGCATTGTGTGATTTCTCACTTGACGAATAATTGCACTGCACGACCAACATGTGCGGTTTCCATTCATATAAAAAATAAGGTACTTAAAACACATGATTTAATACCTGAAAAAAGTATAGTTACCTTTAGATTATAAGTCATGAAGACAATAACACCAAACAACAATAATGGCACATCAGACACATACAATATCCAGAAATGACAATAAAAAGTACAAAAATGCAGTGCGTTACAAGTTGAAATCTCATATTAAATATTCTGTATTCCTGCTATGAAGACGATGCGTTTTGTTATCATTGTTGTGGAACGGTTTCCTTGACATTTGGAATAATATTTTTGCATATTATTATTATTATTTATTTATTTTTTTTTTTTTTTTTTTTTTTTTTTTGGGGGGGGGGTGGCAATTACAGCAAGAGTTAATCAAAACCTAATAGCCTTTAGACTTTCCAGTTGCATTCATGGTTAAACAAAATTTATGTGCTTGGAAATAGCTGAAAACCATAAGGAAGTAAGATGGCAGACTGTAAATTTATTGTCCTACTGTCTGCTGCTTCCTGAAACTTAACAGTATATTGGGTAAGAATACAGACGCCTGAATTAAATTTAATTGTTTTCCTCTCGTTCGAACTTTGTGCCATAGAAATATTAACATGTCAATATAAAGAAATAGGCGCCACACATACACCACAGTTGATGAAAAATTACCAATGAGATACGAAAGAAGAAAATTCCTCTGGAATTTGGAATTCCCAGATCTGTATTTTATTTTCTTTTTTTTTCAGAACTGATCTTGTCAGCTTGGCACGGTGTTGAAACAATATACAATTGTCAGAAATGGGATATCGTTTCATTGTTTTAAGAACGGGTGTAATTTTTTTTCAAAAAATGTACTGCAAGCTTTTAGATCTGAAGAAATAAAGGAGATACCGTCTATACTCGCGTATAAGTCGTATCCAACTGCAAACAACATAGACCCTGATCTGCTGGCGTATTATGCGACGGCAGATCAATGTGTCTATGTTGTTTGTTCTTCTGATTAGTCCTAACAAACTGCATATACCCATATCTGCCGGCGCATTGTGTCACGGCAGCTCTGGGTCTAAGCAGTTTTGCAGCTGGATCCGGTTTATAGGGATGTGATAAGAATAGAACAACATATATGGACTGTAATGACCGATATCCTGAGGTTACGCACAAACATACAAGTTACGACAGTAAAATTTCGAATACTCAAACACCCATGCAGTCACTCGAATATTTTGATATCTGCTCAGTCATGCAGCAAGGCAGTGTCTTGTCTGCGACCTCTAAAAACTCGACACAACCGAAATCTCGAACAAAAAATTTGGTTCCGCAGCAATTCGAGTTTTTTAAGTTCTAATATGGCTATTCATGTTCGTAGATTCTAAGTTGAAATTTAATTTATTCGTTACTTCGATAAGAATAATTAGCTGTCTTGTTCACATTTTTATATGACAAGAATTACACAAACTTATCCTAGATTCATAGATGGCAATAATATAAATTGTTATAATGACCGAATCTGACGTTCGTATGTTAATTGGTAGTCGCTTTAATCATCTTACTTTTTTTAAAAATAAAAATAATGGAAAAGCATCTGAAAAGATGTACCATAAAAGAGTCAAAGAAATTGCATGCATATGTTCGTAAGTGATTGAGCAAATTATGACACCCACAACCGTTCTTGCAAATTGTTTTAAATTAGACACGGTTACCAGTCTACTTGAAATGCTTTCTGACTTAACGATTTGATTTATCCGTAATTTATAATTATCTAAACTACATAATTATATTTTTTAAGAAAAAGAACAACATTATGACTTGACGTGCTTTTGATGCTTTTGATTTTCGATACCTTTACTTAGAATAAAATCAGAATTCCCAAAATTCCTGAATGAGCTTAATTTTGTTTGCTCTACATATTTTAGAACTTTAGCTATAATGGACACCATATAGCCATCATTGTACTGATGTGCCGTTAAACGCTACTACCTATATACATACATATGTACATATTTGTACCATTCAATGCTTGTGAAAGACAAAAAGTAGGATTTATAATTTCTAGAGTACTCAATGTGAAATCACTTCTAGTACTCTGACAGCTTTGACCACTGCGTGCTCGGGGATATAGAATAACCCGATGCGCCCCCCCCCCCCTCCTGCATGTCGTAAGAGGCGACTAACGGATTCAACCATTTGCCATGGGACGTGTCACATCATGATACTCCAATTGAGAATGTCTTCGACCTTTTAAAGAGTGCAATTTATATATTTTAAAGAAAATATTAAAATGTGAATTTTGTATTTTAAGGATTTTACCCTATTTGGGCTTTATTTTTGTTTTGTCTTTGTTGGATACCTAAACTTACTTGGCACTGTATAGCCAGGATTGAGGTAACTTGCCGTTAAATCCTATACATACATACATACATACATACATACATACATACATACATACATACATACATACATACATACATACATACATACATACATACATACATACATACATACATACATACATACATACATACATACATACATACATACATACATGCATACATACATACATACATACATACATACATACATACATACACACACACACACATACATACATACATACATACATACATACATACATACATACATACATACATACATACATACATACATACATACATACATACATAGTTTTTTTTTTACCTTTTTCTATTGTTACAGCGTCTTTATGACCTTCCAGGATGCATTACATTTCACGTGCTTTTGATCAAAACGTGTTACAATGATAACCTTAGTAGTGTGATAATGGGCGGATGAGACTGGCTGACCAATTACGGTTTGGCAGGCCGTAACCTCTTCTATATTCTCCATAACGTTTCCCCCACTGAGAACTTTTTGCACACGCGTGCATCCACGTGGAAGCGTCGCTTGTCAACCTCGTCATGGGTTTATGGGTTGCAAAGCTTTGATAAGTAAGCGTGGTCTCATACACGCCCATTATGATACTACTCACTGAGACAGATTATTTTCCACCGAAAGGTTTACTCGATTTTTACTGAATGTAAATCAATTACCTGTTTTGGGTTTCTAGCGCCCCCGTTCCGTATCTGTGCGCGGAGTCGTCGGTCGTTTTCCATTTCAACCAACACCGTTTCGAACTCCGCCATGGTAATTGTTTTATCTTTGATAGCCACCGAGTACAGCTTAGCAATTGTTCTGAGACTATTTGGGCGGCCGCGAGAATTTCCGAATAGACACACCGGTTCCTATCGACATGGCTCTGACAACAATTCTGATTGGCGTGCCTATAATAGTTGTAGTAGTCGCGATTCCTGCCACACCCAAACTAACGGTTGATGCTGCGGCAAGTCCACAAATAGCATCCACGACAACACACGCGTTTGTATTTCGCAAGCATAATGGTCTTAGCGATTTCATATTGCAGTTGTTGTTCCGCTTCAATTATTTTCTCGCGTCAGTAACTTTGTGGGTCCATCACAGTTCTTCTACTAATAATGTCATCACGTAGTATAATTGCTTGAGAGGATGTTGTCATTCACTGTCACCCGATCCACCACCTCATCTGTAAATTCCGCAACATCGCCATCACGAGGCTTTTCAGAATCCATCACGTATATGTTGGTTGGTTGTTATGGGTTTAACGCCATTTTTCAGCACATGAAAGGCTAAACATGGCGGCCAGTATATTTGGTGGAGGAAGAACCCGAGAAAACCCCGGGAAGAACCACCGACCGACAGGAAGCTACTGGCAAGCTTTCTCACATTCCCACGATGGCCGAGCCCGAGACTCGAATCCACGTCGACAGAGGTGATCTGTAGGTGATCTGTAAAGGCTAGCGCCTTTGAGTACTCGGCCACTCAGGGCCCCCGACACATATATGTAATGATAACACAGACGCCAAAGACGGTTAAGTACCTTCTGCGAAAAACGTTGAATCCTTCGAACTGAATTTCATTTCCGGTGATTAATGGTGATGATAGTGCATATGTAAAATATTGAACATTGTTGTCTTCAATTATATGCCTTGAATTCAACACTGCTGATCCAATACGTCGGTGATTATTTACCAACATATTTATATCACCCCACCTGCCCCTGAATCCGCTCAAGATCATTTCCGATCTGAATAAAAATAAGTTGACCCCTTCTTATGTCATCAGTTTCTTTTTCTCTTTCGCGGGTTGATATTCTGTCGAAATAACCCCAGGAAGTTATTACGCGTGGTGGTGAGGGCACCTCGGCGATCTTTGCATCCACATATTGTTTCGTCGCAGCCTCGGAAACATCAACGTAGCCCTTGGGAAATGCCACTATCATACCAGAGTCTCTGATTCCCTCATTCTCTGTGAATTCAGCCAGGTTTTTTGCGATTGCGCCTGGAGGCTTCAAAACAACGTCGTTGATATCCACGTTTCACCTTGGAAGTTTTCCAGTTTGATCTTGACGTCAACAACAATCCGGCTGTTAAACTCAGTCAAATTGGCCTTAGTGGCAAACCTGGTCAGATCCACATCAGCGACGCGTCGGGTCGCTGCACTCGCACGTCCGTAAATATCAACAAGCATTTCGTATACTATCAAGTGTAGCTTCTAAGTAACAATGCAAAATCAATAAGTGCTGGTGGTTCCGGGATTTCCGCGAGTTCATGCAGTGCTTCAACAACAAGATGTCCACATATAGGGCCGTCTGTTTGAATGTGCAACGGCAGCGTAGAATAAAACAGTGGTAGACGAGTTAGTCGTCCAGAAGCTCTGCTTCCAACATGTAAATAACCAACAACGTCACGTAGCGGTGCGAGTCCCTACAAGTCAAAATACAAAAGATGTCGAGGCGTTACCGCGTATGCAACCCAATGAGTTCCAGGTCCTGTTGTTAAATCCAGGTTAACGATTCCAGTTTCCCACGTGCGGGGGATCATTCATGCAAGTTCTTCCCGCATAAAGATGCATCGGAAATGCTTGACTGATTGTGTCGTCGTGAGTAAATCAAAATTGGTCAACGGACGCACTTCCGTGCCCATCAATGGCGAGGCCACAGCCGAAGACTTCTGCCCGAATAATCGAAGACTTTTTCCTTTTTTATTCGTCTACGAGACGCTATGCGACTTCGAGAGGTTCTGCCAGACGCTATGCGTCCACCGACCGCCTTTTTCAGAGCCATCCAGGATGCGGTTTTGATGGCCCTTAACGCAGCTGCTTTTGCAACCACGGGAGCTGCAGCCGCTAACAATGCTGGAATTGTCGCAAGAAATAGAAATATTCAGCCGGTCTTTTGCATTTGCACCACCTACGACTTTGATAACTTTAATGTTACTGAAGTGTTCTTTTGTTTGGCTTCCTTTAACTTGTTAAGTTGTGTTTGAGTTAACCACAAGAAGAAACTCTCAATCGTTTTTAATTGCACTTTTTATTTTCGAAAACTGGTTCGTGCTAAGACCAACCATAAATTCGTGATAAAATTATATTAATTGTGCTGTTTAATTATGAGAAAACAACTGCGAGTTTGAGAAAACTACGAATTTTCTACAGGCGCATCAATGGCTCTCATTCGGCCACCTGTGCCCTCCAATAATAGAATCTTCTCGGAGAGGATTACAGCAAGACATCTGTAATTGACACCAGGCACATGTATACGTGCTTTAAAGTATATGTCGACCACATACTGTTTGAACAGCTCCAGGAGTCCAAATGATAAAAAATATATCGGATACCACGTAGTGATGTCATGCTGAGAAATCTGCTGCAGACCCGTGTCAAAAATTTCTTCAGAGGGTTCCTGATGGCCGCTCAATCGCAGAGAAACTTCAGACACTCCTAATTTATCAAATAGCATTACACTACGGGCTTGCCTGTCATGCACTAGATTCATATTTTTGAAACACCACAAACACCTGTTTTGGAGCACTAATACCTAGTTTTGTACTTATTTGCCATGAAAACTGTGTCAGAACGGCGCTTTGTACCGAGACTGTGGTAAGCTCGAGAACCACATACATCCACAATGTCAATTTCGACAACACAACTTTGCCATCATTCGCAACGCCAGCGCCACGCCAAACTGCCTCGTTGGAGTTGTCCTTTTGGTGTAACATGACTGTGTGATTGGCTCCGAAAATAACCTTGCGAACATCTGGAACAACCCGAATAAATGACTGCGATGGATCGCACATGAAAACAGATATGAGTGTCCGTGAAGTTGTTTTTGACGCTGCGTGAATCCACCATTGAAATTAGTATTGGTGCCTAACAGGGTAGGCCGCCGCCAAAACCAGGTCTGGCTGGCATACCAGCAGCTTGCGGGTCCACAAAACCATCTGGTGTAAGTAAACTAAAGATACACCAGATGCTTTTTTGGCATTCCAGCCAGACCTGGTGTTGGCGGCGGCCTACACTGTTTAGCGCCAAACTAAGGATATACTGTACACGATCTGCATGATCGGCTGTATCCTTGACAAACATCATAGTTGGGCCAGTGGATTTCGCATAATCGTCACTGTATCTGCAGATTCCGATAATCGTTGTGGCAATGACAACGTTGTCCAAACTTGCTTCGCTTTCCTTTCCGTCGATGAAATATCGTGCGCTGCTGAACAACGCCATGATGCCGTTGTTGACAAATCCAATCTTGGTACCGGCGGCGTAATTGATACCGTTGTCGTCATGTTCAAGTTTTCCCTCGTTTTCCAGGAAGGCCTCAATTGGAAGAAAAGATCTAGACGTGTATAGACGACATCACCAAGACCAATTACGTAATATGTCGCGTAAACAGGTTTTCTCGCGTTGATAACATGAATGGTTGTTACACGTCAGCGTACGACCGTCATTGTGTTAAATATCATGTCGATCTCTAATGTATAGTTGTATCATTAAAGTCTCCCGGCGTAGGTCCAACGCGTGCCAGTCCTGGTACACGAGGGTGAAACGAAGGTGCGTCAACCAGGGATTGTTGCATGGAAGACACACAGGCGTGGGAGTAATAGCGAACAGATCACCCGGGGGCACATTCGGCGAGAACCCGGACAATATGTAACCTTGAGACGCTGAATCGTCGAGGTAATCCTGACAATATATAGCGCGATATTGTAACTACGACCGGCAGGTCCTGCACGCAGAATTCGTTGTTTCACGGAGATCTCATTAACATCTTCAGGTCAACCAAGAACCGTTCTCAGCGAGGATTGCACAATATTCACCGCGTCCTGTTGAGATTTAATCGAGATGGCAGAGCTGGGCGTGGGCTTGTGTACACGTATGAAAAAGTGAGGGTTTTTCCGGTCATAAATGTGATCCTCCGTTGGATCTCATTATTGATCGATTCAATCTCGGTCGCGCCGTGCGAAACCCAACAACGTTCCAGGTACCTTCTTGACCACACTCTGCCAAAAACACGAACGAATCATTTGCAGGAAGGCCACCAAACGGTGTCGATCGGATATTAGACCAGATGCGATAAACGCGCAACGACGCTAGTGCAATCTTCAGTGTGCGGGATTGCTCCGCTGTAAATGGCGTAGGAAAAACCACGCGAAATTCCGGTTTCGTTTATGAGATTGGAATCATCAGGTGACGCTCAGAGTCGTATTTGCAACGACAAGCGGCATCGCAGCATTGATTTCGCGAAGAATGGGAAGCGCCTCAGAACTCATCATCGGTGTTATATACGTTATCGATATTTTCAGTGAGTTTGTGCATTAACACGCGACATGTTTTGGGGTCCATAATACTGTCGGTGAGTAACCGCTGACAAATCGACGCGGTTTCATTGATGACTTCCGGCGCGTTGTTGGCGGCACGAACTCACCCCACGAGTGTTTGCAGACGATCCACAAGTTCGTCGACCTGTTGCGGGTCAGACACGCAGGGAACCGGTCCACCAAGACCTTTTCCTTTAGGTGTTTTTTTTTTTTTCTTTTTTTCTCTCTAGGCGCATTTCCATTGTTAAAGCTTCTTTTTGCAACCTGGCAATTTCTTCTTTCCGCGTTCAGTCGGTATCGGGTGCAGTTGGACATTCGAATGGATATAAAGGTAAGGGTTTGTATGGGGGTGCACGTTCAGGTGAACGTTTTACTGGTTCCTCCCGAATTGTTCTAACTTTCCTAACAAGCTAATTTGTCCTGGCTGTGTACGTTTAAGTGTACGTGTAGGTTCGGGTTCATATGATAGGGCAGGTTTGTGTTTTGCTTACGCTTCTGCGCTTTTCCCTGTTTTGCTTTCTGCGATTCTTCCTGTTTTCGTCGCTTGAGAACAGCTTCTTGAGCTGGGAAAAGTTCTGCCAGTGGAGGTTTCGATGGAGGTTTACGTTTGGATTTAGGTTCAGGTTCGTATAATTGTCCGGATTCGAATGATGTTCTGGGTTCTGCTTCGTACAAGGGTCCAGGTTCGTATGAGGGTCTGAGTTGGGGTTCGTATGATGGTTCGGGTTTGTATGATGGTTCGGGTTCGTATGATGGCAAAGGTTCGTATGATAACAGAGTTTTTGTTTTGCTTGGATAATTTTGCAACTGTAAATTGCATGCATTGTACGCGCCAGTGCTGTGACAGTGATCGCGCACTTTATCATCGATGGAGCTAAAGCTCCGTCACAGATCCAGCAATTTGTTGCTGCGGAAAACTTGCCCTTGTCTTCGCGGGTCATAATCATGTCTGCGGTCAAGGCAAGCTGTTGCCGGATCTATTTCGCGGCAACCTCGAGCGAATTTATAACCACGTCAGTCAACCGAGTCCTTACTGCGATATAATATTGGAGGCTTTCAGTTTGTCCGTCACATCTGACTACAGTGTAACAAAACCCGCATGGGACTTGTTCAGCAACTTGAGTCGTATTTGACGGAACCTCGGGAGCGTCCACGGGAATTTTCAAACATTCGAAGTCCGCGTAAATGATATATGGTACTTTCATGTTCCGTTGCACCGAGGTAAGTTTCAGAATGTTTTTTCCAGGTTCTGGCATGATTGTACTCTGCGGCTTCTTGGTGATTCCGCCGCAGTAAAATTCGTGATCGTCTAGTAGTTTTGGGATGCAAATTACATGCATGCAGCGTCGATAAGGAAACTTTCTTCTATGGTGTTTGCTGTGCCAGCAGACTATTCATGGAAAATCTTTTATCCACACATAGTGGTACCGGGACGTTGAGACATCAGAGCCATCCATGTTGCTCAACAGCAGTAAATAAATTCTGAACCATATATGCGTGGAAGCTGTGGATAGTCGAATCGGCTGAAGGCCTTTATTCCAAGTAAACACATTAACAGTAATATCAGGGTTGAGTCGTTCAAACTTACTAATGTCTGTAACATGCACAGGAAATTCAGTGTTACCAAACTTGAGTTTGCCCAGGTGATGTTTGTATTTTTGAGGCTGATCTATATGATCGCTCGAAGGATGCAGCGCGGATAAGATCGCCTATTCGAAACACCGGTTGTCGTCCTTTTTAACATTTCTTGCTGCTCGCGGTGGAATACACGCTTCTGTTGGAATATAACTCGAGCTGCGAAAAGTCTTATATGGAGAAATATGAAGATGAACTTCGAAGCATCTGACAAGAGTCCATCCTGAACCTCCGTTAATGAATTTTTCAACCTTCTCGAGATTCTTTGCAAAAGCTTTGTCGATTGTATCATTAATGTCTTCAGTATCTTCACGGTTTAAGATTATAAAGGCATTACTCCAAAACCATGGGCGTGAGATTTTATGCGCATCGCTGTCTGGTGAATCGGAGTCTTCTAAGGGTCTAAGTGGCATAACAAACAGCGCGCCAAGAATAATGTACAGCTTTAACCCGGCAGTGCCCGCGTTCTGTTATGTTGGTATAATTCTCGGACGCATATTCGAGAAAAGATTCACAACATCATAGCCTGGCTCGTATTCGATTGGAATAATCACAAGAGCGCTTGTGTAACGTAAACTTTGGAACTTGGACTCGTCGAACATGTTCGGCAGCCTTAGCGGCATTGTCGGCTATAATATGATGACGACGGTTTTCCTCATGAGCAATCACACGTTCAATTTCGGCCCTCCTCGCCCGTGAAGGAATCTTAATATATAAACGTGCTGCTGTTTCACGAAGTTGCCTCACACACGCGGCTCCTCTGGAGGAAGTCCAAATAGTGTCAGTATACATGATTTTTCTGTACCTCTCGGTATCCTTATTGCACGTTCTCGGGCGGATTGCTTAAGTCGACTTACAGTTTGCCTCACAACCAGATGTGATTCATCTGGGGGAAGTTGTCTCACAGACAGCCGTGGCTCATGTACAAGTCCTAATACTGGATTATACTTGCCTTTGTCATGCCGCTTGGTATCCTTATTCCACGCTCTCGCGCGAATGGCTTAAGCTGATTCACAGTCTGCATGCCCTTATATATAAAGGAAAAACATTGCCTAATTGCCTTTTATCAATAAACTTTTTTTTATAACATATTTTGTAATATCAGGAACAGAAACAGCAATCACTTCGATCTTAGATATTATTTCCGTGACGTCATTGTTGATTTTGTTCTGTGACATCATTGTTGGATTATTCCATGACGTCATCGTTGGGGTTTTCGTTGGCTTTTTCCACATTTATGTTGGCAAGTCTTCGCCGCCGCGCGCGATAATATTCAGCAACAGATCCACATGGTCGGCAAAGCTGATTACGCGACTTGACTCCAATACCACATTTAAGACATGGCCTATCACCAGGGCCAACACGTAACGCGAGCAAGTGTGATTTACAGTATTCATAATGACATATTCTGTTGCAAAGTTCTCGTTTTCCAAGGCATTCTCCTTTGCATCTTTTGCGTTCAAATGCCATTGAAATTTCTATATATACACGCTGATTGTATTCTTTAATATGAAATGCTGTTCATCTATTCTCGGGTTTTTAGTTGCTTCTTCCTGTCGCTTTCGCTTTATCCTCTCAAGTGCATGCGGTGGTGTCTGAACCAGGAGGAGATAATCTAAACGATAAAGTAAAGTGACATACAATATTTTTGTGTCATAACAATGGGAACTTGTAGATCAGGTTTTTGCAAATAAACTGTCTTGTTCTTTCCAGGATCATAAAATTCGCTTCCAAGCCTGGATAGAATTTCCATCAAGTCGGTCCATGCCCACATGAGCTCAAATGATCCATCACCGAGTATTACTCCAACTCAAACGTGGCCAGATTTTGTACGTTTGTATCCAACAATATTAAACTTCTCAGAGTGCTTTTATATCTCGGCTCTGGTTTTTGCTCCATTAGAACTCGGAAAATTTCTCCCGTTGACTGCGCTGCTTCCTTTCTGCGACGTTGTTTGTCAGTTCGTATACTGCATGAAAGTTGAGTGTGGATGCCATTTGTTATTATATCCAAAATGCATTTATCTAATTGATTTGCCCTTGGTGGTGATTTTCGCTGACTTCACTGTCTTCTCTAGATGTTTCAATATCTTTGATGTCTTCGCTGTCTTAGACAGATGTTACAATATTATCGCTGTCTTCGCTGTCTTCTCTGGGCGACTCAATCAACGTCAGCACGGTATCATACAATGACTTTTCACGCCTTTTGTCACATTCTTTGCCAAGTTTACGTCGTGCTTGCTCCAACACGACCCCTAACCGGGTAATTTTTCAAGGTGCTCCAGATACATATTGAAGAATTATACAACATTTTTTGAACCTCTTTGACAAATCAATATGACGCATTCAAGCTACACAGCGATTTAATCTGTTATGTGATGCTATAAAAGCACCATTGGTTTGGTGATTTAATTCCCCCATTAGATACAGACACGAATTCGTTTATAATACTGTATGCGTCAAACTGTGTGGCGTCTAATGGCATCATATAATAGCCCACTGCAATTCTCTAATAGTGAATCATGTATGTGTTGTTAACCTATCTGTCTCAGTGAGTAGTATCGTAATGGGCGTGTATGAGATCACGCTTATCTATCACGGCTCCCCGACCCATAAACCCATAATGCGGTTGACAAGCGAAGCTTCCACGCGGATGCACGCGTGTGCAAACAATTCTCAGTAGGGTAAAAGTTATGGGGAATATAGAAGAGGTTTCGGCCTGGGAAAACCGAAATTGGTCCGGCGGTCTCAACTGCCCATTATCACACTACTACCTTCATATGCCCCTCTGTTATCATACATTTATTACTGTGTTTTTATCGTTATTACTTCAAAAACATTCTGAACCGTTGTTTTACGTCAAACATCTATATTCAACGATATTTTCTTGATGCTTAATCATTTCTTTGGCGAACATTTCATATAGTCTAAGAAGTCGTTGACATCTAATAATATTACTAGTAATTTAGAGAACAGCTAATGAAATTACTTTATAAACTACTCAAAGTAAAACAGAAATAGTGGAATGCAAATGGTTTAAAACTAGTGAAATTCAATTCACACTTCTTAATGTACGAGAAAATCATATCTAATATTCCTTATGAACAAATTACAGTGAATTTTCAAAGATATTGATGGAAGTGATGGACTGGGTTTTAAGTTCATATTTTCTACGTGCGCTATATACGTTAGACTGCGTTCTGGTGCCATATTTTCTGTTATTTTCTTATCAATACGTGATGTCAGGGCGATATTATTTCTTGATTTGTTATTTAAAAAAAAGTTGCAAAATATCTTTTTAATGTAATAGCTGCGTGAAAAAAAAAGAAAAAGAAAAACAATAAATATGCATATAGTTTTGGAGAAAGTATGCAAATTATAACTACTAACTATGAATATATGGTGTATGTATGGCTATGTTGGATGTCTAAAATACAGAGTCACTCTATGTTACAAAATTATCGTTTTGACCTCTTACTCGTGTTGCGTCATCAATATACTACATTTTCACACGTAACATCAATATACTACATTTTCACACGTAACATCGCCACTTAAAAACAATTGTTTTTAAAGGGGAAATGAAACATATAGTTATCATACCCTATAGTAGTTATAGGGGCCCCTATAACTACTCCCTATCAAAGGCAAAAGAAATATCGTCTATCATCTACATGATTAAACTGTGAATATAGATGATATCGATCGTAGAGACAAGAAATGTTTAATCGTATACAGTTATCCGCTTCAAGGATTTCTTCCATTCATAGACAAATTTACATAGCCATAAAATGGAAGTGCAACATGACCAGTTCCTAACACAAAATTTTGGGATTTTACTTTTGAATCCAAATAGTTCTTTAACAACGGCTATAAAATATTGATGATTCATCAGTAAATTATGCCGTTAGATAGTAACGGTGTGACTTACTATGAGTTACCTGTGAAGTAAGTAATACGTGTACATAGTAAAGTATCGATTGAGGAGTTTTTCATCTTATAATTGTTTCTAGGTCTGTGGACGCTGTAAATATGAGTCAGCTTAGAAATGAAAGACTTTGTAATGGAATCCATCCACACATTACTTCTGCAAATGGCGCTTGTATACAAATGCATTTTTGGGCTCCCTGCTTTGGAGGTTTCGCTCGCGAGCAATCCCGAATGGAACGGAAAACCATTCTAGAAATATCTTGGAACACTCGCGCCAGCTTGTAGCATACAAGAGTGGTGAGTGAATCATATTCGAGTCATACATATTTTAGCATTTTGAGCCCTAAATACATTTGATCGAAACAAGATTCGATGCATCAACGATTCAATTATATTTTTTAAAAAATATAACGATTGAGATATTACGTGTTCTAATTTAAAACTCGAATAGTCATGTATTGTATAACGGATATATTAAAACTCGAATAGTCATGTATTGTATCACGGATATATTAAAACTCGAATAGTCATGTATTGTATCACGGATATATTTCGAATACATTTTGGACTATTCAATTTTGTCACATTCTTTAATGCTTTTCATACCACAAAATGCGTGCTAGATGCTTCTCTTTGTTGGCATATAACAATTTGATGAAGAAAAGGTGTTACTCATGAGATTCTTTGGCTACACCTCTTGATGAATTTGGTAGAAAGAGTCAAGATGTGCTTCGAGTTGAAATATATGAAATAGAAAACGCAGGCTATTTTCGTGATGCTTGCAGAAGACGCATCTTGCAATTGACGCACAAAGGGCGGTGTACTGGAGTCTTTTGGGGCCTTGTTGATGCGATTACAAATAGGCGGTGCCCTTTACATACAATCTGGTATCGTTATTTTTCCATTACACTCGTCCGTTATTGATATAATGAATAAGTAGCTACACTATTTGGCATTTCGCATTACAATTTCTTTCTGTCTGTCCTTCTTTCAACAGGACTCAATTCCTTTGATATTAAATGTAGATCACCGTGCACATTTTGTACCACTGTGTTCTACTGGATACAACCAACAGCTAATTACCTGGTTGCACTAATGACCTGGTTGCACTAATTGACAAAACAGAGGACAACATATAGTCTCTTTGCTATCTTGTTACTGGATATAAATTGTAATTTTCTTTAAATTTTGAATTAATAGCTGATTGTAATCCAGCTAAATTTTAAGTAATTCTTATAGGGACAACTGTATAATTTTTCCATGACTTTGTAATAAGTTACAGTTTTGCCTAATAATCCATAAACATGGACTTTTGAGGAATAAACACGCACGAGTTGGTCAGTATATTTAACTGCCGAATGATAAGATATAATTGGGTGCTACCAAAGGTCCACCGGCCATGACACGCATGGGACTGCTATTGCACCAGTTCAAATAAGAACTGAGTAATCCATGTTACTGGAGTTTTTCCTCCAGTATTGATAAGACCAAAATAGGATAACCAACAACAAAATAATATAATTCAATTTGAAAAGAAAAAAGAACAAATGCCAAATGTACACGTTCGTGCCCGGAATTAAAATAACCTACGCCCTGAGATTTTATATTCGTCCTGTAGTTTTCATGCAGATTCGATTTGTATTGCCAGTCAAGGCACACCGAACAAACTATACCTAGGGGATCCCGTGCTGTTCGTGCAGATTGATTCATCCAGGGCCGGATTAAAACCTTTAGAGGCCCTAAGCAATGAAAAGATTATGGTGCCCCCCCCCCCATGTAATTCAAAATAAAAACAATACTACTAATCCGTAATTTCTCTTCTTTTTAATTTATTTTATTTTTGATTTTTTTTTGGTGCCCCTGGTTTGTTGGTGCCCTAAGTACGTGCTTAGTCCGCCTATTGAGTAATCCAGCACTGGATTCATCTAATAGGAAATGTAATCAACAGAATGCGTTTCGTACTGCAGCATTTTGAGCGAGTAGCACATCTCCTCCACGCTTGGCTCTCAAGTTTTCGCTGTTATATATTTTTTTACTGTGATTTCTAGAACAAGCCACTCATATATAGATTGATTGAGTATATAGGTTGCATTGATTGACCAGTAATAAATTACCTTCTCAGGGGTATCGCACTTTAAGCAGGATCTAATTGTCGTGTTTAACGTGCAGATAAGGATACACTTTTGTATCGTTACTTTGCATTTGATCCTTTACTCTTTACACATTTGGTAGGTCGTTGTACTGATTTGCAAATAGATGTAAAATGACGGCTTTCGAAACATAGTAGACATGTATTGTGTAAATTGATTGGACTAATCATTTACTGATCATATACCTAGCTGAATGCATTGTTTGGCAAATTAGTGGACATTGTAAAAGGAAATCACCGTTTGCGAGTAATTCATTCAATGGCGTGTCCTTGTGTGAGAGAGGAGCGAGAGTTAAATGTGTCCGTTGACAACCTGATTGGAGTTTCCATACTGAGAATGCAAGTTTCATGGCAATCCATCAAAAACGTGCGGGACTAGTGGCACTAACGAGATTGTGTCATACACAGCATTAAGCTACAAGACAAAAAGGGCAAAAACTCAAACAAAACTAAGGGAGAAAAATAATTCCTCGATATTCGCATCTTCAACTGATGACCAAAAAATTTGCAAGGTTTCACGGCAAGCCATTAACAACTGTCGGACTAGCTGCGTAAACGAGATTTTGTCATACACTGCTACAAGACAAATAGAGCAATAACTCTAACACAAATTGCAGGCGTAAAGTGATTTGTCGATATATGCAGGAAATCCATCAAACAACTGCAGGACTAATTGCTCTTACGAGTGCCAGACGGAAGGATGGACACAAGGATTACTATATACCCCCGAGACGTAGATAAAAAAAAATACAAACTTACCTGCTAGACTACCGTAAACAAAGCCGCAAAATGTGTGTTTCTGTGCCGAATTACCGTGTTTGCAATCATGAGTGTAACGGTAATTAGGTTCATATGGCAGTATACAAATAAAAATAGAAACCATTAATTTTGATAATAAAAATAACTCAACCTGTGTTTATAATGACTGCATTTATTTAATTTTTCGCAGAATAGTCAAATATTAAAATTTACCATCCCTTTATGTCCGTCAATTTAGCAACTAAAAGTGGAATGATATCAGTAGTTAACAGGATTGCTTGACCGTGGCATGTTAACTACCATTTCACTGTAATCATTATGCCCTTGATGACACTGAGCTTTTGTTTGATAATGAGAAACCATTTTAACAAACAGATTTTTAAAAATGGATTTTACGATCTAGTGGTTGAAATGGTAGATGGATTGATTTCAATACGCTCATAAGTCGATCATGTGTGTAGTAGTTTCGAAGCTGTATGTTTGTGTGTATGTATGTATGTATGCACGTATGTATGTATGTATGCATGCATCTATGTATGTATGTATGTATGTATGTATGTATGTATGTATGTATGTATGTATGTATGTATGTATGTATGTATGTATTGTTACGGAATTATATATCATTTTTCTTTTAATAATGGTATAGTTTATTAGTTTGTGATCTCTGTTCTTAGTCTAACAGCTGTCGTCTTGCAGTGAGTACACATACGGTAAATTGCATCAATATTTCACTGAAGCTTTAGTCATGTCACGTGATTCAGCGCGTGAGGGTATGAACTTCTGACCTAGATTCTATGATTCATTTTAAGAGTCAATACTTTATTGACTGTTAATAACGTCAGGTTACAAGTACTTTGGCGATGTCACGCATAACCTAGTTTCTGATTGGTTCTGAGAGGGTTGTGATTTAGAAGGAAATTATTTCAAAATACCCAGTTGTTTAAAGACGTAGTATGGGTTTTATTTCGATTCTGCGTAGTAAGAGACTATATAATAGGAAATAATCCTGTGTTTAGCCATTTCTAGCATAGTTTTACAGCCTGAGAGGTCATACACGAATTTGGTTCATTTTGTGTGTGGATATTCTACTTTTGTGATATATATATATATATATATATATATATATATATATATATATATATATATATATATATCAGTATGCAGTACATTCTGGATTAGTACTGTTTTCTTAAACCTTAATAATTATGCAGCTCCGTGGAATTATCGGAAACATTTCTAGAACTTGTGTTATTCCATATTCACAAGGACTATTTGGAATTTATAAAACTTGGACATAACTGATTCTTATTAACATCAGTACAGTGAAGGTTTCATTCGGAACCTACTTCATTCGGAACATTTGGATTAACTTCCGGATCAGTGATCTTTAGAACAATTTAGGACTTTTAAGGATATTCTATACTGTAAGTTATTTTAATTCTTTCACTTTGATTGTTTGTTGAAATATTTTAATATTTTAGGAAATTAAATATTTGTATCTTAAATCTTGAAAGCTTGTTTGAGTCTTTTCTTTTGTTACATTACCCCTAGTCGTAACAATATGTATGTATGTATGTATGTATGTATGTATGTATGTATGTATGTATGTATGTATGTATGTATGTATGTATGTATGTATGTATGTATAGGATTTAACGGCAAGTTAGCTCAATCCTGGCTATACAGTGCCAAGTTTAGGTATCCCAAAAAAGACACAAAACAAAAATAAAGCCCAAATAGGGTAAAATCCTTAAAATACAAAATTCACATTTTAATATTTTCTTTAAAATATATAAATTGCACTCTTTAAAAGGTCGAAGACCTTCTCAATTGGAGCATCATGATGTGACACGTTCCATGGCAAATGGTTGAATCCGTTAGTCGCCTCTTACGACATGCAGGGGGGGGGGGGGGCGCATCGGGTTATTCTATATTCCCGAGCACGCAGTGGTCAAAGCTGTCAGAGTACTAGAAATGATCTCACATTGAGTACTCTAAAAATTATAAATCCTACTTTTTGTCTTTCACAAGCATTGAATGGTACAAATATGTACATATGTATGTATATAGGTAGTAGCGTTTAATGGCACATCAGTACAATGATGGCTATATGGTGTCCATTATAGCTAAAGTTCTAAAATATGTAGAGCAACAAAAAAAAATAAGCTCATTCAGGAATTTTGGGAATTCTGATTTTATTCTAAGTAAAGGTATCGAAAATCAAAAGCATCAAAAGCACGTCAAGTCATAATGTTGTTCTGTTTCTTTAAAAAAATATAATTATGTAGTTTAGATAATTATAAATTACGGATAAATCAAATCGTTAAGTCAGAAAGCATTTCAAGTAGACTGGTAACCATGTCTAATTTAAAACAATTTGCAAGAACGGTTGTGGGTGTCATAATTTGCTCAATCACTTACGAACATATGCATGCAATTTCTTTGACTCTTTTATGGTACATCTTTTCAGATGCTTTTCCATTATTTTTATTTTTAAAAAAAAGTAAGATGATTAAAGCGACTACCAATTAACATACGAACGTCAGATTCGGTCATTATAACAATTTATATTATTGCCATCTATGAATCTAGGATAAGTTTGTGTAATTCTTGTCATATAAAAATGTGAACAAGACAGCTAATTATTCTTATCGAAGTAACGAATAAATTAAATTTCAACTTTTAGTCTACGAACATGAATAGCCATATTAGAACTTAAAAAACTCGAATTGCTGCGGAACCAAATTTTTTGTTCGAGATTTCGGTCGTGTCGAGTTTTTAGAGGTCGCAGACAAGACACTGCCTTGCTGCATGACTGAGCAGATATCAAAATATTCGAGTGACTGCATGGGTGTTTGAGTATTCGAAATTTTACTGTCGTAACTTGTATGTTTGTGCGTAACCTCAGGATATCGGTCATTACAGTCCATATATGTTGTTCTATTCTTATCACACTCTCTAGTGTACCGTATATGCATCCCTATAAACCGGATCCAGCTGCAAAACTGCTTAGACCCAGAGCTGCCGTGACACAATGCGCCGGCAGATCTGAATATATGCAGTTTGCTAGGACTAATCAGTAGAACAAACAACATAGACACATTGATCTGCCGTCGCATAATACGCCAGCAGATCAGGGTCTATGTTGTTTGCTGGTCGATACAACTTATACGCGAGTATAGACGGTATCTCCTTTATTTCTTCAGATCTAAAAGCTTGCAGTACATTTTTTGAAAAAAATTACACCCGTTCTTAAAACAATGAAACGATATCCCATTTCTGACAATTGTATATTGTTTCAACACCGTGCCAAGCTGACAAGATCAGTTCTGAAAAAAGAAGAAAATAAAATACAGATCTGGGAATTCCAAATTCCAGAGGAATTTTCTTCTTTCGTACCTCCTTGGTAATTTTTCATCAACTGTGGTGTATGTGTGGCGCCTATTTCTTTATATTGACATGTTAATATTAATATCGTACAAAGTTCGAACGAGAGGATAACAATTAAATTTAATTCAGGCGTCTGTATTCTTACCCAATATACTGTTAAGTTTCAGGAAGCAGCAGACAGTAGGACAATAAATTTACAGTCTGCCATCTAACTTCCTTAAGGTTTTCAGCTATTTCCAAGCACATAAATTTTGTTTAACCATGAATGCAACTGGAAAGTCTAAAGGCTATTAGGTTTTGATTAACTCTTTCTGTAATTGCCCCCCCCCTCCCCCCCCCAAAAAAATAAAATAATAATAATAATAATAATAATAATATGCAAAAATATTATTCCAAATGTCAAGGAAACCGTTCCACAACAATGATAACAAAACGCATCGTCTTCATAGCAGGAATACAGAATATTTAATATGAGATTTCAACTTGTACTTTTTATTGTCATTTCTGGATATTTTATGTCTGATGTGCCATTATTGTTGTTTGGTGTTATTGTCTTCATGACTTATAATCTAAAGGTAACTATACTTTTCTCAGGTATTAAATCATGTGTTTTAGGTACCTTGTTTTCTTTATATGAATGGAAACTGCACATGTTGGTCGTGCAGTGCAATTATTCGTGAAGTGAGAAAATACACAATGCTTCGCCAGCTCATCAGTACCAGTTACCCAGTGTAATGTCTCACACGTAATATAAAAATTACTAATTACATGTAAATAATAATCACAAATAGATGAATATCTACGAGATACACAACTAGATGAATATCTACAAGATGCACACTAAATATCTGTACAGCATGCACACATTTTTCTTTTGACAAAAGTAACTAGAAAACCTAAGTTTGACGCAGAAGTCATCGCCATTCTTTTGTATTTCCTATTGTCTAAAGGCAAAAAGTTTATATATATATATATATATATATATATATATATATATATATATATATATATATATATATATATATATATCCTCGTAAATGAAAGCACATTGGTCAATGAAAGAAATGTTATGAAGAATGTGAAACGATTGATGTACAGATATGCAGTTATGTGTGCTCTTCGTTTTCATAGTGAAACAGGACCCTGGACCAAAAGTGAAACAAAACCCTTGACCAAAAGCGAAACAGGACCCAAGACCATTTATCAGTACAGTATATCAAGCCTTTTAATATGCCCACAGACAATTTTCATTCATCTTTCATTTGATTTGAACTTGTCAGCGTTGAATTATCCATATAACGTCATTATCTATTTGAGTTCGGATGATCCAGCTTACATTGTATCAAAATGTAGAGTTCAAACTCTCAAAGATACAAACTTTAAAAGCGATATGTTTAAAGATAAGTGCAAACCTTTTGTAATTGCAAGTATAAGTCCGATTTTTTCAGAAATGTCCAGCATTATTTCACAAAAGCAGATATGAACCGACACGCAATAATACAATTAAAATGCAGACTTGTCAGTCATGCTCCCACATCAATAATAATAATATCGATTTAGGTTTTAATAGAGGCAAATTTCAGATCAATAATAATAATATCGATTTAGGTTTTAATAAAGGTAAATTTCATTAAATAAAGTGCGTAAAAGGTTTCTCTTCGAATATTCCAGGAAATAAAATGGATTCAGTTTTATTAGGGGTATTGAAACAGTGGAAGTGTCAGTTTGTGTAATAAAAATGGATCCATTTTTGTTTGGCACTCCTGGAAACTGATATTTGGTTTGTTTATATGGATGCAGTAGGTTGCATTACGACTGTAATATATTAAGATAATTTTAAACTATCTGAACTCTGGGTTGCTGTTGACTTTAAACTAATGTGAGCCGCCACATTTTATGATGTAACTGTAGCGGGGATTCCAAAGTGATCTTCCCCCACCCCTACCTCTACTCCCATCCCAGAATCATTCGTTCCCAAAAAAAAAAGTAATCTAGAGTAACCCTCCCCCACCCCACGCCCAAAAAAAAAAAAAAACAACGCCCAAGCATAGATTTTTTCACCTCAGGAGACAGTTACTTTAGAGCCATTTCTCCTTAAGTTTCCCCTCACACACACACACACACACACACCTTGTAGCCGTTTTCCCATGGATACAAATAAGTCACGATTAACTTTCCTGTCTACTAATCTTTGACAAAGTACTATTATATGAAACGATCCACGTTTGATCAAGTTTACATTTATTTACAAGGCCTGTGATACGTGTAAAACATAATCTTCTATCATATACGTACTCCATTTATTGTAAGAAACGGTACACAAGGGAGACTGACATATTCGTGTAGTATTTACCCAGAACTTTTTTAAAAAAGGTGAGACAAATGCCATTAAATTTTAAAATGGGGGGGGGGTATATGCCATTAAATGTTAAGAAAGCAGTGTAAGTAGTATGTGTAGAATGAGTAAGTGACTAAGAGTGGATGTTTTAATGGGTGGATAAGACTTTACATAACGTTTATTATGGAAAAAACAAAAACAAACAAAAAACAACACACAAAAAACAAAAAACAAAATTGATTATTCTTTAATCGAAACAATGCGTTAGAGAAATATTTGTTTCTACTTCAATATAAGAGCCCTAACTCGAGTCTAATTTTTGGGGGGCTTAAAACCACTGCCTTTTCTTTAATAAAATAGACGCACTCGACAACAAACATTATATCAAGCAGCAATTTTCGATTTGAAATTGTGATTTGAACTAACTTAATTTGGTGTATAATCATTCCATTTTCAGAATTTTCGTCGTTTTTATGGCATAATAACTCCTGCTATGTATTGAAAAATTTCAGGAAAATATCCATAAATATTTAAAATTATAGTTTTAATTTTTTACAAAAGCCATCGGCGATACTGACGCTTTACTTGCCCAAAAGAATTTTCAGGAATCCAAGATAAGAAAATGTTACAAAGTATTTAACTGCCGAGTGTTGAAACCGTCTCTGATATTCTAGAGCAATAACAAGATTTTCATGGTTCATATTGGATCGGCACGATTTTCAGAACCAACTAGACAAGTATTTTTGTGACATCCATTCAGGAAGATTGAAGATGGTCATCGTAGCGGACATATTGGACGTCCGATCCCCACTATTTTCATGTAGGACCAACTAGATATCATAAGAAGTCTTTTGGCAAAAACCTCATGTTGATATCTTCATCCATTCAAGAGGAGAAAGAAAAACAAGATTTTAAAGATGGCCACCATGGAAACTAAGTGCCTTTCAAAGGATACACCGAGGCAGCCGACCCGGGCTGGTTTGGGTGGGCATTGAATCTGTGACCCATGGATTACTAGTCCGACGCACTACCAGATGAGCTACCGCGGCTCCCCCGTTTAGGAGAAACAGCGATAATAAGATTGTCAACAAGGCTGCCATGTCGGGCATATTGGATGTCAATTGTAGACCAACTAAACATCATAAGAAATCTTTTGGTGAGGGCACAATATTCAGAAGTAGCGATAACAAGGTTTTCAAGTGGCTGCCATGGTGGCAAAATTGGATATCAGATCGACACCACTTTCACTTAGGACCAAAACCATATTTTTACATATTTTTCTTTTTTTTTTAAAACCCAGTGTTGACACGGCCATCCATTCAGGAGGAGCAGCGATAACAAGATTTTCAAGCTGGCCGCTATGGTTGCCATACTCGATGTCCGAACGGCGCAATTTTCATTTAGGAGCAACCAGACCTTGGGACGAACGTGTGTGTCAAGTTTCATGGCAATCCTCTATGTAGTTTAGTAGAAGTCACGATAACAAAACTTGTGCTAACGGACGAACGGACGACGGACCATCCCATAAGCTCTTTAGGTCTATGACTAATAGAGCTAATATTGCCTGACTTTTCCTTGCAAGGAATACCATCCTATACTTCTGAAAAATCGCGAATTACATTTTTGAGATTTACTGCCATAAATATTTCTTACTTTCTGTGATGAAGAAAATGCGGAAATTTTTTTTAACAAATACTTCAGGGTTATGTTGTTAATTTCCTATTTCAAGTCAATTTAAAATCGTTTTGGAACATTGACAAAATTCTCAAATATTTCACTGGGTTTAAGCGCGACAGTTCATTCTGTAAATTGCTCCGCTGCGAGGCGGTGACGACACCTGTGCATGCAGACACTGCATCTTCGAGGACAAAATTCTCAAATACTTCACTGGGTTTAAGCGCGACAGTTCATTATTTAAATTGCTCCGCTGCGAGGCGGTGAAGACACCTGTGCATGCAGACACTGCATTTTTGAAGACGAATATTATGGAATAAGGTGACTTTTCTCTCAAAAAGTATGGATTAAGTATTTTATCTGCACATTTATAGCGCTCTCTGTCTGACTTGAACGCGAAAACATATATTTAAAACTTAGCAATTTAAAATACGCACAAGGCAACAAAGTCGATGTATTTGAAATATGAATTACGCATGAACGAAAAGGCTTAAGTACATTTTACAAACTACATTTAAAAGATTACAATTTTTATGTACTAAAAGTTAAATGAAAACATCAATACTTGACACATAAGGTATTTTTTCACCTTTGTCAATATCCCACTTCATACTGTCTATACCGTTAGTTGATGTTCCATTGTGCAGTTCGTTGCGCTTTCCATGTATACAACTGTATAGTTCGTCGATTCAAACGTAATGAAAAACTCTTGCAATGGTATGTCAATATTTCCATACTGCGAGTGTTTATCAGAATCACATGTACAGGAAATTCAACTGCTATCAATACAATCAAAACGAATGAATTTAATGATATAATTCGATCAAAATATAATTAAACGCCCCAATTAGGAGCACAAATGCAGACTGCAGTCATTCATTTCTACAACTATATTGATTTTACGGACATTTTCATGTTATCCCTAAATACTTACAACGACTTTATAATCTGTCTGACCTTGGGTAAGACTTATAGCTGGGATCGTTCAAGATCAGGTTCGAGGCGCCCCTACTTTGCTACAGAGAACAGAGAACAGCTTTTATGTCAGTTACCCCCCCCCCCATCCTAAATATAACTTTTGTGAAGAATTGCCCCCGTTACACTAACGTGAAGGTGAAATACTATGAAAATTTCACCTGCAAAAAGAAACAAGCTACCGACTGTAATCGTTTATACTATGGTAACTATGTTCGTGTGAAGATGAAATGTTTAGATTTTTATATGTATTTATAATTGTGACGAAGATATGGCATTTTCTCAACCTTGACGTCAGATTTTACTTAACCTGTCGTTTAAATCTATTCATATCAACGTATTTTTTGTTGTACTAGAAATTCAGGGGACATGCTATCGTTTCGGATTTAGTGTGGTAGCAGCTGCTCCTGTTAAATGTGACAAGCGACTTTCGCAGCGAACCTGCTGAGTAAAGCGCGTTTCAAATTAAGCTAGATTCACCATGACCACAACAGATTACAACAAGTGGTATGTGCCTGTGTTACAACTAACTGAAGAGTCTGCATGTGTGTGTAATAAATGTCGCTGCTAAACGACCACTACATAGGAACATACTACCAACTTCATAGTGCTATTAGATTAAAATAAGTTGGAAAAGCAGAGCCTGTCTCCGCAGTAAGAAGCGACTCTCGGTGCAGTTTATTAATTTTAGCTGGAGTCCGAAACAGTCTATAGTAAATTATGACGCTGTTGCTTGTGTAAGGAAGGTAGTATGTTTCATTGTCAAGAAATAGACAAACGCTACGGTCAATCCGAAAGGATAGTATGTAATATAGTTCACTTTGAGCTACGGTCAATCCGAAATGATAGTATGTAATATAATTTATTTTCGTTAAGTCTTACATTTTACTCCAACCAGAAGTTATTGTAACTTTTGTAATAAGACTAACCACTGTCTGAGTTACACACAGAGAAGCCGACAAAACTTTACTGTGCAGTCACATATTTATGGTTAAAGTCAGATAGAAAAGAGATAACACGCAATACATTAAATCTAGCTTTAAAAAAAAACGTACAAAAAAACAAACAACAAAAAAACGTGTAAATGTGGAATTTAAATATAGCGGGATAAATAAATTTGTAGCAAGACCTATGTACAGCTGTGTCATATTATAATCAAGAGCGCTCCGAGTCGAAGCATTTTATATCATGTCGCTATAGAATGTAGTCTGTTTTTCGTGATAACCCAATCAGAGGCAAAAATGTTTTTGCGAGAAAAAGGGTTTACATAGACGGACAGAAAACCATAATTTATAGTTTATGTGCAAAAAGGCACCGAACACATAAGTAAACTTGCGATATAGGTTTTGAAATAGTATTGACTAAAGTGCCTCTATACAAAATTCTGAAATCATAAACTTATGGTTTGCTTTAAGGCAAGCTTAAAAGGGATATCGTCGGAAACATGCTATTGGATGATATAAGACTGATTGGTTCATTTAATCCGTTGCAATGTACGAGCAATGCCAAGGAACTAGCTTTTGTGGGGACTATTAAGTCCTCCAGGGGACTAGAAAGTTTTGAACCTACACTAGTCCCTGGGTTAGTCACCAAATTTAGCTGGCGTCGATCCATGGAGTTGTTCAAATTTAAAAGCCACCTGTGCCAGAATGCCTTCTGTAAAATTTGGTCAAATTGTGTTAATCGGTTTTTGAAGAAGTCGTTTAATTTTTTTTATTGTATCTTTTGGTAATTATGGCCATATTTGATAGCGGATGGGCATCATTTGTATAAATTTGAAGGTTTTCATGCGCTTTGTCAAGTTTAGTCAGATTCTATTCAACGGGTTTGAAAAAGTGGTTTTAAGGTTTTCTTATATTTAGTACCGGTGGCTATATTTGATGGCGGATCGGCATCATTTGTATAAACTTGTAAGGTCTTCGTCCCTTCAAGCTTTCTGTTAAATATGATCAAATTCTATTTTCCGGTTTTGGAGATGAAGTCGTCTAAAGTTTTTTTGACTGATCAGCACCAGTTGTACAAAACTGAAAGTCCTCTATGCCATGGTGCTCTTGGTCAAATTTTGTTGAGCTTTTTTTGAGAAGTTGTTTAAATGTTGCTTCTTTTTTACTTTTAGCAACAGCAGCCATATTTGATTGCGGATAGGCAGCTTTTGTACAAATATGACAGGTGTCATGCGCCAGCACTTTCTATCAAGTTTCATTAAATTCTATTCAGTGGTTTTGGACTGGTTGTTTGGTTTTGTGGGGTTTAACGCCATTTTTCAGTACATGATAGGCAATACATGGCGGCCGGTATATTTGGTGGAGGAAGAACTCGGGAAGAGGCGAGCTGTACGAGTAATCTGTAAAAGCGAGCATCTTAGACCGCTCGGCCACCCGGGTCCCCCTCAGTGGTTTTGGAGAAGTCATTTAAAAGTTTTGCTATTAGTGGTAATGTTAGCCATTATTAGATAAAGGATAGGCATCTTTGTACAAAATGTAAAAGTCAACGTGCATGAATGCTTATTATCAAGTTTTGTCAAATCCTAATCAAAGATTTGGAGAAAGTATTTTAAAGGTTTTCCTATTTTTATTAACGTGGCCACTTTTGATGGTGGATTGGCATCTTTTGTACAAACTTAAAAGGTTTTCATGTCAGGATGTTTTCTGTGGAGTTTGGTAAACTTCTATTCAACAGATTTGGAGATGAAGTCAATTAAAGGTTTTTCTATTTTTAGCAATTGCTGCCATATCTGATGACAAATCAGCATAATTTGTACAAATTTGAAAGGTCTTCATGCCAGGATGCTTTCTGCCCAATATGATAAAATTCTGTTTCGCAGTTTTGGAGAGATCGTTTAATGGTTCATCTATTTGAAATAACGGCGACCATATTTGAGGGCGGATCAGCATCAGTTCTACAAGCTTGAAAACCCTTATTGCCTGGATACTTTCGGTCAAATTCAGTTGAGCGATTTTGAGAAGTCGTTAAAATGTTTGTCTATTTTTAGTACCGGCGGCCATATTTGACACAGGATCGGGATTATTTGAACAAACCTGAAAAGTCATCATACCAGGATGCTTTAGTCCATTCATCTAGAATGTTTGCTTGTTTTTTAAGAAGTCATTAAAAGGCTTTTCAATTTTTATATTTTTTTATAATAAAGAATAGCTTTTCTACTGTAACACGCACAGGGGTTCCTCTACCGAGCGAATCAAACACCTGCGTGAGGTTAGGCTGGAAGTCCCTTGTTTTCCCCTATTTCCAAGGACTTCCCGACAACATTCGTTGTCAACTGGAAGTTCTCGTAACGCGCCAAGACTAAAAACAATTTTCTCTAATCAATAAATAAATGACCACAATGTCACAACTATAACTTCACAACTTATGCTAGTCTGACCCCATCTCAAAATACGAAACCAGTCCATGCCATTGCAAAGTCTCTTAACGACTGTAAGTATGACGTCTGTTCCTAGAAATTGGCTAATTACTCGGGCTGGAAAATATTTTCCCAACACCGACTTCTCATAATTAAACCACTAATCACTAAAATCTAACAAACCTATAAATGGAGACGTAAATACAAATGGAACATACCCAAATTTATTACACTACTTTGTGTAACGGAGGACTTATTTGAAGGTAAATCGGCATCATTTGTAAAAACTCGAAAAGTCTTCCTGTCAGGGTGCTTTCTGTCAACTTGATCGAATTCTGTCCAACGGTTTTTAAGAAGTTGTTTAAAGAGTTTTACTATTTTTTTTATCATGGTGGACATACCTAAAGGCAAATAGCATCATTTGTACAAGTATGAAATCCCTTCATGCCAGGATGATTGATCTGTGCCAAAGTTGGTGGTTTCTGAGAATTAGTTTAAAACTGCCATTGTTCACGGATGCAGGGCCATACCATAAGCTATCTTGGCCTTATGGACAGGTGGGCTAAAATAAATTTTCAGGTTAAGCAGAATTTGACAGCAGCAAGCACTTCTTCAAAAGCTACCTGCCCTTGGCCTATGTGTAAGACAAATGTTTCTGGATCACTGGTCTAACATGACGAATTATGTCCGATTTTCTAATCATGGAATATGAACATTGATTGAAACTGACCAGGAATGGCTCTTTCTCTGGCTAAATCTGGATGTGAACCTCAACAAATGATCCGTCCAGTTGAGAACTGGCCTCTCAGAATCCATGAATAAACACAAATATTGGGAAATCATTAACGAGTAACATATTCAATTATTGGCCCAGTCAACAGTTGATAAAACCATTTATTCCTCGCATTCAAATTAGGTTACGCAGAAACAGATATGACAACAGATTGATTTTCTGGTAGGCTCTTGTATCTTACTATTATTATATTACTTCCTTTTAAAGAAAATCTAACAGATTTTAAAGTTGTCAACAAACGGTAAAGATGCACGGATCATGGTGCATAGGAAAAGTTATTATTTCAAAAGTAAGAAAACAAGTTTTGATATAAACCACAGTAATGATAAACACACACAATAGTTTCATACTGTGAACATTTTTACAAAAAAAAAAAAAAAAACTACTAAGTGACAAATGTTGGATAGTCGTAAATTGCATAGACTTGTCATCATGCGTTTTCATAATTAGAAACTAATAAGGTATACACCGTTTAAATGTGTTTATTTTCCACTTTAAATGTTTCATGGATATTGTCTGCTCTAAAAAAAAAATACCTGGTTTTTTGTTGTCAAAGCTATAAAGTGAGAAATAAACACATGTAAACGTAAACTCTTTTCAGCTATTGAATCATCTACCGCTTCATCCGGAATAAATTGCCACGTGTTATACGTGACTTTAGATAAGTCAAAGAAAAATCAAAATTTTTCCAACCAAGTTGAAACACAATTACAGCAATCAAAAAGCAGATCTATTCCAAATACACATAAGACATGATCCTTGATGTTTACATAAGCCATGATCTTTGATGTTTACATAAGCCATGATCTTTGATGTTTACATAAACCATGATCCTTGATGTTTACATAACCCATGATCTTTGATGTTTACATAAGCCATGATCTTTGATGTTTACATAACCCATGATCTTTGATGTTTACATAAACCATGATCTTTGATGTTTACATAAGCCATGATCCTTGATGTTTACATATGCCATGATCTTTGACGTTTACATAAGTCATGATCCTTGATGTTTACATAAACCACGATCTTTGATTTTTACATAAGCCATGATCCTTGATGTTTACATAAGCCATGATCCTTGATGTTTACATAAGCCATGATCCTTGATGTTTACATAAGCCATGATCTTTGATGTTTACATAAGCCATGATCTTTGATTATAAGTTTACCCAGATTCCTGATGTTTACATAAACCATGATCATTGATGTTTACATAACCCATGATCTTTGATGTTTAGATAACCAAGATCCTTGATGTTTACATAAGCCATGATCTTTGATGTTTACATAACCCATGATCCTCGATGTTTACATAACCCATGATCCTTGATGTTTAGTTAACCCAGATCCTTGATGTTTACATAACCCACGATCCTTGATGTTTACATAACCCATGATCCTTGATGTTTACATAACCCATGATCCTTGATGTTCCTGGAACTTCACTTTTAAAATGAGGTATTGTTTCTATAAAGTCCAGATTACTGATAACAATGAGTCAAATCACCTAAATCCATCAGACTGGTGTTTTCTTGATAACATTCAAACTCCTAAATGGAAGAAGAGATTATTCACCTTCTTTAAATAAAATAATTCTTTGACAAGCACTTCCTTTTTTCAGAAAACTAATACATTTGCATGATTATGCTTTGTTTACTGAGAACTTTCCATCTTTCAAATATTTTCCATTTGTCCAAAATCATAATTCTTTTTCTTCTGTCCTCAGTTCTGGAGTTATGATCACAACTTTTCGCACAATTTGTATTCATATTTATACAGTGTGATTCTCACTTACTTTGGAAATATATATGACTTGGTTTGGTTTGGTGTTTATTGGCACCACAAATCATGAAAGTTATTTGGCATTGAAAAAATTGGAGTAGAGTGCCTTGCCCAGAATCATACCATGGTAGCTAAGCCGCGCTGATCCGAATGTGGGATTCGACTACGCACACTTTCAGTTGCAAGTCTGTCATGCTAACTACTGAGTTACCACATCTTAATATATATGACTTGAGCCGCCTGATATAAATCTATGATTACTAATACAGGGGAAAGAACTCTAAACATTGTCATAAGTTTTTGCCCGATCGCACTGTTGAACCATCTATGATGTTAAAATCATTAAAATGAAACAAAACTTATGGAGAAAAAATATGTAGGGATGAAGCTTTTAGGAATAGTTTGATAATAAACAGAAATGGAAAAGGGTAACTATGGTACTTCTGATCATCCTTCTGCCACATGATAAACTGTGCACAGATGAAAGTTTCAATGATGATTTCTGCAAACAAATTCCCCAACAGGGAATTTTTTTCCTTAGTGATACTTTCGAAAAATCTATTATGGCTGAAAATTACAGGTCTCTTTTAAATTTAAAGTTCAAAGTAATGTTTTTAAGATACTTTTAAACACAAACGAGTCCTGAAATTTAGCATGACGTGATATTAGAGAATTATGAAACTGCAGCTTTAATATCTGTCTGTCTGTCTCTCAGCTTTTGTTATGAAATATTGCAATTTGACACAAAGAATAAATGTTATAGTGCTTATTTAAAATAAAATTCTCATGCAAGAAAATAAAAACAAGATTTTAGTGGACATCCTAAGTAAAAAACTCCAGGAATCCCAGCTAAACAAAAGCATAAAAAATATAATAACAAGATTGTTTTCTTTTTCCAATATCACAAAAGCCATAACAGAAAACATGCATTTCTTTATACAATTTAATAGTAGTATTTAACAACAAAATGTTTTGCATGACTTACAAAACAGACCTTTACAAATTGGTATGCCAATGACCTAGAGCATGATAGAAAATATGAATGTAAAATAATTGAAATATATAACAGGCTTGATTCTATACACCCTTAAACTAAAATCATGATTAATACTAATTATCTGTTCTCAGTCAGATCAGTTTTCTTCTTAAAATATAAAACAACAAGAATTGCTATTTTTTTTTTAAAAATCTAACCAACATGTCATTCAGATAACTAACATGTCATTCAGATAACTCTGGGAAATCTTGTTTAAGAAATTAACTGCATGTAAGCCATAACATTTGCATCATAATGTGAACATGGAAGATTTCCACCTCATATGAGATGCTAACGTATGTTTCAGTATATTTATCAGATTCTGGAATAAGCAAGAAAGATATTAACTTATAAAGTTCATCTTAATACTTCAGAGATTTCTGGTAAAAAAAAAGTATAGTACTCCCTCTTTATAACACTGTACATGAGAGCCATAGAGTATAATACCTTATAGTAAAACCACCTTATAATGAAGTTAATGAGACTCATAATTTTACAACCAATTAATGAAATGAAATCCATGACGATACTTGCCTTATAACAAGATACATGTTAAATTGCAGTACTGATTTATGATGCCTGCCTCAATACTGTTATATTCCTTTCAAATTAAAACAAGGGTTCTCACATTATAATGAAGGGTTTTATAGTGAGGGAGTGCTGTACCAATCTAAATTGATTCATGATGTCTGTCTCAATATTGTTACATTTCTTTTAAAATAAAACTAGAGGAATGGTGAGCAGTTTGCTTATGTAAATACACCCCCTGCCTCCCCTGCATCACACCTCTATCACATCAACAGTAGAAAAAAGTGCACAACTCTTCTGAAAATAGTGTGAGTACAATGAATTGTCATCATACATATCTTTAGTTGATGACCACAATATGTACTAAGTTCTACAGCAATCCACTAAATCCTGCAAGTAAAGATGCATTCACAAAATTCTGTCATACATTACATCTTGCTTCAGCAAAAACGGACAATAATCAATAATGCTTACAGAAATCATGGGAGCACAAAGATTTGTCAATATGTGCATCTTTTGACGATGATCATAATATGTACCAAGTTTCACAGCAATCCATAAACAAGAGTCTCTCGAAGTGATTTGACCCTATACTGTCCAAAATGAATTTCCAGGATTCAAGATCAGAACATTTCTTCTTTTTAACTGCTGAGTGTTTACACCATTTTTGATAATCTTGAGTGACAAGAATTTCAAATTGCTGCTGCAGCAGCCATATTGGATATAAGATCGGCACCATTTTCATTTAGGACAAACTTAGTAGACTTTTGGTGAAATCTCCATGGAACATTAATGTCAAGATGTTCTGGCAGCCATATTGGATATATGTAGGGCACCATTTTCATTTAGTAGATATCATAAGAAGTCATTTAGTGAAAACCCCATGTCAATATGACCATTAATGCTGTAGGAGTAGTGATAACGATATTTTCAAGATGGCCACCATAGTGGCCATACTGGATGACAAATCAGCATCATTTTCAGTCAGGATCTAATAGATACCATAGGAAGTCTTCCTGTGAAAACCCCCATTTCGATATGGCTTTCAATTTAGGAGGAGTAGCGACAAGATTTTAAGGAGGTCGATATGACCATCCATTCAGGAGTATCAATAAGATTTCCAAGATGGTCACTGCAGCGGTCATATTGCATGTCTGAGCAGCAACATTTTCATTTAGGACCAGCTAGATCTTGGGATGTATGCATGTGTAAAGTTTCATGGCAATCCTCCAAGTAGTTTAGGAGGAGTAGCGATAAGAAACTTGAGCAAATGGACGATTGGACATTGGATGACGGATAACATGCCATCCCATAAGCTCTTTTGGTTTATGACCAGTAGAGCTCAAAACTGCAAGAAAAAATCTGCAGAACTGGTTGTGCTAACAAGATTGTGTCATTCACTGCATTATACCACAAAAAGGGCAATAACTCAAACAAAAGCTGTGGGATCAAAGTGATTTGTCGATATGCACATCTTAGGTGATAATCATAATCTTTAGCAAGTTTCATGGTAATCCCCCCAAAAAACGGTGCGACTAGTTGCACTAAAAAGATTGTATCACAGACTGCATTAAGCAACTAGACAAAATGGGCAATAACTCGAACAAACATTGGAGGAGCAAAGTTATTTGTCAATGTGCACATCTTCTTGTGAAGAACATAATATATACCAAGTTTCATGCCAATGGAGAAAAACTATGACTAACTGCGCTAACAAGATTGTGTCATACATAGCATTAAGCTACAAGACAAACTAAGCAATATAACAAATACTGCAGGAGCAAAATGATTTGTCAATATGTGAATTTTCAGGTGATGAACATAATATATACCAAGTTTCATGGCAATCCATCAAAAACTGCGGGACTAGTTGTGTAACGAGTTTGTGTCATACACTGCTATAAGACAAAACGGGCCATAACACTCAAAAAATTGTGGGAGTGAAGCGATTTGTCAATATACACATCTACAGATAATGACCACAATATTTATCAAGTTTAGTGGCAATTTGTCAAAAACTGTGAAACTAGTTGTGCTAACAAGTACTGGATGGAACGATGGAAAGACAGATGGACACATTGATTACTATGGAGACAAGGGTATAACAAGGGTTCTCAAGTTATAATGAAGGGCCTTATACTGAGGGAGTGCTGTACCAGTAGTGGTGAAATTAATGCATCACAAGGTTCATTTTGCTATCTGTGAATCTGGGATGGGTATGAACATTTGGTTAATATTCAGCAAAATACACTGCAAAATTACTGCATTTTAAATGCTGATTTTCTAAATGATTGTTATATTGTAATGTACATTGAGAAATTAATTTATATGAACCAGTTTATTATACTGGTGCTGAAGTACTTTTGTCTCTACCTGTGTACATAGAGAAAGCAACTGTTAAAATTTTATCCAAAAATAGTTTTAATTTTGGACATTTCATCAATATAACTCGGAATGTGGAATTTTCACAAAAATTTTTATAATAATTGTACAAAACTGGAAAGGTTGGCATCCCTGTAGATAATACTACACATCTGAAATTGGAATGAAAATATGAAAGACAAATGAAAATTAGATTTGTGTTTGAAACACATGTATTGCAGCCAAAATAATTCAAGTCCAAAAAGTTTTTTTACAAAACCAACAAAAAACCTGTTTTAGTGGCAGGAAAATTTAATCAGGTCATTTACATATGCATAAAAACATGAATACCACCAAATTCAATTTGTCTACATCAAGTAGTTTTTATGCAATCATGATAGCATCATTTTCATCCCCCCAAAAATGTAAAAAAAAGTTCAACAATTTATAGATAAAAACATTTCTCTAGGGGATTGAGAATCTAATCATGTCATCTACCATCTACATATACCTACAAGCATACATGACCCCCAAACTTAATCTGCTTATGTCAAGTGGTTTTGTGCAATCATGCTAACAATATTTTCACCCCCAAAATGTTACAAAAATTACTTTATAAATAAACAAATTGCTTCTGTAGCATGAAAATCTATCATATCATTTACATATGCATACAAACATTCCCCCGTTTATGTCAAGTCAGTTTTGTGTAATCATGCGAACAATATATTCAGCACCACAAAAAAGTACCAATGTCCAACAATTTATAAATGAAAAAAAAAACAAATGCATCAGTAGCATGAAAATCTAATCAGGTCATCTACATATGCATACAAACAAGCCCACCAAATTCAATTTGTTTACAAAAAAAGTACCAATGTCCAACAATTTATAAATGAAAAAAGAACAATTGCTTCAGTAGCATGAAAATCTAATCAGGTCATCTACATATGCATACAAACAAGCCCACCAAATTTCATTCGACTACAGGAGGATGTGCAGTGTCTTGGCAGTATCAGACTTGCAACCAAAAGGGTGCAGATTTGAATTCTACCATCAAAGCAGGTAGGCTTGGCTGGCATGGTGCGTCTCTGGCCAAGGCACTTTATTTGCCTGGGCACGATATAACCTTCATGTGTTGCTGTGCCATATAACACACACAAAAAAAGAGAAAGAAATCATTTGCCTTCATCAAGGATTTTTATTCTTACAATTGTGCTAAGGAATTTATCAGGATGAATGGACAGGACTAAATCAATGTGCCTCTGCTGCAAGCAGTAGTGGAATAAATATCAAATACACTGCAATAATGGAAGAGATTCACACATATAGGATCTCCTACATCAGAACAATACATAGAAATGATCAAAACTTGCAAAATTAGTTCCATGCTTGCAGAAACTACTACACAATTAACTGTAAATTATACATCAGTATGTGCTTATATATAACACATACCCAAATGCTAACATAACAGACTCCGGCCCAGTTACACTAAAGTTTTCCAAAATTTTCCTCAATTACAAGTTTGCATTATCTTGCTTATGATATTTCTGACAATATTGGGACTTTCGTGAGAGGCAGATACAATAAATAGTACACAAAATAATTTTAATTTTAAAATTGTACACCTGAGATTCCTTTTATTTTTGAAAAACAAGTTGAGGAATTCCTCAAATTGGAGAAAATCCTCAATTTTTCCTCAGAGATATAACAAGACTAACTTTAAAAATATGCAGGATATTACTATTGTAGTTTAATCCTTAATACCTGCTTAACGTTCAGGGAAAAAACCATAATTCCAAAGCCAAGAAATAACAAAGACATTTAAAAATCCAATTTGAGGAAGAAAATTTGAAATGTTTAGTGAAACAAGATCTGCTGGCACTTTACTAGTATATGCTGTTCATCCAAGCCGCAGTATCTCAGTTGGTAGAGTGTAGGACTTGTAATCCAAGGGTTGTGGGTTTGCTACCTGTCCAGGTTTGAACGAACTGTCTCGGTATGTCCTTGGGACAGGCACTTAGCTTCCATTTCCTTGGCATGATATAGCAAATAATGTGTCGAAAGTGCCATTAAAAAAACAACCAACAGACCCAGATCTGCTGGTGCATACTGTGATGGCATATCTGGGTCTATGTTGTTTTGCAGTTGGGTTATAAAGTAAATAAAATAAATAAGTTTTAAAAGGATCTGTTAGGTATTTCAACCATAAGACTTTATGACCATACTGCAGAGAGAATCTTAATTTGGGAAAAGACAGATTTTTGTCAAGGATCAATTGCTTAAGCAAAGAACAAATTATCTAAATTCACTATTTTTCACAGGACCAAACAAGAACAAATTATCTAAATTCACTATTTTTCATTAGACTCAAAATTTACAAGGATTTGGTGTTTGTTACAAAACCACAAATTAAAGACCCAACAAAAAATAATCCTGTTGAGGATAAAATAGGACCCCTTACTTAATCAACAAATTCAAATACCCAATGAAAGTGCGAGTTTTTGCAAACCACAAAAATAAATGAATTCACAACAAGTGGACACGATAGATGATTTAAAAAGAGGATGAAGTTGTCATTAATTGATTATTAGGTTGTTATCAAGGCATCACAAAAACATTCATAAACACGTATTCAAGTCTGGTCCTTTTCATATAGTAAACATTTAGACCAGCAGAGTTGTTAACTTTTCTTTCAAATTTGGCAGATCTTTGTTTTTTTGTTTTGATTCATGCACAAAATGAGTCAGTGCAACCTATTTCTTGTGTGAGTTTTAAGTAATTCAGGATCTGCTGACCAATTTATAGCATATATCATGTCATAAAGTGGAAAAACATACAGACTTTTTCTTACCAAATTAAGTTCAGCAGAACCAGCTGTTCCACCTGCGTCCATATACTTGTCAATATGACCAATATTTCTGACTTTCAAAAACTTGAACACAAAAATTGCTGATGCCATCACCACTGCCGCAAAAGTGACGATTGTATCTCACCATGCTTAGGCAGATAAGACAACAACATTGTGGAAAGCACTAGTCATAATAATGCTGAAAACTGCACAAGTTACTCAACATTTCATATAAGTAAAAAAAAAAAATTTAAAAAGAAGGGGTGAGTGCACGGGGAAAAATTATGGAAGATTTAGGATGTTCATTTTTCATTACAACAATGTCTGTAAAAAGGAGGATCTCTTAAACAACAAAATATTTTGCTATAAAATGATCAAAGTGAATGACCTTTTCACATCACTAGTATTTTCCATGAAAATTTTTTTTTTAAATTGTTGATTAATATACAGTATATAACTGGACAAAACTTCCATTTTGTTACGACACATTTGTAATTTTTCAAGACCAAAGATCACAGTGAGTATAATTTCTTCAGTAAAATAGATTACTATAACTACCGACAAAGTCATCTCATACGAACATGGCAAAAAGTTCTAGCTGAAAATAGTATGAATATTACAAATGAGGATGTATTATATCCAGCAGTAATATTGCCATCTGTGGGTACCAATGTATATAAATGGAAAACGACTTACTTATAGGAGACAAAAGATCTACATACTGTCTATACTCACCTATAAGTTGGGTCCAACTGCAAACAACATAGACCCTGATCTACTGTCATATTATGCACTGGCAGATCAAGGTCTATGTTGTTTGTTCTACTTATTAATCCTAAAAAATTGCTGTGACCCAAATCTGCTGGCACATTATGCGATGGCAGATCTGGACCTATGCAATTTGCAGTTGGATCTGGCTTATATGCGAGTACGGATGGTAATAATTCTTCAGTTGTTAGCGACTTCAACTTTTTTCAAAGACTGGTCTTACAACATATTTGATTTGAGTAAATTGAATTCATCTATATTCATGTGTGACCACATTTTTTTTATTGTCGCAGCAGTTATAAGCCATGAATGCAATGAACAAAGACCAATCTGTGAAGTGAACATGACCACTTATACAACAGCAGCATTTTCACTGAATAAAATACTGAAAATGTCATTTTTTGCAAAAAAAAAACAAACAAAAAACCCCAAATACAAATGAAAAAAAAAGAAAAGAATTCACTGCTTGAAAATCACAAAAATATATAAAATACTTTAATTGTTTTTCTACATAGAATCATACATGTGAATAGATTTAGGTTTTTGCAGTAACTCCACAACATAGTGTAAGAATGTGTCTAATAAAACCACAGGTTTTACAAGTGTTCATTTTTGGTAAATTCAAAGTATGCAGCTGTAAACAAGTGAGGAACAATACTTGTGACATATGAACAAGTACACGTGAACAGTTGTATAATGTCAGGCAAGGGAGGTAATCTTCAATAATATACTGCAGACTGCGTGCATGTGTTTGCCCCATAAAACATCAAACTAAAAGGCTTAAAACAAGACACTCCCTTTTTTTGTTGAGCCTGCCTTTGATTTAGCCATAAAGTAAAAACTTTAATGTTGAGTTTAATCTTAAAAACTTTCACATTAACCTAAATCTAGGGTATGGAAGGACATACAGACGTATGTATGGAAAGAAAAACACACACATGGATGTCAAAGTGATCGCAATGTTGAACTTCTGCCAAGACAGGCACGACAATTATATCTACAAACTTTGGAAGGACAAACCTGTAGTCACAAATTTAGTCAATGGATGAATACATTAAACAATGTTCTTGAATTCTGAAGCTCCTATCTCACTAAAGACTCTGCAGTCATTAATAACATTTCAAATGGGCAGTTCATTTTGTGATTGGGATGTTTTTTAATGAAGGCAATAACTTTTTCTGTAAGTCCATAGATTATACCAGTAATATGCTCCTGTGTCACTGGGTCACTTCTGTCAAGATTCATCACAGACTCTTCAATAAACCTGAGAAAAAAAAGAAGAAAAAAAGATTAAAATATAAAAATCAAATACTATATATATCTTTACTATATACTTTAAATTTATTTCCATTCATTCTGCATTATTATTACTATTCAATATTTTCTCATATTGAATGCAGACAAAAAAAGGTCATTTTTTGGCTTAACTTTTGCGGTACTGTTGCCAACCATGTGTGGTAGGACTACTTTTCTTTACAGAAAACATGGTATCTAGAGATGCTGATGGCTGGGTAAAGAAATAGCAATATTTTAGATTTAAGAACACATTTTTTTCATTGTGATGGCAATGTTAGCAGTATTGTGACCATAGCGGAGAGTAGAAAGGACAGCGGTTATCAACTCAGTGACATCTCAGTTTTAATTCTGCTGACAAGAAAATGAATTCAACAAAATCAGAAGATGTGCTGCTTGAAACGGCAGAGACATATACTGTACAATCTTGTTCTTGTACCAAACGCCAACAATATCTTACTCAAAGCAAAGAATATCTTCAAATAACTGCAATAAATGATTACTTTAAATGGAGACACTTTATCAGCAAAACAAGAATGAGTAGTAGTGTTTTGGCTGCCATGAAATTTTACTGGCAACAGAACATCACAGCTACACTTACATCACTCCATTTATGTGATGTCACAAAGTAAATATGAATGGTATACATTGAGAATTTACAATGAGTGAGGTTTTAAATTCATTCATAAGAAAATAAAAACTTTAATTTTTAAGTTATAGCTTTATATTTTGGTTTATATATCAATGAAGGTGTACAAAATAGTGTTTATATGTTTTCATATGCTTTAAAGTATAGGTTAGTGAATTTGTACGGAAAAATATTTGTGTGGACTCGTTTTGGTGGGCCAACTCGAAATTTGTCAACCACTGCCAAAACAATTTTGTCCACATGAATATTTTTCAGTACGAATTAAATAACCCATACATACATAACATGCAACCAACTGCAATACAGCATGGTCTCATACAGATTTATATCAATGGTTGGGAGGTGTGCAAGGTTAAGTGTTTACCAATTCAAATATCAATGGTTGGGAGGTGTGCAAGGTTAAGTGTTTACCAGTTCAAATATCAATGGTGGTGAGGTGTGCAAGGTTAAGTGTTTACCAATTCAAATATCAATGGTGGGGAGGTGTGCAAGGTTAAGTGTTTACCAATTCAAATATCAATGGTTGGGAGGTGTGCAAGGTTAAGTGTTTACCAATTCAAATATCAATGGTTGGGAGGTGTGCAAGGTTAAGTGTTTACCATTCAAATATCAATGGTTGGGAGGTGTGCAAGGTTAAGTGTTTACCAATTCAAATATCAAGAGCAGGTCATATTCAAGCAATCGTTACCAATGAAGAGAGCAATATCATTGGGTATGGATTGCCCAAGCTCTCTTCATAAGTAGTTATAGCTTTAATTGCATTGAATGATCTTTTCCTTCATTCAATCTGCAACATGATGTGTAATTTGATATTATCTGCTGATATGGACATGCCCATATATAATATGGACTGATCACTATATTCCTTCATTCTCTCTATATATATCCTGCAATGCAACATGTGAGGTCTTTAAATTCTTTAAATGAGCAGATAAATTGACAGGGTTCTGAGAAACTTGGGTTACAATTTAAACTTAATGCACCCATTCTCTAATTTGATGCGGTGTTGAACTGTCATAATAGTCACATGACAAGATATTCATCACATGACAGTCACATGATAAACAGATGTTTTGTGTCACATGGCCATAATAACCATTTTTAATGTGCAGAGTTGCATCTAATTGGTTCCTCGAAATTGATGGAATAGCCGATCATTTGCCGATGTAGTCTGGTAATTCAAAATGGTGGTAGGAGGAATGGTTGTGTTATTCCACCTGAATTTATAAGTTGTCAAACATTGGATTTGACCACGAAATATGCTGTACAGATTGCTGAAAGGCCATTTCAATTCAAGAGCCTCTATAAATACTGTAAGTGTCTAAAATCTATCGATATGTGCAATGATGTGATGGACAGATCTGTATGCAATAGTTGCTCAGTTTTATGAACAGATGAGTTCAGACCCCCAAAACACACATCAATTTCATGACAGGCTTGAAGCTGATTTATCAGACTACTGACAATTCTGCTGCTGCCATTGAAAAATGAACTTATTTCTCTCTACCTGCTAACACAGACTATACAATAATAAGTTAACTTACTTGTGTTTGAGTTCTGTGTTTGATCCCAGATCTGTAGAAAGCTGTTGAATGAGAGACAGTAAGACAGGCTGATGGAGGGGACAGGGAGTCTGCTCAAAAAACTGGGAAACATTCACCTTCTCACACACAAATATCACCATCTCCAAATTAGCTGCTGACAATGCCTGAAATTAGATTGGGGCAAAAAAGAAAACTTTAAAGTATTATGTATATTTGGAAAGAAGAAAAAACTATAGTGCCCACTCGGTTTCTCACCCTTCCATATCTTGTCAACCTAGCTATCTGCCAATAAAATGTCATATCCTGATTTTTTTGTTTTTAATTCCCACATTCAACTGCCACACTTGACATCCGTGAAGCGTAATCTATGTAGAAACATCATTTTAAAAGCAGTGTTTGACCTTCATCACTTGCCATGACTATCTGCTTAACTTAGGGGATTCCCACTGTATGTAAACCCGAATCCCCTCACCAACAGGAACATGCTGGAAAATACCAGAGTCACATAAGCTTCAAAATTAGGTCTCAGTGACCTACTCTGGGTATTGTTGAGTTATACTCCTTGAGATGTATTCACATACCAAATTTGAGAAGAGTAGGTGAAACTGGGTCCAAGATATCGAGGGTGCAAAGAATAGATATTTGATAATACAAAAATCATTCAAGTATGAAAATTATGTTACAGTGGCCTAGTTTGGGTATGTTTGAGTTACCCTACTTGATATGCTGCTGCATGCAAAGTTTCATAAGTGTAGGTAAAATAGGGTCAAAGATACTGAGAGTGTAACAAATGGATAGCTGAAAACACAAATGTCAGACAAGCATGAAAATTAGGTCACAGTTACCTAGTTTTGATATGGCAGGATTGCTCACCTTGATAATGCCTTCACATTGCAATTTTCATAAGTGTTGGTGAAATAGTTCTAAGATATGGGGGATGTAATGAACATATAGCTAAAAATAAGAATTCACACAAGCATGAATATATGGTCTCATTGACAGAGTGTTTATATTGTTGCCAATTTCATGAGTGCAGGTGAAATAGAGTCCAATATATTTAGGGAGTAACTAATGAACTGCTGAAATTCAAACGCCACTCAACCATGAAAATTAAGACCCATTGACCTTGTTTTGCTATTGTTAAGTTACTTTCTCTGAGATGCAAACACATACAAATTTTCATAAGTGTTGGTGAATAGGGTTCAAGGTTCTGAGGGTGTAACAAACAGCTGAAAATATAAAAGTCACCCAAGCATGAAAATTGCATCATATTGACCAAGTTGTGGTATGGTTAAGTTATTTTTATCAACAGGTATCCACATAATTTTCAGGAGTGTAGGTGAAATAGGATCCATAATATTGAAGGTATAACAAATGAACAGCTAAAAATATAAATCACCCAAGCATTAAAATTACACTAACCTAGTTTTTGTATGGTTGAGTTACTTTTGTCAAGATGTATTTACATACCAACTTTCATGAGTGTTGGTGAAATAGGGTCCAAGATATTGACGGTGTAAAAAATGAATAGCTGAAAATACAAAAGTCACTCAAGTGTACAAATTAGATCACACTGACCTAGTTTTGGTATAGTTGAGTTAATTTTATCCAGAAGTATCTACAGACTAATTGTCATTAGTGTAGGTGAAATAGAGTCCAATATATTGAGGGTGTAATGACTGAACAGCTAAAAATATGAAAGTCACTCAAGACAAATGTGTAAATTAGGTCAAAGTAACCTAGTTTTTATATGGCTGAGTTACTCATCCTGAGATGGTTCCAAATACCACTTTTCACAAGTGTAGGCGACATAGGGTCTGAGATATGGAGGGGGTAACAAAATGGACAAATAATATTTCTATGGTGCGGGGATTTTTATTTACATATACATTGATGCAACATGTTTTTATTTAAGCTCAAACATATACAATAATGACACGAAAGAACAACAAAATGTCTTTTGTAATGTATGTTTATACTGCACATAAATACTAATAATACTAGCAAACCTCGATCTCCTGCAACCCTGATTTCCCAGTTTTCTACTTGTATGAAAGTAGGGGGAAAATGGATGAAGCACTGTATACTGTGTTTATAAAACAAAGGTGCTCCATTTACTATGATATAATTTGAAAAAAATATCCATTTCCTCATCTAGGTCATCTTTGTATTAGGCTAAATATCGAATTTTCATTCAATTAAATCAAGTTTGTTCTTCAATAATGGAAATTAATCCATAGCATATAGAACAGATGTGTGAAAAGACCTCGTACTGACAGACAGACAAACAGGAGTACTACTCTATATCTCTACAAGAACAACCAAAGGATCTTCTGGATATGTGTGGCTGCAGATAATAAGAATGATTTGGACAATGCAATGTCTGTAGATGAAGAGTTTCAGTACCATCCTGTTAGGCATGGAATTTGTATGGATCTCTTGTGTTTGGATTTGTAAAAAATACTTAATGGTTGTAATTGACTGAATAAATCAGCAAAAAAGCATTTATTCCCTTAAAACATTGAATGTACATATATTTTATTGGCTTAATATTCATGAATCACCATGCCAGTTACTCTTAAGAATTACTTTGCATGTATTCATTATGATGCTAATATTTAGATGAAAGTGAATTTGGTTTTTTGTAGTCAGCATTAAAATCACTACAGATACTAAAACTTTATCAAAGAAAATTGGGTTGACTCATCCCATAGGAAGCAAATGGTATTTTGTGGACTTCAAACAGGTTTGTCTGCAAGCAATCTCCATCCATATTCCTCCAATTACACCAAATCTCAATGTGTTCATAATTGTTTCTAGATTTTTTTTTAACTTGATACCTATATACATGAATACAGAAAGATAGACATACCTGGTGAAATGCTGTATTCAACTGGCCCTGCTGTAAAAGGTGTAGAATTTGAGATTTGGCAAGCTGGGGATCAGGCGTCACCTGGACAGGAGTTACAGCCGCTGAACTCATGGCGTTCAGGACACTATCACAGATACTAGCACCCTGTTCCTTCACAGCCATCGATACTTCCTCTTGCACAGCATCCCTAACATAGCGAATAATCGCCTCCTGCATCCTACATACAAAATCAGACAATTATATCACACTATGTTAAACAAGAAAGCCATAGCCTGAATGTCAAGCCCACACTCAAAGTTTTACTTTAAACCTACTTTATTCTAACTTTTATCTTTTTTTCTATGTTTGTGATGTTGATTAAAAAGGAAAATATGTGAGCAAGTGTGTCATAGAAATCAACTGTCTATGCTCTATAATGTGACATCCCAAATATGAACAGATGCCTTGAGGTCAAGAAAATAGAAGCATTAATTAAAAAAAACACAACCTTAATCAATTTTAATTCAAATCTTCTACATCTATGGTCTTGAAGCCAAAGTCAAAGATGTGAGTGAGTGTCGCTAAATTAATTTTCTTTGCTCTAAAATGCAACATCTCTAGTATGAACAGAATCCATGAAGGCATTAAGATATTAATACAAGCAAATGAAAATCTTACACAAAACCTTAATGCAAATCTTCTATGTCTGTGACCTTGACCCAAGGTCAAATCTAGAATGCAACATCCCAAAAGTATTAGCTAATGAAAAACTTTATCCGAACCTGAACAGAACTGTTGACTAAAACCAACATCATCTCCGTTACCAGAATTCAACCAAAAACTGCGTTTCACCTGTCCAATAATGTGAACATAAAAATATGTTTTTCAATTCCTAGCACAATTAAATTTCATTCACATAAATTTAGTGGTTTCTTAAAATGAATTATATTTTGCAATCACCTCACATTCTGTATGACTTTTATTTGACAACTAGCAGATGCAAGTTTAGGAAAAACTTCAACATTGATCATTTAGTATTATGAAGACTGACCCTGACAGTGAAGACTGGAGTTCTGACTTGATCTGTGTCTGTATTGTGGCCAGGACATGACTCTGTATTCTCTCTGATGATGTCTGGAACAAGTCTGTCAGTCGCCGAAGTTCTGACACAATCGGATCACAAGCCTCAAGATGTTTCTGTCTCACCTGATCCAAATGTGTATCCAGATGTTTCATATCTGTGAAGAGTAAGGAAAACAAATTTGAAGCCTATATAAATACTGTATACATTGTTAATGTTTAAAATTACAAGTTTATTTATTATGCATGGATTGTACAGGTTCAAACTGATGATACCTCCAGCTCTTAATTGCTAAAATGATAGCATTAGATTTTTTGGCTTTTTTAATTATTTGTTTCTTTTTTGTGGGGGCAAAATACTTTATAAATTACAGAAAACAACTGAACTTGGAAAGGCAATGTGCTAGAACCAAGGGTTGAGCCCAGAGTAAACAAGGGGAAAAGTGAGTGACTTACCAAAACACTATTAGGACCTCTAATTTAAAAAATTATTCCAAAATCTGGGACTGATTCATGTAACACAATATCTATGGTGTATAACCTCTTCATTATCCATTATTTCTTCCTACCATTATCCTGACATAAAGTGACATAATGCAATATAAAACAATAAATATTTGTGGAGAATTATATTTCTTTTTTTTTTTTTATTTGTAACAATTAGCCATGAAGTTAAATCTATCAACATATATGTTTGAATAGATTTTCATTAAGGTAAACAATGTGACCCCATAAAATTGTATCTCAATGAATCACCCATTAACTCCCAAACCTAACAAATTATCCCCACAAATATTTCTGATTTTACTGGATACACAATCCCTCACAAATCAAGAGACTTATAATTGCAAAGTTCCTAAAAACACAATACAATTTTTTGATCCATTATTTTCAATAATTTAATTAAAAATAATGAACTGAATGATGCCTTAAGTCACAGTTCATGAATTAGTCATTAAAACAAACAAAAGGGGATACTGGGATTCTACTTTACTTTGTTCACACAGATATATTCATAAATTGTGTGAATGTTTAAAATGAATGAATCCTGGCATAAAATTAAATTATGCAGATCAATTCAACTTGGGGTATTCAGAAGTCTTATTATATTTTACTTTATACATCAATATACATTGAAATATTTCACATTTTGTATTTTGCTATTATCTTTCTATATATATTATTGCAGGCATGTGCAACCTACAGTTCATGACCTGGTTTTATCTGGTTACAGTTACATCATATGGGTACATTTAAAAATTACCATCCAAGGTGTGCCTTTGAGGAAGTTGCAAATGCCTGTATTAATGTGAAAAATAGAAAAATACTTTTAAAAACCATAACTTGAATGTTTATTCTGACATAAGGATATTACATTTTCATGCTGAACTAAGGCATTCAGTTCATTGTGATAATAAAATTAACCAGAGTGTAATCAACAATTACATAGCTCACCTCCTCTACATAGCTTTACTAATCTGCAGTATCCAGTGTAAACATTATCATACAGAAAATAAATTTTTGATTAAAGTGAAATCCTGACCCCTTTTCTAATAATAATAAAAAAATCTTGACATTTTGAATCTTTAATCTTCTTACAATTTAAAATTTTTACTTTTAATTGGCACTATATCGCCAGTACTTTGCTGACATACTGTGAAACCACTTACCAACCTACCTATCTACTGTGACAGGGCATAAAAGACATAAAACAACAAAAAATGAACATTCTTTTCTATGATATCATAGTAAAGGTACCATAATGAGTTGATAAAAACCAGATATTAATGTTGTTTTTGTATTATTTTTTGTATATCATTGCTCTTAAAATCTGCTTGAGAAGCTATTATCATTGTCCACCCATAGAAGCCAGATTTTACTGGATGAAAGTCACAGGTTTTTAGTAACCTTGGAGTGAAAACCAGCAGTACAAACATAGTTCATGCATCTATAATCACCTTTATGAGTCCTTACAAGTGAGGCCTCACATGAAAAACATGCAGCATACAGTCCACTAATTCCTATACTCATAAACATGTGCAACACACAGTTAACCTGTTAAGGGTAACATATCAAAATATACACATTGTCATTAATATTAAAAGTATACCAGTGAATAAACATTTATTCCAACTTCCAACTACACTGAAAGGGCCTTCTGAGTAGGTTAGAATGTGTACAAGTCTAGCATGGATGAATCTATTTCATCATAAACTTAAATAATTAACCCATGTTAGTAAAGCATCAAGTTTCATGACTGGAATATAAACAGTACCCAATTAATGAACCTTTAACTCAAAGTTCCAACAAAGTCCCTAAACCATAAAATATAGGTCACAAAGACCTCTTTTTGCAATGAGGCTGTAGAACTTATCCAGATGCATCCATTCACCAAGTTTCATGATTCTAGGTATGATAGCATGGATATAACGTCAAAGACTTGTGTGGTCACATGCAAAAACTTAACCAAAAGCCAGTAAAAGATTGAATAGAGGTCATGATGAGCTTCTTTTGTTGTGTTGACGTAGTAGTGACAGAGATGTATATCTTCATAATTTCATGCTTCTAGCATGAACAGCACTGAGAAATCAACATCGAACACAAAATTTACCACATATCAGTAAAGAGTAACTATGGGGCATAATAATCTACTACTTAAATGAAGCAGTAGTGCTCATCAAGATACAACCCCTCACCAAGTTTCATGACTGGTCACTGAAGTGTGAAATATGGGTCACAGTGACCGACTTGTAAGACACAGGTGTAGTACTCATCAAGATGCATCTCTCAACAAGTTTTATAATTCTGGGTATAACAGTATTTTACAGGAAAAAAAACAAAAACAACAACAATGTTGTCATGACCTAAACATAAAAACTTAACCTTAGCCAGTAAAATGTGAAATACAGGTCACAATACTGGACTTTCTTTTGTTGGTACTAAAAGAGATGCATTCAATCATCTGCAGGGACATGGTACTAAAACAGATGCATACAATCATCTAGTTTCATGGAACGAACAGTGCTTGAGATTGAACCAAGTCAGTGTTGCATGAAATATGGGTCACAGTGACCTACTTTTAGGATGAAGAGGTGGTAGTACTCATTAAGATGCATTCCCTCACCAAGTTTCATGACCCTAGGTATAACAGTATTTATACAGGGTGCCAAAAACCTGATCTAAATGCAAAAACTTAACAGAGAATGTACAACAAATGTACATGTATGTACAAAGTTAGCCCCTTCAGTGCCCTCCCCAGGGGAATAGGTGCTATGAAATATACTCCAAACTGTTGCGTAGGACCTAGGAAGAAAGACTGGTTGTGATGTAGTGAAGGTGTACATATGTTTATGCTTTTATCTGTGCTGACACAGATGGCAATGCTGGGGGTAGTACAATAGTTCTCTACTTTGTAGAGGTGAGCTAGAAATGAAATATTAACCAGTTTTTTTATAACTGTTGGGAACTTGGTGCTCTTCTGTCACAATGACACATGCTAATAACAAGAATAAATTCTGCTCAGCTATCGATACATGAAAGGCTGCCATAATGACATGCTGAAGAAGTTCAGTCTAATTATTTCTTAGGATCACACACCAGGCACTCCATACAAGGTTGTACTGGGTATGGGATAACACACCAGACACTCCATATAAGGTTGTACTGGGTATGTGCCTTTTGAAAATTTGGTAGATTACTCTTTAAAAGGGAAGGTTAGGTCTTACATTCTCTAGTTCCTTTCTGGAATGTGTCATTGACTTGCTGCACCATGGCTTGTGTGGCTCTTTCAAAGGATGGAATCACAATGTTCTGGAATGTGTCTCTGTAGGCCACCTGAACTGGTGTGGATATAGCATTCCCTGCAGCAATCCCAAGGGCTTCTATGGTTTGCTGAAACAAAAAGACCAGTTAAGATGCATAATATAACAAAAATCTGTGAGTACCACAAAAAGAAACATGATAAGCCAGTCACATGATCCTTTCCGTACTAATGACTTTGACCAGTGAGCTAGGGACTTGACAATTGGATGATAAGGTATGGACCTGGGTAAAATTTCATTAAAATATCTGTAGGGGCAAAAAAGTGACAGCCACGATAAGACAACACGCCAATGACTTGAGCATAGGTGAAATGGGGTGCAAGATATTGAGGGTATTAATGAACAAACAGCTGAAAATAAAAAAGTCACAAGAGCATGAAAATTGGGTTGGATCAAATTAGTTTTGGTATGGTCGAGTTACTTTTACCAAGATGTACCCATATAAGAATTCTCATGAATGCAAGTGAAATAGGGTCCAAGATCATGAGGGTGTAATGAACAAACAGCTGAAAGTACAAAATTCACTCAAGCATGAAAATTAAGGCAAACCAACCTAGTTTTGGTATGTATGAGTTACTTTCCTTGTGATGTATCCGTTAAAAAAAATTCTGAAAGTAGGTGAAATAGGGTCCAAGACAGTGGGGTGTAACAAACAATCAGCTGAAAATACAAAAGTCACTCAAGCATATGAATTAGGTGACACTCACCTAGTTTTGGTATGGTCGTTACTTTTCTTGAGATGCAACTACTTGCAAACATTCATCTTTGTAGGTGAAAAAGCCCATTGTGGACAAATGGTGATGTAACAAACGAACAGCTGACAATTCAAAAGGCACTAAAGTTTATGAATAAGGTCACAGCAACTTAGTTTTGGAATAGTTGAGTTACTTTCATCCAGATGTATCTACATATCAATTTTCAAAAGTGTAGGTGAAGTAGGATCCAAGATAATGAGGGTGTAATGAACAAACAGCTGAAAATACAAAAGTCACTTAAGCATGCAAATTAAGTCAAAGTGACCTAAATTTGGTATAGTTGAGATACTTTTATCCAGATGTATCTGCATACCAATTTGCATGTGTAGGTGAAACAGAGTTCAGTATATTGAGGGTGTAATGAATGAATGGCTGAAAATACAAAAATCACTCAAGCATGCAAATTAGGTCACACTGATCCAATTTTCATATGGTTGAGTTTCTTTTGTCCAGATGTATCTACATAAAAATGTTCATGAGTGTAGGTGAAATAGAGTCCAATGTACTGAAGGTGTAACAAATGAACAGCTAAAAATGGTAAAGCCACTCAAGCATGCAAATTTAGTCACAGTGACAAAGTTTTAGTATGGTTGATTTACTCTTCCAGAGATGTATCTACATACCAATTTTTGTAAGTGTTGGTGAAATATGATCCAAGATACTGAAGGGATAACAAAGTATTGAGAAGGTAACAAATGAATGAACACATGAACAATCATCTAGAAAAAGCTATACTCCTTCTCAACTTTGTTGGAAAGGGGATAAAAAAATGTCAGTTCAACCCGACCAAAGTAAATCAAAATGGAATAGACTAAGTTTAATGCAGTGAGTTACAGCAATTTAAACCCATCACTCACCTGTGAGCAAACCATTTTGGCAATATTGTCCTTCAGTAGTGAATCCGTGGCTGTTAACTTCTGGGCCATCTCTTGATGTATCTGCTCTTTGACTGGCTCTAGTGATTTTGTCACACCTGAGAGATGAAGGAATACCAATATTAGTAATAATGGCACCATCAAGTGTTCATTTGAGTAAGTTATTAGAACTTGTGCAATCAATGTAAAGTAAATGAACTTTAAAATGTACACAGATTGTATTTTGATGTGCAAAAAAATATATATCAGTCAGTGACCTTCACCTTTGTACTTTTGACCCCCAGAACTGATAGACTTCTTTCTTTCATCAATAAGAACTTACCTATAAAGTTTTGGGAAAGTAGGTGCTGTAGAACTAAAGTTATCGTGCAGAACGGGAAAAGATAATGGACAGACAGATAGACAGTCATAGCATAATATGCTCTTCCAAAAGGTGGGCATACAAATATGTTGGCAATAGGCTTATTATCAGAAAAAGATATCCTTAGTAAACAATTGCAAAAATTTGGGAAAAATGGGGGTGGGCTTATCATCATGCATTGGGTTTCATCCAATCAACATCGTAATATTTTTCTCTTTAAATAACAGCAAGATTAGGTGTTTGCTTGTGCATCCATTGGTTTGATCTGGTTTGACAATAATACAAATAGATTTTTTAGTGCCAAGGCAATGTGAGTAAAGTGCCTTGCCCAAGAACACACCATAGTAGCTCCGATAGTAGGATCTGAACAGGTACCCTATTGACTGCAAGTCTGGTACGTTAAATACTGAGCTACCACGATTTCTGTATATGCATGGATTTGGATGGCAGTCTTATCTATGATCAAAAGACTACATCGCTGCTCAAGTTTACTTCATTTTATTTTATTGTATAAATTCCATGAAATTTAGTACTGACAATTTTTTTTAAACCCACAAAATTTGATACCTACAATTTCAAAGCAATTGTTAGCAATTCTAAAACTCTGCTTGGGAAATGCTTTATAAAATATTTTTCAGAAATGTTCAGGAAAAATGTGAATTTTGATCACAGAATATAAATCACCTGTCTGAAAATTGTACATGATTATGAGATGACAAAATTAGTTTTAACACCACCTATAAAAGGCTATAACATATGCAAAGGTAACACAGGAGAAAAACAAACCAAAGAAAATCTTGTGCAAGTAATGTTAAAAATGTGTCCCATCATACTGAGATTATGCTATTTCTGGCTTCCTTTGTGAAAGATTACATTTAAACAATTATCCCAAAAATTAAAAAGTAGTAGAGCAAATAAGGCAACACTAATATTCCTCAAGTACTATTCCCAATTCAAGGTAAAACAAGCTGGCAATGGCCTGCATGCTGAGCCCACCCCCAAGCTTTGATATTGAGTGCATACTAAGAGGGTGGGATAAAATGGTATTTACACAAAATACAAAATTGAAGTAAAATGTAACATGATCAAGTTCAGTTTCATCAATATAAATGAATGTTACAAGTTTAATTACATTCACAGCAAATCAACTGTGCACAATATTCAAATGCTTGCTCAATTATATTAGAGGATTCATACAATTTAGCATGGATTTGTTTAATCGTGTGTCCTGGAGAAAACACTATACTCTTGGCAGCTCAGATGTTGCATGGTGTGGTCTTTAAAGTGGAAGGAACTGGACAACCCCAAAAAAAAAACATAAACACTAGGTGCGTACCAACCGACTCAGCATTTACTGGACCCTGGGATTAAACCCAGGACTACTGATGTGAAGACCAAATGCACTGCTGGTGCAACCATCCAGGACTGGGTCTTGTTCACACGAACTTAAAACTAGGGTCTGACAACAAGTACACTGGAAATGGACCTGCTATAGATCATCAAAAATAACCTGATTTGGCCTCTCTGGAGAATATACACAAGGTATAATCCACTCACAAAATAGGTAATGATGTGCATGCATTTTGCTTGCATTGTCTGGAGGAACTGTCTCTTGCAAATCCATCATGCAAAATGCATCCATACCATTATAATATTTTCTCAAGTGGACTATGTACTATTATCTATTTCAATAAAAGGATAAATCAACAGGTCATGTTTATCAAGCTATACCTGGGAGGACATTTTGCCTCATCTCTTGCTGCACAACCTTCTCCATGTTGGAGGCTACAGCAGAGTTAATAGTTTGAGTCACAGTGCTATACAGCTGGTTCTGCTTCAGTTTCTCTCTGGCCTCTGTCTGTTTGAACAAGTCCTGAACTCGTTGATCTGAACACTAAGTCAAGGATACAGTAATAAAGTTAAATGGCATTCCTGTACACTAATGATAGTACTTGGAATTTAAGTTCGTATTCTAATCAAATTAAAGTGAGAACTGAATTTCAATATTTACTATTACTAAGAAAATAAATGCATTGTCATAAAACAAGTGGTAGTTAACACTGTAGTGTTCTACAAACCTTATGTTATGGCATTTTATGGTTTCCCTGTTTTTCCCTCTAGCCATTTCTGTACATATGCATGTATGCATCCAAAAAATGCTTGTACACACATAAACATGCAAATGTACATACTTTCTAGCATACATGCATTAGGTGAGACACACAGAGTGAGGACTGAAAACAATCCTTTATTTAAATTCTATGTGATCACTGGTTCCATAAATTATTCCTTACTACATGGTGTTGGTTGAAAAAAACTCTTTTGCCAACCTAGTGTTATTGGAAAATGTACCATATGCCATACATTCTGTCAATAAAACACAGGAATGAAGATGTACCAGAATGTCAAACAGTGTTGCCCCACTTTTTAAGAAGAAAACAAATTCCAGGTCATTTCTTGGACTAAAATTCAGCAACTTTGAAAATTATGGTAATTTAAGTCAACACACTAAATTCACCACAAGTTAAATTATGATTTTAAACTTTTGGTTTTTTTGGCAACTGATTGATCTAAAGTAGCTTATTAAAACTCCTGGCTTTTCCAAAACTCTGACCAATATTTGCAAAAATACCAAGCTTGGGAACAAAGCTATTCTTATTTTCCCATTTTCCTGGTAGCATAGAAACCTTAGTTAAATCAATACCATTTTTTGACATTAAGCCCATAATATGTCCTAAATTCCATAGTAAATGAAGACCTACTTTTAATTTTCTCTTTTAGTGCCAAAAAACATTTTTGAGTCATCATTTAATGCCATTGAAGAACAAAACTGAACAAGAAAGAGGAAGTAACTCTTACACATCTCTGATTACTACAATCCACAAACCAAACCTATGAGTCTCTCAAATTCCAGATTTCCTGGCAAAATTCTAACAAGTCCCTAAATTATATAATTTTTGGACAGAAAAAGGATACTCTCCCTCTGTGCATGCTGGAAGAAGAGATGCTCCACTTTGGAGCTGACAAGCTGTTCAAGCTTGCCCATATGTTCTTGTATGCTCGTCTGTGACTCCTGCGCCACCTGCCACAATGTTTCATGCTCATGTTGCTGTCGCTGCAAGTCCATATATGCATCCTGCTGTTGCAACATCCTCTGATGAACCTCATCCAACTGTCGCTGCTGTGTCTCCAAGTTGGACAAGATTGTTTCCATGTTCTGCTGCAGCTATAAAAGTAGGAAATATTAATATTAGTATAGTGAAAACCCACTATAACATGCTTTGTTATAACACAAATTCGGATATAACACGATTGTGATATGGCTCCAAATTGTTTGTATAATTTCAAAAATTTCTTTAAGAGCTACTAAGTTTTAATGCCAATAAAAAACACAGTCTGATTTAATAATTTGTCAAGATGTGTTGTATTCTTGAAGAAAAATTGTCTTACTGCTGCTTATATTGTTGTATGAATAAAGATGTTAAAAGTTTCTAAAAGTTTCTATTTGTAGATGTTTGTTTCAACTGTGTCATAAGTCAGTTACTGCACTTTGAGTTTAGCTTATTTTTGAAAGATGTCAGCTCTTTCAAAAGCTGATAATTAACAATCTAATTATTATTGAACCATAAAGTATAAAGCCATTAAGTCTTCTTTTGTGTTTGTCTTCAGTGCATCCTGTATATAATAACTGCTCAGTCAACTGGCATACATATACAAGCACCAAACAATGCAGAGGTCAAAAAAAGTTTCCCACCCAAATAATAAATCAATTAATTTACATACCTAATTAAGGGAACACAATAGGCCACCAATGTCTACTCAACCAACAGGCATGCACACCTGAGCACTAAACAATGCCATTGTTGAAATATGTTTATCATGGGAATTGTCATGAGTAGTTTTGGTCATTGCCAGATACAATTACCTCCCACCATCCTTCCTTTTTACCTTTGAAAGTCAACTCCATAAATATAAATTATATCCCCACATAATGTCTTTCAATGAATTATACCAATTATATAAAAATTATCATGTTATATTTGTACAGGAAACACACTGCATCACAAACCAAATAAGATTATACATAGAGGAAAAATTAAATGTGATTTTAGACAAAAAGACGAAGTGAACATAGAAAATTAGGAATAGGAATTTTAATAGGAAATAAATGGTGCAAATTGCAATGTCAAATTATAAATGCTCTGGAAATTTTTAATGGGAGATTTATTCATGTGAAAATAAATAATGACCATTTCATAAATGTATATGTACCATCTAAATATGGAAAATTTAAAGTCAAATATATAAATGATCTAAATAATAATGTACAGCAATACTCTATGGAAAGTATAATATTAGAAGGCTATTTTAATTGCATAGGAAAAGAAATAGATAGAAGTGCAGGTTTCAATGTAAAAGATAAACTATTATTAAAGCATATAATGAATTCAATTGACAAAAATAAGTTAGTAGATATATATCAGAGACAAAGCAGGGACAAAAGAGAAAAAATGTACATATATATAAACAAAATGAAGGATGCAGAATTGACAAATTCTACACAACAATACACTGTGAACATATGATAAAAGAATGCAAAATAGATTAAAAAGTAATTGCAGGCCACTTCCCAGTAAATTTATAAATGAAAATGATGGAAAGGCAAAAATGGGGAGCAGGACATGGAAACTGAATAATTCAATGTTAGAAAATGAATTTTATTGTAAACAGATAAAACAAATGCTAACTGAATTATCTAAACATGGAAATTATGACACTATTAAAGAAGGGGAAGACTTGAAACCAAAGATTAAAACATTAAAAATGAATGCACAGACAAGATAAGGCAGAGAGAGAGAGAGAGAGAGAGAGAGAGAGAGAGAGAGAGAGAGAGAAAAAAAAAAGAGAGAGAGAGAATAGAAAAAGAATGCATGAATAAAATGAAGAGTGCTAATACAAATTATAGTGAAAAGGAGAAGCAAAGAAAATACACAATAAAATAGAGCAATATAAAATAAATGGAATAAAAGAAAGAGCTGGTAAATTTGGGGATATATATGCCAAAGAAAAAGGAATACCGGTATACAGAAGAGAAAAAATCAGACTGAGAAGAAAAAACGAATGCTAGAAAATGTCATAGGAGAAAAAACAATAACACTTTATGTCTTTCAGGTAAGTTTTAAAGTCATTATATATCCCCATATGCTTCAAATCTGACTCAATCCTTTCTATTTTCTTGAAGTGTAGTCAGACATGCAGACATCAGTTTCAAGTCACTCAGATATTCACAGGCCACCTATCATTGCAATGCTAATGTTACATGTATGTTAGAATAACAATGACTGAAACAGAACCAGTTAAATTGTTGGGGTGGAGGAATTTGTTGTTGTAATCAAGCATGCTACTCCATGTTTTTGCTCTGCTGTAGTGAAAAGTCATAATTATCAACAATTGTTTCAATCAATATAGGGCTTCTTTAATTTATTCTTTCTTCTCTTTTTTAGAGAATGACTCAATTGTTTTTTGGGAGATCACTCTTTATCCATTATACTGAATGATTACACCCAAACATGGTTGAGGCAGTTGCACACCTGTTGCATTGTTCATCTCAAGTACATTACGAGGTCAATACCAGTGTGCAAATTTCAGTTAGAGTATTTTTCAAGAATAAATACAAGTTACTTATTAGAAACTCCCAATGTCCGATTTGGGCATTTTATTGTCGGTCAAAAATCAGTGCCTTTGGACATGTCCAGCATATATGAATGTTTCCGAAAATACAGTGTTGCAGAAGTTAGTGTGAGTGTATTAGCAAGAAATTAAGTATCTGGATTTTAATGGAATCTAGCACAGAATAACTAGAAATTATTGTTCTTTGTGCACATTTTTGATGAAATTACTATTATGGATAACAATGAGATCAGTTGGTGAGTACACATGCTCAAACTATTTATACTATTCAGTTGCCAACTTTCTTATACATACAGATCTATGTGTCAATGCATGGTTCTCTGCAAGGAAAAAAAAAATTAAATATGTAATCATTGTTTTGGGTATTTCTCACTTAATGTGCAACAATTTAAGTTGGTAACTGCATCAATCATTGAAACCTATAGATCGCTGCCCCCCCCCCCCCCCCTCCCCGGCTTGTATAGCCAAGAGATTATACATGTAATATTTTCTTCTGTTAACTGACTTGTCTCGATATTGCAAGATACATTACATGACACAATGGCACTTTTCTGGACCTCCACCACTGTTATAGTGGGCTTTCACTGTATTAGTAAAAGTTGGCAAAGGGGGGAAGAGAGTATGAAAAGTTGTTGTGCTGGTGATTTTAGTGTCAGCGACGGTGATCATGATAGTATTGTGACTTCCTTTCAGGAGAAGCAAGAGTGTATTAGTGGCAGCAGCAGTCAGTATTGTTGTTATGGTAGTAGTGGTGTTGGTGGTGGAAGTAGTAGTAGCAGTGGTAGTAGAAGTAGTAGTAGTGGTAGTAGTGGTGGTGGCAGCAGTGGCAGTAATGGTAGTGGTGGTAGTGGTGGTAGTAGTAGTAGTAGTAGTAGCAGCAGTAGTCACTGTCATGAACCAAGCAGTAAAAGTCATAATAGTAAAGGCAGTATTGGTGGTGCTTGAAGAAACAACAGTATGTAGTGGTGGCAGTGGTTGTAGTTATGGTGATAGCAGAAATGAAAGTATTAGTAACAGAAGCAGCAGTAGGTAAATTGGCAGTTAGAGGAGCTGCCAGCTGTAGTGCTAGTGACATCTGAGATTTTTTGTGGCTGAGCAGTTTACATTGAAATTATGAAAGATTCTACAGATTCTTTAAAACAACTTTCCTAAGAAGTCAGCTCATCAATCTGATGCAACCGCATAAACTACATGCAGTCTGCTCTACAACCTATTTCATTTTCTTTAATCACTACCATCAAAAACAGGTAAAACGCATTAAAAATAATCAAAGCTATACATCATCCCAATCTAAAATTGCAAGCATTTCACAAATGTAAAAAAGTTATTTGTTGAATTCCAGAATGCTAAGAAATTCATTTTACTTCATCATGATCTTTACATGTATTTTCATGTGAGAAAGTTGTGGAAACATGTCAATAGTATCAATTAAATAAGAATTGACATACCTGAGCTAGTTGTGACTTGTCCAGGACTTCGCGTACAATTTCCCTTTGAATCTCCTGAACATGTGACATGGCTGAATCCCTGCATAGAGCAAAATATACACAATACAAACAGTTATGACCCAGTACTCTAATGAAGGAAGTTTTTTTTATATATCACCTTCAGCAATCACATGGATACACATGAAAAGTTGCCCCCCCCCCAATATTTAGTTTTCTGCTTAGATTTATCTCAAGTACAGTTACTGCTTACATAGAAATTATGTGTAAATATATCCAAGATGCTTCTCTGCAATATCTAGTAGCACATGCAATCTGATTGGACTGTACTTTTATTTCATTAGCAGAAATGTACACTGCTGGAGATGAGGATTATAAATAACACCTACTGCAGCTAATACTGTATTTAGTTTAAACCAAATTCTATTTCAGATACTTTGTCAAATGCAAGTACAATTACTGGATTTTGGGGATTCAGTAGAAAGCATCAGCTTATTACCATATTTAGCTGGGCTGGTACATTTGTATGTACAGGGTCTAATGACATGAAGAAAATAATCACTCATTAGCGCTGATTATAAGATCTAAAAATGTGAAGATAAAGAATTGCCCAAAAAACCGGAGGAAGATAATTACTTCCAAATAAACATTTGGTTTGGATCGGTGTTTTATGGCACAGCAAAACCAGTAGGTGATTTAGTGCCTTTCCTAAAGACACACCACAGTAGCCAACCTGGGCTGATCTGGTGGTAGGATTCGAACCTGTACCTTTTTGGTTGACAGTACTGCACACTAACTACTAAACCACCATCGCTTCTCTAAATAAACATAAACATCTAGTACTACAAGATAAAAAGATAAAAGGTAAATATGTTAAAATTCTTTAAAAGGTATATAAAATAAAAGATACTGGTAAAAAAAAAATGCTGAGTAGGTACAATGCATACCCAACTGCAAACAGCATTGACCCAGATCTGTCAGAACATTATGTGATCATAATCTGGGTCTGTGCTGTTGTTTCAACTAGCAACCGAGACCCAGATCTGTCAGAACATTATGTGATCATAATCTGGGTCTGTGCTGTTTTTTCAACTAGCAACTGAGACCCAGATCTGTCAGAACATTATGTGCTCATAATCTGAGTCTGTACTTTTTTTTAAAACTAGCAGCTGAGACCCAGATCTGTTAACATTATGTGATCATAATCTGGGTCTGTACTGTTTTTTCAACTAGCAGCAGAGACCCAGATCTGTCAGAACATTATGTGATCATAATCTGGGTCTGTACTGTTTTTTCAACTAGAAGCAGAGACCCATATCTGTCAGCACATTATGTGATCATAATCTGGGTCTGTATAGTTTTTTCAACTAGCAGCAGACCCATATCTGTCAGCACATTATGTGATCATAATATGGGTCTATACTGTTTGTTGAACTCACAATACAGACCCAGAGCTGTCAGCACACTATATGATTATAATCTGGATCTATACTGTTTGTTCAACTCACAGCATAGACCCAAATCTGTCTTATGTGATCATAATCTGGGTCTGTACTGTTTGTTCAACTCTTGATTTCAAGGGAACAGTGCAGATCCTAATCTGCTGGTACATTATGCAATCAAAGATAAGGCCTGGAAATCATAGAACTCCTGAGTTTGAGATTTTGTTTTGACCAATCATAAATGATGTGACTTTTGAAAGGTCAGTTTGGACTGGCAGCTAGTGAAATTCAATCTCAAGCTCCGAGGCATGGATATTTTCTGTCTGAAGATGGATGCATATTATTCCTCAGTAATACAGTAGCTTCCATATCTGTTCTTCACAGACATTAGCACATTCAATTATACAGTTGCTTCATATCTGTATTTCAGACATCAGCACATTCAGTAATACAATTGCTTCCCTATCTGTATTTCACAGGTAATAGCACATTCAGTAATAGATGATTCCCTATCTGAATTTCACAGACATTAGCACACTGAGTAACAGTTGCTTCCCTATCTGTATTTCACAGGTATTAGCACATTCAGTAATGCAGTTGCTTCCCTATTTATATTTCACAGACATCAGCACATTCAGTAATACAGTTGCTTCCCTATCTGTATTTCAGACATTAGTACATTCACTAATACAGTTGCTTCCATATCTGTACTTTCACAGACAGTAGCACATTCAGTAATACAGTTACTTCCATATCTGTACTTCACAAACATTAGCACATTCAGTAATACAGTTGTTTCCATATCTGTACTTCACAGACATTAGCACATTCAGTAATACAACTGCTTCCCTATCTATACTTCACAGACATTAGCACATTCAGTAATACAGTTGCTTCCCTATCTGTATTTCACAGGCATTAGCACATTCAGTAATGCAGCTGCTTCCCTTCCAGAAATAAATATCATTATTTTAGAGCATACAGAAGTTATGTGAGAAAACTTTCTTTGAATGAGTGAAGAGTCAAGAAAGATTACAAGAAAAAGATGAGAGCACTGTTGTTTGGAAAAACCAAAGAACAATTCTTCCTTACCCAGCTCCTCTTGCATGGGCTACTGGGGCAACTTGTGGAGCCTTTTTTAAGCCACTGCTAAAATAAAAAGATACGTGTAGTACAACATAGCAGTAAGTTTTCTGGACAACACAACTAAATTAGATTATAAATAGCAATCTGACACAGTATGTATGTTAAAAAAAGATAAAAGGAAAAAAATTATAAAATTCTTAAAATCCAGGGTCAACATTTGTTACATAAATTGTATTCCTTGAAAATGTCCAAGATTTTCTCTGGTGGTACATCATCACAGAGCTTCTTACTTGTGTTCACATAACATAAACTTCTGTCTCACAGGTTGGAAGTCAAAATAAACGACAAGAATGTGTTCCGCTGTCAGTGGACACTGGCAAGGTATGCACTCTGGTCAAGGTTTCTCTTTCAGGAGATATGGATGTGTCAGGTATGTCCTATACTTGAGTGGTACAATACAACATCATTTCTGCAGTTTGTTCGTTCAAAGGGATGTCACTCTCCAATGATGGACCACCAGACCCATATATACTCTATTAAATCTTCACCCATTTCTAGACTGGTTCACAGTTGTTCTATATAATTAGTACTGTGAGTCCTATACAGCCAACAGTACAAAATGCTTTTTTAAAAAGATTTTATGAGCAAGTTAAGATTTGAGATATTAACGGGTTGTCAAATTTAAGGTTTTGTAAGACTTACAGTGTGGAAAGGGAATCTGGAAAGATGATGAAATTTGTTTCTTGAGGTGCTGATGCAGTTCAATGATTTAGTATGGCTGTAATCTCAGCTGTGAAAATGGAGGCTTTATCTGGCAACCGACTCAAGATGGTGCTGTGGTGTTGCAATGGCAGCTGCAATCATGTCTCAATTTTCTGAATTGTCTATAGCAGGTACATATCGGTTTGAGACAAGGCTTTGATTTCATTGAATTTAATCTAAATAAAGGGATCATTGGAAGAGGACTGTTTGTAATGGTAAAGATCAGATATTATTTTTTGGGGGTGTTATCATAACCAAGATGGCATTTTGGAATATAGAATTTTGCAATATTGGTAAGACTGAACTTTACTGCTTCTAAATGAGGATGAATTTGTATGCCAAAAGGTGGAATACAATTTGGTTTCCAAGCAAACAAGGTTTTGTATTCGAATCTAAAGACAATATCATATACAGGATTCTATAGATTAGAGGATAGTTTGGTAGCATACATAACAGCCAAATTTGTTTGAGATAAAGTGATGGTTCATTTGCCCATAAATTGTAACTTTCTGAAGGGGAAGTTCAAAATGCTTCCAGGCAAAGTCTAAATCCCTGATTGAATATGAAACTGAGTATCTGCAGGTAAGATTTGCGAACTGATCTGTATACAACTGAGCCATAGTTGAGTTTTGATATTACTAAAGTCCAAAATAATTAGAGCAAGACCATGAGGTCTGCACCCTGATCTCCATTTGCCACAATTCATATTAAATCCAAGGTTTTTTGGTATTTGTCTTGAGATATAAAGATTAAAGAAAGATGGATCAATTTGCTAATGTGTAGTTAAAACCCTTCTTATAAAGCCACCTCTGGGAAGTTTCAGACAGCTGGATGCATAATGAGGGGTAATTTTTTGTACAATTAGGTAGATGGAATGATGAAAATTTATTTGACTCATGAAGGCAAGAGATTTTGCTTAATAGATCTGACCTCTCAAACAGGTCCGACTGTATTAGTAATTGTTGGGAAACTCAGAAACATTGATCATTAGGGCAAATGTAGGATTTTTGTGACAAGGGAAATATACAGAACAAACTTTCTAAGTTAATCCATAGCAGATTAAGCATCTAGAAGAAAAGATACAAATATTAATATTATAGCAAGGGAAGATGAGAAACAGCAAGGGAAGAGTGTTTGATTCAATTTAAATAGGGATACGATTTTAGTAAACAAAACTTCTAAGAATGGATATTTTCAAGCAAGATTAGGTACCATGTGTACATGTCTGAGACAGAACAATAGACAGTCAAAGTGACAGACACACAGAGACAGGGCATTGTTTGTATAGACAACCTAAAATGTGTTCACAGAGATCGAATGCCCCACCTCCTCCTCTTTTGTAATATGAATATTGTGCCAAAATGACTTAATGCAGAACTAAATCAAAGTTACTGAAATACCAAATATAGGTCAGAGTTAATAACTTTGATAGAAGAAGAGTGTTATACTCACCAAAACACATAAAACTCGATGACCCCATATCCAAAATGAAATGAGAAAATGATCTTACACAAAAGGTGTGATAGATGGCTGAATGGAAGGATAGACTGATAACAACAGATACACTACATACCTCTTCAATATTTGTTGTGGGGCATAAAAAAAACAGCTGAATTCAAATTGTGTAAAATGTAACCTCTCATGTTTAATTAAGTAAGTGCTTTTCATGATGCTTGGAAATGGTAATATGACTGTACAAGTGTGCTAGCACCAGCCACAAGGTATGCTGAACGGTAAAAATATTTAAATGTACCTTTCTTCTCCTGACCTATTCCCTTCCTCAATCTGTTCATCTGTCTCTTCCTCTTTCTGTTCATCTTCTTCTTCTTCTATTTCTCCTTCAATCTCCTCTTCCTCCTCAACTACAACCTCATCCCCCTCCTCCTCCTCTTCTTCCTCCTCCACTTCCTCCTCAGTAGGAACACCAGTCTCTTCATGTGTGCTGAAATATTCACATGTACATATTCTTATGGAACATTTGTAATAAGATTAAACTTTGTTAGGAAGTTGTGTATATATGTGCCCACTCATTGGCATAGGCATCCTTAATATCTTTTGAAGAAGCCAGCTCAAAATTAAAAAGTACAAGGCTAAGTTAATAGAACAAAATGACAAAAAAATGTTACAGTGTTGTAAAAGTAGATGGCTCAGCTGGAAAAGTAGATAGTAATTTAGCCAGCGGCTGGTTGACATCCTTTAAAACCAATTTTATTGTCTAAAATCTTCCAATTTTATCAGAAACCTATTCAATTTGATACTAAGAATTTCATGCCAAGTGGATGAAACATAATGAAGTTATTACAAACTGAATTTATACATGTTATACAGTGTCAACTGTCCAGGTGTCTAACCATCAGGGCAGCATGCATCCTCTTAGATGAGCTAAGAACAGGTGGCATTACATAACAGTTCACACATTACCCAGGTGAAGATTGGCCTATGGCTTATAGGAATTAAGAGTAAATAACTATTGGTAGACAGAAGGTGGTAGACAGGTGAAGTTAAGGGAGTTAAGGGATTTGTCAACTGATGTTATGATTTACAGTATATGACCTTTGCAAAAACTGTAACATGTAAACTTAATAGTCATAACAACAACACTATTGCCACCAATGCTGTTGCCACTGAAAAGTGATATACACCATCTTTGCTTCAAAAGGTTAAAACAATGAATGATATGCAGGTGATGACTGTTTAAGCTATTCCCTTAAAATTCAATTATGCAATCTTACTAGTCTGACAAAAAATGCCTCCTAAAAAAAAAAATACCTCCCCTCCTCAAATTAATCCAAATACACGTTGCAGGCATGAGACTGGGGCATTTATTAAAAAATCTGCAAGTTGGAAAGGGGTTTTGCGGGTCTGCCCCCAGCTGGGTCTGAGGGGGCAGAGCCTCCCTATTGGTGGGCCCAGGGGTGCATCCCCTGGCTGAAACTTATTTTCAGTAAATAAAAATAATCTAGCCGGGCACCTGTTGTTTTCTTCCAACTATTAATTGTATTAACAAACAATTAATACTTTGTTAATTTTATTTCCCTTTAATGCCAACCTTAGAACTTGGTTAGGGAGTTAAAGTGAAAAATGAAGGCATTTTAAATCGAGTATTATCAAATATACCGTTATTATGAAATTTCTCTGACTCTCAGTTTTGAATTGTGAATATTCATTCCCACATGGGTTGCTCTAGGACTGACCATTTAATTGGGTGGGGTGGAGGGGGGTGGGGGAATTTCTTTAGAGAAAAAAATTCAGGTTCCCAAAACGCTTGAAAACATACTATTGCTCTGATTTGTTTGAAAGAATAAACTAATTCTATCCATCATATTAGCTGGAAAAAATGATCTTGAGATAAATTAAAAATAAATATCCTAGTTGGAAAGAAAATCCCAGCCCCCTTCTTAAGATTAAATTATCGGTTCCTCATGCCCTTTTTCCTAGTGAAGTGTCTGAGAATGTTGACTTTTCTGAACAACTGTCCAAGCATTTGGTCATCAGTTTCCTGATCCATCCATTTCCATACCTTTTTATTACCTCAGCCAATATATCTTTGACATTTTCCGTTTCCCTTTCAACTATGCAGTCTGCTGCCATATTGATGCTGTTTCTCATGTATGAAGCAGGAAGAAAACCAACTAATCCTGACTACCTGCTGGCACATACTGGTTCTACAACATATTAAGCCGACATATTCAGCCATTTAATGGCTGCAGTCTACCGCACACTCTTCACAGTTGGTTACCTCCCTTTGGAAGGATAATACCACTGCCACAACACTGCAAATTTGGTGGATAAATCCTGTATCACTCTCTATTTATATTGCATTTTCTGCATTTTTTTCTCTAAAACGGCTTTAGTGCAGAATGCCAAGAGTTTACCTAATATGTAGGAGGAAAAAGGAATTCTTTACATGCAGAAATGGGGCACATGGCTGACAACATTACAAGGTAGCATGCGGCACAATCACAATATACTGATAACATCACAGTGAAGCTCATTTGAGCTGCCATACACAGTCTGGATTTTTATACATCATTTTTTTAATTATTTCAATCTGTGATCAGAGAAGGAAGGCAGTTTCCACTCAATATGCTTGTATAATAATGCACAGAGACTTTATTGGTAACAACCACTCCTAAAAATAGAAAGCCTTTGAACAACTTCTCAAAATGCACTTAGCAGAATTTGAGCAAATTTTACAGAAAGCATCTTGGCATTAAGGGATTTCAAATTTAGACAAATGATGCCAATCTACAATCAGATATGGCTGTTGTTACTAAAGAAAGAAAAATATTTTACAACTTCTCAAAAAGAATTTGACCAAATTTGATAGAGAGCATCTCAACTTGAAGGCCATTCATATTTACATACAATACGATGTCAGTCCACCATAAAATATAACTACCATTACTAAAAATAGAAAAACATTGTAACAAACTTTATCTCAAAAATTGGTCAACAGAATCTGAACAACTTTGACAGAAAGCATCTTGGCATAAAAGCCTTTTAATATTGGACAAATGGTGCTGATATGCTGTCAAATATCATGAAGATTTTTAAAAAAAAAGAGAAACCTTGAAAGAATTGTTTTCATAACATGTGCAATCAACACATGACACTGACATGATGGGATGGGATGGGGTTAGTTGGACAGACACCATGAACAACACTATATGCCCCCTCCAATGATATAGTAATGGCATGAAAATTTAATCTGGTCATTTACATATGACAATTCCTTCCAAATTTCATTTGTCTAAATCAATGTTTTTTCTTTCATTGTGCAAACAAGCTTCACAGGGCAAAGAGACAGACAGACAGGATCAGATCAAAATATCCTTGCTCCAAACAAAGAAAGCTATTTTGACAACATTTTCAGAAATTTACTAAAGCAATAAGTCAGACAAAAAAGCTAAAAACTTATTGCAAATCTACACCAACAATTTACTTTGCCTACAAAGTTTCAGTAGAATCTTCCCAATAGTCTGTGAGAGAAAGCAGTAACAATCTTTTCCTTAAAATTCTACTTCTCAGACTATACCATTTCAAATATTTCAAGAATTGTACCCAAAAATAGGCCTGAAGAAAAAGCACATTTTTTTAGTAAATTATGTTTCTCTAAGAATACTTACCCAATCACATTAAAGTTAGGAAGAAACTCCACTATATCTTGAATCCAGCAATCACCGAAAAATGAAAATGTTCGTCCTTCCCTATACCATACAGGGAACCCTGGGTTGCCGAGTGGTCTATGGCGCTTGCGTTTACCGATCACTGACATCTCACCTCTATCTGCATGTGTTTGAGTCTCGGCTTGGCCAACATGGGTATGTAAGAAAGCTTGCCAGTAGCTTCCCATGGGTCAGTGGTTCTTCTCAGGGTTTTCCTGGGTTCTTCCTCCACCATATATACTGAATCGCTATGTATAGCCTATCATGTGTCGAAAAATGGCATTAAACCCCACAAAAACCAAATATACCACATAGACAATGGAAAGAAACTCTTAATGTTAGGAGAATAGGTAATAGGCGGAGGGAATATTGAGCATCCTCTACCCTGGGCATCCTTTGAGGGAAGAATGGCTGGATTCCCTATATGAATGATAAACCGCTCTCCTAACCTGAGAGCAGCGCAATTGACGGTCACATGATCTGTAACAGCTATACCAAGCTAAGAAGAAACTAAGTAACTCTTCTAAATGATAACATTTCCGGGCAAATCAAGCAAAAGTGCTAAACTCATGCCCGTGAGGAGGTTGTGCTGATGTCAACTGGGTGTGTTGGTCATCTGGGCAGCAGCTACTGGACACACCAGATTCAATTGTCTCTGCAAAGCTAGAGCCTGAAGATAAAAACTTGAGAAGGTTGACTGTGCATGCCAGCCAACAACTTCTATTATATCTTGGATCAAAATGTTATGTTCGAACACGAGATTCACAAAGATCGCACTAATTTATTGAGTTGAAATCTTCATGAGGTGACTCTGATCTTTTAAGACTTCAGAATATCCCAAGCACATTACCCACTTCAGCCATGGTGCTAGGGCTTGAGGGGTTATATCCTCTTTCCCGGTCTTCACTGGAAGAAAGAGACATTTTTGTGTTCCACAACTGCTCTCTGAGCACCTGAAGTAATGCTTGAGGGCACGGACAGGGTCTTGCATCGTCGCCTCTCTTAACGTATATATCGAAGAGAGGGAGTGTATGCTGACTCTCTGATTGCCCACTTACAGCAACCTATTCTTAGCTACAAAGCCTGACTGTGTCATTAGGACCACAGAACTATCCAACCTGAACTGGAGATAGTTCGAGTCCATTGAAAGGACACATAACACACTCAACCTGCATGCCAAAGTTAAAGCTATCAGACAGCATGTCTTGTATTAACTTTTGGGCTAAAGGCTCATATTGATCTTAATTAAGCCATGTCAAAACCCAAGAAAGGTTCCATTTTGGAAATTGGGTGAGGGATTTTGCCCGATAGATCTTTATCATGACCAATATCCCCTATGCCATGATGCCTAAAGTGTTGGATATCATGGAGTGGTTGCCTTTGATAGTAATCAGAGCTAACTTTTAACTTTTCTCCTTGAACAGCCAGAGAAAAATTCAGCCAGCTGCAGAATTAAGGCACTCAAAGGGATGATGTTATTGACTTTGCACCAGTCCCTAAACATGTGCAAATTTCCCTTATAAGCCTTCAAAGTGAATGGCCTTTGATCTTGCACAATTCTCTCCACCATCGATGGTTTAAATTCTTTTCTTTGCAAAGATCTCCAGACAAGAACCAGGCGTGAAGGTGGAGCTGTCCAGACAGGGGTGGAATACCTGTAACAGGATTTTTCTGGGAACATCTATCGCTAGATCAAGTAGATCATTGACCCAGGACTTATCCCACCTGGGAGGGGCTTTCAGAATCAGTTTGCAGTTCTGACTTCTCAGGGCCATCTGCAAAGCGTGAATGAAAGACAGCAAAGCAGAATCAGATCTGCTGCATTTTGCAAACCAAGGAGCTGCATTAACTCTCTCGCTGTAATCCACTTTCTGTTGGAAATCAACTCCATGACTTCAATATTCTGCACCACATGTATGTGAGGGAGAGAGACAAGGTTGAAATTGGTGAGAAACTCCATGTCCAAGTGCACAAAATGCTGTGATGTGTGTTATTCATACTCATCTGCATTTTATAAAAGTAATATATATTCGTCACCTGTGAATCATCCTTCATATCCTGATCTGTAAAGAAATCATCGATGCTTCCTTGCCGTCTTTTTGGAGTTTCCTCCCTGGATCTGACATCTCTGTCATTAGTGAGGGGTGTGGCAAGCTCATCATCTTCCTCATCAGCAGTAACAGCAGAACATGGGACTGAGGTAGGTGTGACTTCTTGTTGTCTCCATGCACTAGCAGGGTCAATATGTGATGAAGATGGTGTATGTGAAGAAGTATGACGTGTATGTGATGGAGTATGAGGTGTATGTGATGGAGTATGAGGTGTATGTGAAGGAGTATGAGGTGTATGTGATGGAGTATGGGTGACAGTGCTGCCCCCTGAGCTATTCCTAGGAGACATGAAATCCTCATTCATCGCAGTGACTTGTGTAAAACTGCTGGTACTGGAAGCACTCATTCTCACCTGGTCATTTATACTATCATCTCCATAATGCTGTTTTCTGAAGAAGAGAAGGAAATTTTTTGATTATGACCAAATGATATTGCCATTTATATTCAGAGTTTTCAGGATAATTCAAAAACCATTACTATATGTAACAGCTATAGAGTGATGGCTATCAGAATAACTAAATACTTCACTAAGTAATGAAAGAGTGAGTGATTACTACTCTAGGTATTGGAATACAATCTATATATGAGATGAATGCTCTGGTAATGTCAAGTCAAAGCATCATTAAAAGTAGAACTTTTTCATACATACCGTCCACAGTCGCTGATAAGTCTAGTCCAACTCCAAACTGCACAGACCCAGATCTGCCATTGCATAATGTACTGGCAGATCTGGGTCTATGCAGTTTGTTAGGAGTAATCAGTAGAACAAACAACACAGACCCTCATCTGCTTGCACATTATGCGATGGCAGATCAGAGTCTATGTTGTTTGCAGTTAGACTTATAAGCAAGTATGTATGGTAAAACAACAATACTTTTACTAATGTTGTAATTGTTTTTTGTTGGTGTTAGTAGCTGCAGTATTGTTTCCTTATCATTGTCAAAATCATCATCTTCATAATCACCACTAACATAGATGGTTGTGGGTATGGTGAAGTGATGGTTGTAGGTGTTGTTTTACATTAATTAACAATAGAAAGATTGTATTAGCACTAGGAGGTTGAGAAGGAAAAGAGGAGGGAAACAAGAAATGGAACATCATCGTCATCATCATCACCAATATTATTATTTTATACATCAAGTAACTATGACTTATCTAAGTTTTCTCACATAATTTTGCATCCAGATGATAAGATTCAGTAACATAACGATTCAACTACAATGCATAACAACACATTTTTGTATATCCTGATTATCAACCAATTGCATCATGCAAATATGAATGCAATTACAACTGCTGACCAGAACTTCTTACTATCACATTATATCACAACCCTTAAATTATTTACCTTGGGCTGAAGGTGAAGGACTCAGGTGTGAGGAGAACATGTGTTGTGTCTTCCCGTCCATTGAAAACAGCCTCACTTTTCCTGTCTCCATCCACACTGGTCCCATCTACACTCATGCTCATGTCTGACAGAGCATTTCGAATACCTAAGAATACATGTATAGACATTTAACTTAGGAATAGTAGAGTTATTCTTAAGAAATATTTAAAGAATGTCTAAATTCATATTCAATCATTAGTATCTGAAGATAAAACAAAGAAAGCAAATATTTTAGTAAATTGTGTTTCTCCGAGAATACTTATTTGATCACATTATTGTTATGAAAATCAATTCCACAACCTCCCAAAAAGACAAAAATTCCAGGCTAATAGGTAAGAGTTGATTCCCTTTGTCTATATGGTAGACAGACAAAAAAAATGAAAGTTTAGTCTTTTCAGGAGGGATGAATTTGGGAGGTAATGGAGTTTATTTTCCTAAAAGTAATGTAATTAGGGAATGTATTCAAAGGGAACATTAATATGTAGTATGCTTGTGTCATTATTTTAACCAGTTGATATTGCTATCATGTTGATATGATGGTGGAGAACTTGGAATGTTATTCAAGTAATGTAATTAGGGAATGTATTCAAAGGGAAAATTAATATGTAGTATGCTTGTGTCATTATTTTAACCATTTGATATTGCTATCATGTTGATATGATGGTGGAGAACTTGGAATGTTATTCAAGTAATGTAATCAGGGAATGTATTCAAAGGGAAAATTAATATGTAGTATGCTTGTGTCATTATTTTAACCAGTTGATATTGCTATCATGTTGATATGATGGTGGAGAACTTGGAATGTTATTCAAGTAATGTAATCAGGGAATGTATTCAAAGGGAAAATTAATATGTAGTATGCTTGTGTCATTATTTTAACCAGTTGATATTGCTATCATGTTGATATGATGGTGGAGAACTTGGAATGTTATTCAAGTAATGTAATCAGGGAATGTATTCAAAGGGAAAATTAATATGTAGTATGCTTGTGTCATTATTTTAACCAGTTGATATTGCTATCATGTTGATATGATGGTGGAGAACTTGGAATGTTATTCAAGTAATGTAATCAGGGAATGTATTCAAAGGGAAAATTAATATGTAGTATGCTTGTGTCATTATTTTAACCAGTTGATATTGCTATCATGTTGATATGATGGTGGAGAACTTGGAATGTTATTCAAGTAATGTAATCAGGGAATGTATTCAAAGGGAAAATTAATATGTAGTATGCTTGTGTCATTATTTTAACCAGTTGATATTGCTATCATGTTGATATGATGGTGGAGAACTTGGAATGTTATTCAAGTAATGTAATCAGGGAATGTATTCAAAGGGAAAATTAATATGTAGTATGCTTGTGTCATTATTTTAACCAGTTGATATTGCTATCATGTTGATATGATGGTGGAGAACTTGGAATGTTATTCAAGTAATGTAATCAGGGAATGTATTCAAAGGGAAAATTAATATGTAGTATGCTTGTGTCATTATTTTAACCAGTTGATATTGCTATCATGTTGATATGATGGTGGAGAACTTGGAATGTTATTCAAGTAATGTAATCAGGGAATGTATTCAAAGGGAAAATTAATATGTAGTATGCTTGTGTCATTATTTTAACCAGTTGATATTGCTATCATGTTGATATGATGGTGGAGAACTTGGAATGTTATTCAAGTAATGTAATCAGGGAATGTATTCAAAGGGAAAATTAATATGTAGTATGCTTGTGTCATTATTTTAACCAGTTGATATTGCTATCATGTTGATATGATGGTGGAGAACTTGGAATGTTATTCAAGTAATGTAATCAGGGAATGTATTCAAAGGGAAAATTAATATGTAGTATGCTTGTGTCATTATTTTAACCAGTTGATATTGCTATCATGTTGATATGATGGTGGAGAACTTGGAATGCTATTCAAGTAATGTAATCAGGGAATGTATTCAAAGGGAAAATTAATATGTAGTATGCTTGTGTCATTATTTTAACCAGTTGATATTGCTATCATGTTGATATGATGGTGGAGAACTTGGAATGCTATTCAAGTAATGTAATCAGGGAATGTATTCAAAGGGAAAATTAATATGTAGTATGCTTGTGTCATTATTTTAACCAGTTGATATTGCTATCATGTTGATATGATGGTGGAGAACTTGGAATGTTATTCAAGTAATGTAATCAGGGAATGTATTCAAAGGGAAAATTAATATGTAGTATGCTTGTGTCATTATTTTAACCAGTTGATATTGCTATCATGTTGATATGATGGTGGAGAACTTGGAATGTTATTCAAAAAAGTATAAAACATGTTAGGATGTGAGATAGTGTTTACTAAAAGTTTCTTAATACACTGACACGTAATGATTCCTAGTTACATTAGATGTCGGTTCCCTCTGAAACAAATGTTGCAGATTTTAAGTTACAAGTCTTGTTTCTTTCGTTTTCATTTTAATGTTTGTGTTAATATAATACAGACATGTTAAAATTAAAATACAAATTCTATATTAAATCTGTGAGTGCATAGGATGTGAGATAGTGTTATGAATGCATACGAGCATAAATGTAAATGGGTATGTCAGTATGAGAACTAAGCTTAAGAATGTTATGATTTAGGTACATATGATGTTATGATTGAGTATGTGTGATGTTATGATTGAACATGTATGATATTATGCTTGAGTATGCGTGATATTATGCTTGAGTATGTGTGATGTTACACTGGAGTATGTGATGTTATGATTGAATATGTGATGCTATACTTGAGTATTAGTGGTTATGATTGAGTATGTGTAATGTTATGATTGAGTATGTGTGATATTATGCTTGAGTATGCGTGATATTATGCTTGAGTATGTGTGATATTATGATTGAGTATGTGTGATGTTATCATTGAGTATGTGCGATATTATGATTGAGTATGTGTGATATTATGATTGAGTATGTGTAATGTTATGATTGAGTATGTGTGATATTATGATTGAGTATGTGTGATGTTATGATTGAGTATGTATGATGTTATGATTGAGCATGTGTGATACAGATTGATATATCAATAGTTCAATAAATTATGTTTCTTTGCTTGTTTTTGTTTTTTGGTTTGTTTTTCAATGATTAGGTCTTAAAAAGAAGGCCTCTTGGCCTGGAGATCATAAACCTTCAGAGATTGTGTTTGAGCTTGAGAAGGAAAACTCAATTTCAAACTTAAGCCAAGACTTTTATGCAAAATGGAAGATAAGTGTATTCACTACTTAAGTCACCTTCTATAAATGAAGCGTATTATTACTGCTATTATTATTATTATTATTATTATTATTCCATGATGGGAAATACTATGAGATTTTTTCTAAATTCTTAACTATCAATTTATTGGTAATGTTTTTCACGTCAGATCCATGTCATTGGATTGTACTGTTTGGCAAAAGACCCTAATGTAGAGCTTCTATCTATGGTTACAACAGGTGCAGATCAAGAGATAGTGCATATGAGGTGTTTTGCTTTTTATTCATGGTTTACAAATTCCAACCATGCTACAAAGTTACCATTAACCATTTCAGTAATTTGAGCCTTGATTAATTAAAAGCACAAAATTCATGAATGGAAGCATATATATATATATGTATGTATATATGTATATATATAACACAGAAAAGCTAAATCAACAATACAGAGTTAAGCATTAATTATCCATTCTCTGAATGCATGTGGAGCAATGGAATGTAGGTCCATATGAGATGTAATTTTTTTCTTATGTCCCAAGTTTCTCAAAGTAATATCAAATATGATAACAAAATTCATGTCTCTAAAGCTCCTCTGGGTTCCGACATTCAATTCACAGATTTGATGTTCTTTTTGTTTTAAAATTTGTAATCTTAGAGAAAGTGACTGAATGGATATATAACAACAGGGGCCACACAGAAAACTGTCTTGCCTGGGAACAACACCATGCTGAACACAATGTCTTGCCTGGGAACACCATAATGAAAACTATGTCTTGCTTGGGAACAACACTATGATAAACACTACATCTTGTCTGGGAATAACAATATTATGAACACCATGTCTTGCCTGTGAATAACAACATTATGAACACTATGTCTTGCCTGGGAATGACAACAGTATGAACACTACATCCTTCATGGGAATAACACCATGATGAACAATATATCTTGCTTGAGAACAACACCATGATGAATTCTATGTCTTTCAAAAAAACTTGTGAACATAAAAACTTAATGTTGCTGACAATGCCAACAATAACATTAGTCCTGCCACTATATAAATGAAACCTTGTCTTGTTATCTGTTAATGCACAGTAGGCAAACAGCTGAAATAATCATATTTACCTGATTCCTAATGAGAAATAGTGCTAACAGAAGGAGTAGGCTGTGGAACTGTAGACTCTGGCTTGAAGCGAATCAATAACTCTTGGAGGGTTCTGGGGAAAAAGGAAAATTGTGATCAAAAAGTTTATAAGTATTAAGTAAGGCTTGCAAAATAGTATACCTTTAGAGTGATGTCTACCTCCTAAAGCAACAAGATTTCAGAGTATGCAATAATGGAGATAGATGTATAAATATATATTTTTAAGTAAAGAAAGAATCCACTAAAATCTTTCTCTCTCAGATCTGACATTATGTACTTTTATCCAATTACTCAAGGGAAGTAACTCCAACATGGCATCAATAACATATTTTTTAGACTGAAATAATTTCTCTCAGGTAAGACAGGGAAATCATCCTTAGCTTAGCTGTTCAAATGAAACTTTCAAAATGTAACTCCAGTCTTTTACTTGATAACTGATTGAATAGTGTTTAATGGAACATAAACACATGAAAGAATATTTAGTGAAGAAATAAAGTACCTTGCCCAGAGACACACCATGGCAGCTGATCTGGAGTAGTCTGGGCAGGATTCAAACCTGCATCTTACTGACTTTGAGTCCAGCACACTAACCACTGAGTCACCATGGCTCCCTTTTAATTGATGAGAAATGTATGTATAGGCTTATTGCTTAAAAGACCATGTACATATATGTATTCCCAAATAAATGTAATCTATCCCCTGAAAAGGATCTCTCGTGCATATGCCTAACTCAAACCATGAGTGACATATGTGAAATGGTATAAAAAAAATTCTTAACTGCAACTCTTCTATCAATACAAGTTTATCTGCAGATGATACAAGTCTCTTTATAATCATAGATAATCCCATCATAACCACTCATAACCTCAACTCTGACTAGAAAAAAATTCACAGGGGCAAATAATTGGCTTGTATCTTTCAACCCTTCTAAAACTGAATCCCTTACAATTTCTAGGAAAAATAAGAAAACCTTCCATCCACCACTATATATGCTCAACCATAGAATTAAGGAAGTTGATGTGCACAAACATCTTGGAGTATTTCTCTTGAATGACTGCTCATGGCACAAACAAAAAGACTATATGAAGGAAAAGACATTGACAAGAATTAATGTACTGCATAAACACAAATTCCAACTTGACAGGATATCTTTAGAAATTATATTTACATCTTTTATATCACCTATTCTGGAATATGGTAACTGCACATTACTAGAGAAAAGAGAACTAAAAAAAAAAAATTACAAAATGAGGCAGCCAGAATTGTGACTGGTGCAACAAACTTAGTATCTCTTGTAGCATTACACTAGGAAATAGGATGGGAAGGTCTTGAATCCAGATGACACAAAAGCACAAACTTACACTCTTGTATAAAATGACAACTGGGTCAAGCCCTCCCTATCTCACATCCCTGATTCCACCAACTGTTAGTGATATTACTCACTATAACTTATGTAATGTAAACAATTTCCAATTAGTACAAGCTAGAACAAGTCTTAATCACAACTCGTTTCTTCCTTCAGCCATTCGAGAATCGCATACATTATCTATTAAGACTCATCAAATTGACTCCATTAACAACTTCAAATGCATATTAAATAATCATGACATTCATGTTCCCAAACACTTTTATTGGGGTAGAAGGAAATTTCAAATTCTTCATGCATGACTTAGAAAAAAATGCAATTCATTTAATCAACATTTATTTACAAAGAATACAATTAGATCACCTCTTTGTAGATGAGATCTGTAGAAAGAAGACAAGATTTTTCTTCCCTTGCATTTATTACCAAGAACAACACAATTAACTGTTTCAATCCCTCACAATATATGGTAATTTAACATTAAATACCTTCATGAACGGTGATACAATGCTTCTGTATGAAGTAAACATTCGTATTTTCGTTGCTGTTCATAAATTTCTTGAAAAGTCAACAAGATTTACTTAAGCACACATATTACTAACACACATGCACTTCCATGGATTATGAACAGGTGTAAACAGCAATTTCCCCGATTTTTCCAAATGATTCGACATCGCCTCTGCAATGGCTCATTCTAGAAGGAAGTACTGTTCACTTTTAAACTTGCTTTTTTGTTCCTTTTTTAAAATTTATTTATTAATTTTTGTTCCTTCCATTTCTTTCTTACCCACATTTCTCAACTTTCTACACAATGTTTGACACATTTTAATTGACAATTTCTCCTTTTAACTTCTTTCTTTTCTTTATCCTCATCTTTCACCTACTCCCTCATTGTTCATCCTTGTGCTTTATGTACCTTGGCTAAATGCTAATGTTTAACCTATAGACTCTTCACTTTGACTATTCAATAATTTATTTTTTTTGTCATTAAAACATAACATTGTCTGCCATATATTCATATATATATTTAAAATTTTTGTATCATAAAAGCAGAAGAACATTATGAGTCATTGGCTTTCGTTCTAATCCTTTACTTTCTATGTTGTACATCTTGTAATCTCAAACTACAAATTTATGAAATAAAATATGTTTAAACTAACTCTTCTATCAACATTGATTTGTTTTTACATAATACATGTGGTATCAATAACAAAACAATGTAATCATAATAATCATACTGGAAAAAAAGAGTAAGATGAAAGGCACATTATATGCCCACCTGTGTTTAATAGTTCTGCATATAAGCACTAGCATGACTTTGCTGACTCTGATCAGCACTGACCAAGAAAACAGCAGTCTTTAATTGGGTCACTGTTATCATGATCTTAAAGCCCTCCTATAGAACATCTGCAGCTTATTTCATTCCCATCAGCAAGCCATCCAAAACATTTGATGCTATAATATGGTGTGTAGTTAAAATTATTAAGAAACTTTCTTTCATTGCTTGTATCAGTGACTTCGCCCTCTGACCCAAATATCAACAGGTAAATTTCATACTATAAGCACAAACCATCTGCAAAGTTTGGTCAAGATACATGGTATTTAACTTACTGTCCAGAAACCAATTTTTATTTTACTCACCGTGACCTTAAACTTTGACCTTTTGACCCCAAAATCAATAAGTGTCTTTCTTAACCCAAGTGCCAGTCATCCACAAATTTTGCCTTGGTATATGGTATTGAACTGAACTTACTGGGTGGAAACTATTTTTTTTCAATAGACTCGGTGTGACCTGACCTTAGATTTTTTACCCCCAAATCATTAGATGTATTTCTCACCCAAAGTGCAAGCCATCCAAAGTTTGGCAAAGGTACATGGTCTAGAATTTAACTTATTGTCTGGAAACCATTGTTCTTCTTTGAGTAAGTGTGACATTGACCTTTGACCCAAACTCAACAGGTTTCTTTCTTACCCCAGGTCAAGCCATCTATTTATGCACAACAATCAAAGAGTCAACACTTACAATTTTTATTCAACACAGAAAATTACAAATTTGCTGTTTTTATTCTTTGACCTGGAGACTATCTACAGCTGCTGTAAAGAGAGCAAGATTATTCTGTCAGGAAGTGACTCAGTGAAAACTGAATTGGCACAATCAGAGTTGTATGAGGCATCACTGCAAAGTCTGTTAACTATGGACAAAAAAAGGGCACAGAACCATTGAATAAAGTTTATTCACTGGAAACTAAATGATGCCCAGCAATGAGTGGACTGTGTGCAATGCTATCTGTGTCTAGTCCACAGGTAACTGTGCTGACTTGACACAATGGGTTGACCTACAACTGAAATTTAATTTCTTTGCTAAATTTCGCAAAAGCAATAAAGTGAATGCCCAAAAAAGTGATGAATATCAGCTGTGATCCCACAAGGAATAAAAAAGGGACAAGAAAACACTCACACTGTACAATAACTATGTAATTTTGTGTACACAGCAAACATGTATTACGAGCAAACTGCATGTATATATCAAGACATTTTAAGAACGAAATTTACTGATATTGACAGAATAAGTAAGGATAAAAAGTTTTTTGCAGATGAATAAATTGCACGTGTTATAACTGTCTCCAGAGATATGTTAGAATGGATACATCAAATGAAGGAAGATTGTACTATTTAATAAGATATTCTAGTCTATTACTTTTCAAGACTGTAGGTAATAAGATATTCTAGTCTATTACTTTTCAAGACTGTAGGTAATAAGATATTTTAGTCTATTACTTTTCAAGACAGTAGGTAGTAATCTGAAGCTATCAGCACTCAAAAGAGTACATGTTTAAACAGAACATGCATTTCTGAATTTGAAGAAAAGCAAACAATGCCAGCAATGAGAGTACAATGTTCATATATTTAATAAGCATATCCTGAAATACAAGTCCACTGGTGCAACCACTGAAAAAGTGTTCCCTGTATTAAGAGTGCAATATCCATGTATTTAATTATAAGCACATCTATCAAGTTTGGTAAAGGTATGTGGTCTTAATGGTCAGTTGTTGAATGGTTTTTAATGGCACTTTCTGCACCTAATTAGCTATATTATGCTGAAGAAATGGGAACTAAGTGACTTTCCCAAGAGCAAACTGAACCAGCCAACCCAGGATGGCCTGGGTGGATATAAAACCCACGACCCTTGGAATACCTGTCTGAAACTGTATCAACTGAGTTACCTTGGCTCCCGGGTATGTGGTCTAGAACCGAAGTTAATGTTACAAAACCAATTTTCTTCCTTGATTCACAGTGAATTTTGACCTTTTAACCTTTTGACCCAATAGGTTTCTTCCTCACTGCAAGTGCAAGCCATCACCAATGTTTTGTTAAGATAAGTGATCTTGAACTTAGTTATTGTGCAGAAAACAAATTTTCACCTTTGAGACAAGTGATCTTGACCTTTGACCTCTTGACACCCACATCTCCCCCTACCATAAGAGCAAGTCACCCACAAAGTCTGGTGAAGCAGGGGTTGAAAATTCCTTCAGCCCAAGGTCAGGGACTCAAAATTTCAAATCTGACCAAGATATTTTCTCCATCAAATAAGTCAATCAATTATTACCTAATATAAACAAACAGAATATTCCTTTCGTTTCGACTTCTAATAAAGCTTGCAGTTTTTTAATATAGTTTACAAAAGATTTACCCTGTACCTCAGCCAAATGAATCTTGTGAAGTAATTCATTGCTTTACCTATGAGCAGTAATGTGCTGTATATGGGCTATAAAAGGGAAATACTTGCAGTTGATCAGACACTCTTATAAAAAAAAATATCTAGTAAGAGATCATTTCTGTGATTCAGCTTATGAAACAGTAGGAACTAGCAATCCATGACAGGGAATTTTGGTTTACATGTGATTGGTAAATACCCCGATGAATCATCATTAGCCTCTTAAGGTTTATGGAAAGGCCTGAAAATAAAGATACTGAGAGCACAAGTACTCTTGCAAAAAGGTCGAATTATTGTCACAAGTCTGATGAACAGTAAAACAAAGATAAATATGAGAAAGAGAAATGCACAAGAAATTGTCTCCTCCACTGGAAAGAAAAATGTCATAATGTCCATGGATTGATACTAAATCATAACAATTTTTTTATGTTCTTTAAATATTGAAAGAAAGTTTCCTGACCTAACTGACAAAACTGATGCTTTATTGACGGAAATTCAAACTTTAAAACTGACCCAAGCAAACTATATCAGAACCTACCAGAGCATTTTTTATGTACAGAACAGTGGGTCACATACTTCAGTTAAAATACACATAAATTCAAGAACTGGCATAAACAATGACAATTACATGCAAGTTTGTGTAACATCAGTTCCATACTTATCTGGACTCAGCCACATGAAGGCTGGACCCCCAATTATCTCAAAATAAGTCTAGGTTCAAACCTGTAAAGAAGATATGTGGTCCAAAACTAAACCTATTGTGCTGAAACCATTTTACATTTTTGTCTGGAAACCAAAAGCCTAATGGTAGGTGTACAAAAATATAAGAGACAGCAAGACAAGTGTGCATAACTTTGCAATGAGCTACACATTTTCACAAATTCTGAACAAAAAATGATGAAACTAAAAAACTGTCTGATGTACATCATGAATATAATATGACCTGCTGAGTTTCATTACTTACTTTGGATGCACTGTATACAGCTTTATTTGCACCCCTGTCTTTGATGTATTCTCCTCTGTTTTATGATCTTCATCCTCACCTTCTCCTTGATCAATTTCACCTATAAAATAACCCAAGTATAATCAATGATTACATAGCTCATTTCTGTGATGATTTTAGTAGTATCCTGCATCTATTGTATTAATTATCAGAAAATAAATTCATACTAAAGTGATCTGGAAAATGATATGTTGGCCCCTGTGACAGGGCATAAATGACATAAAACAAAAAATTCACTTTCTTTTCTATTATATCAAAGCAGAGGTAGCATAATGAGTTGATAAAAACATGAGATAAATTTTTTTTTCTTCTTTTAAATCATTTTGCATTTTGTTAAAATCTGGTTCAGAAGCTAGTGTCATTGTCCACCCCTATAAGCCAGATTTCACTGGGTGAAAGTCAAAGCTTTTGCGTAATCTTAAAGTGACACCCAGTATAACCACTATTCAAAGGAGAGTTCATGCATCAGTGACCTACTGCAACGAGGATGTAGTGCTCATCAAAATGTATCGCCTCACAAATTTTCATGATTCCAGATAGGATAGAACGTACATACCATGCACACACACAAAAAAAAATGTGACCATGAGCCACATATGAAAACTCAAGCAAACCAGTCAAAAGTGAAATGAAGGTCACAATGACCTTTTCTTGTTCAGGTGTTGTAACAGAGATGCAAACAATCAACTAGTTTTATGATTCTAGCATTACCAGTTAAAACACAACATTTAAGGATGTAATATGGCTCACAGTAAACTACTCTTGCAAGGAGGATGTAGTACTTATCAAGATGCATCTCCTCACCAAATTTTCATGATTCCAGGTAAAACAGAATGTATATAAGGGGCAAAAATCCTATGTGGCCATGAGCACAGCACTCATCTTAAGTAAAAAAGGGCAATAACAGTTACAAAAAACACTGGAAAACAAAGATTGGTCAATATATACATCCTTCGGTGATGACCATAATGTGCACTAAGTTTACAGCAATCCCAAAACAAAATCAAGACAAACTGCGGGGCTATTTGCAATAATGAAATTGTGCTGTATACTTCATTATGTTACAAGATAACAAGGGCAATAACTCCAACAAAAAATTGTGGAAGCAAAGTGATTTCTTGATATATGCATCTTCTGGAGGCCACCATAATATGTTAAAAGTTTCGTGGTAATCTAAACAAAAACTGGGGGGCTAAATGTGCTAATGAGATAATGTGTCATATACTGCTACAAGACAAAAAGGCCAATAACTTTAACAAAAATTGTGGGAGCAAAGTGATTTGTCATTATGTGCTTTTTCAGGTGATGGCCATAATATTTAGCAAGTTTCATGGCAATCCATCAAAAATTGTGGGTCAAGTTGCTCTGGAAGGACAGACTGGTATGAGGATTACTATATACCCCACCTCTATAATAAAAGATGTATAATACAACACAAAATGAAAGTCTGTGAAGCATCAAATATGGGTCACAGTGACCTATTTTTTGTGACAAGGGTGTAGTACTCATCAAGCTTCATGATTCTAGGTATAACAGTATGTATACAAAGTTAAAAAGTCAATCTGGTCACGAGCTAAATGCAGAAATGTAACCTAAGCCAGTAAAATGTGAAATGTAGGCCACAGTGACCTTCTTTTTTTAGACTTTCCTTTTTAGTAAGGGTGTTAATTATTAATAAAGATGCATACAATCATCTTATTGATGAGTCTAGCATAAACAGAGCTTGAGAAATAAACTTAAAACACAAAATTTAACCCAAGTCAGTGAAGAATGAAATATGGGTCACAGTGACCTACTTTCATGATGAGGATGTATTATGGTCAAGATGCATCCACTGACCAAGTTATATGATTCCAGGTATAACAGTTTGTATACTGGGTGCAAAAAACATGAGTTAAATGTAACAACTTAACCAAGAATGTATTTACTAATCTACACGTATATACAAAGTCAGCCCCATACCAAGGGGATAGATGCTATGAAACTCACTCCAAACTGTTGCCTTGGATCTTAGAAGAATGAGACTGTACACATGAATATGATGTTATATGCACAGATGCCAATGCTGATTACTAGCTTTATTACAATGGCCCTTGTTTACTTCATAGGTGTGTGCTAAAAATGATTCCTGTAATTTTTTAAACATTTACCTTGATATAAAAGACAATCTGATAAAATTTAAACTTCATATTGAACAAAGGAATTCTGTAAATCATCATTTTTTTGGTCTGCATTTTGGTGAAGTCACATGTCAAAAGTATCATTATAACAAAAGGAGTTTAGTATAAATTTGGTAAGGAGGTAGAACAAATTGATCCAAAGAAACCAATCATAAAAATTAAAATACATCTCTGTTAAATGTGCATTAACAATTTTACCTATTGAGATCAAGTTTGAATCCATGTCTGAAAGTTTGAATCCAGTCAGGCTGTAAAGAACAGCACACTGTACCCATATTTGTCCAATAAACTAAGTGTTTTTTTCTTAAATCTATCACTGAAACTGAACAGTTGTCAACAAAAAATAAACATGCATGATAGTGTTATCAGACATTATAGTGGTATAAACAGTTTGGAAATTTAACACCTTTAAACTAGAAGCAAAGCAGCATTTATTCCAATGCTTTTCTCAGTTATCATTCCCAACCACTCCTTACATATATAAGAATAAGTGTACCTCCATCCCACTCCCACCCCGGCCAACTCAACCCCACCTCCCACTCCCTCCACTCAAGCTCTGCAACCAGGATACGAATCCAAATTCGAAAATTGTCGTACAGATCTGTAGACCACCTCCAATCATATCCTTTTGAAGTCTCTATTTCAAACAGTGTAAGAGTTGTGCAACAGTACTCAAATATGCACGCATGCACATCTGAATGGGCATGATAATATAATCTCCGCCTTTTTTTTGAAAAGCATGGGGATAATAAATAAGTACAATGGTACCTATATTTATAAAAATTAAATAATCGTATTACACTACAAGTTAATATAACACTGCATCAATGACATTACAAGAGAAAATGTAAAAAGTTTTACCTGTTGTAATCTCATCTAAGTGGGAATCATCACCTGAGATTTTCTTAAATTTCTTTGTTGAGGCATCAAGAATGGCAAAACTAATACATGGCTGAGCAAGCAGAAACTCTGACACAGAACCAACATGGGCTGTGTTAGCAGCCCCATCTTGAAATATCTGTAGCACATAGATTACCTGAAATTAGGTATAACCTCTGTTATTAATACAAAATGTAAAGACAATTAAGTTATAACAAACAAACTGAGGTGCATTCCTCCTATCTGTAAAAGACTTCAATTACTCTAAATTAAAGAAGTCTCTATGGGTCCTACAGCATAAAAACTAACATTAAAACAAAGCCCGGGACTGTATGTCAAGCACACAATCAAAGCATTACTGTAAAAATGTGACCTTGACCCCAAGGTCAAAAGGCTTAGCAATCAAGTATGAAGTAAATATATCAAAGGAGTTTATCAAATATATGCAAATGAAAAACTTTAACCAAAACCTTATCAAACTCTTGATGCCTATGTTGCTATATCTCACTTCCCACTAATGTGGACTCGACAAAAATCCAACAGATTACATTTAGAGGTTTTCTGTGTAAGTTTTACTCTGTAAACAAAGTACTATTCTGTGAAAGACTGAAAATAATCCATCAATTTCTGAAATGTAATGTTCTGATCAAACAATGGTCTAAGTGTGAGTAAAAAAAATTGGCTAAACTGACTCCTTTTGTGTCTTCTAGCACTTTGTTCAACACTGAGAATTGCAACATTAATGATGGCTAAATATATTCAAGACAACAGCTTCTTTTATTTGCAATCTAAATTTCAATATTATCATCATAATATTAAAATGTTTCAAGGAGGTTCAACCTGGTGAATATATAAACAAGAGTTATTACAAAGACAACCAAGCTCACCTGTGAAACAGTATTTGTCTGATGTTTCTATTGTTATCCACAGTCAGTTAAACAAGAGTCTGGGATCATGTGATACTGTCCGTCTGTTTGTACATATATACATGTATGTGATGTTATGCAACTCCTAATTTCAATAACTAAGTCATTAATTCATGTATGAAAAGTAAGTCACTGTGACGTATTTTCCCTTGGGCATATTTCAACTGATACAAGGAATATTCTTAAATGAAGATGTCATGCCTACAACTGTTATTCCTGGATTTAACTTGCAAACAACCAGTTACCAGTGTAAGAAATGTAGATCCCTGTGATCTACATTTCAGGGGAGAGTGTGGTGGGGAGGACAGGAAGAATAATGCAAGGATTCAAGAAACACCCTGTCCATGATCCATGTAGATACCATGCACAAAGCTGAGCTAAAGGCAGGAAAACATAACTTTAATACTTGGATACCTTAACCTGTAACACCAGTTGTTTTGTGTAAGAAATGTAATTAAATAAGATTTGCCAGTGAGACAAAGCTTTTACATTGAGATTAACCTGTAAACAACAAAGTAATTAGTGTAAACAATAAGTTTGGATTGGTTTGGTGTTTTAAGGTGCAGTAACACAAGTAGGTTATTTAGTGCTCAGGCAATTATAGTAAAGAGCCATGCCCAAGGACACCATGGTAGACAATCAATGTTGATCCTATGGTAGGATTCAAACACACACCTCTTGGTCTTTAGTCTGGCATACTAACCACTGATTCACTGTGGTTCTGTTCAAAAGGTCACTGTAACCTCATTTCCCTTGGGGAGGTTTAGAATGATGCAAGGAGCAGACCGCATTTTGTACTCGCAAGCTAAAACTGCAATATGATTTCTGTCTTCGGGCATTAAGATTGAAAGAATTCATCTGCTGTATCAATGTACTATTGAAACAACATATATGCATGATATGATATATATTCATGCAAACAATATTTTTAGCCACACCCTTCTGCAGATTACAAACATGTGTACCTTTCTCCAAATATCTGACAACACTAGATATCTGTCCGACAGGTCCAGGGCTGCCTTCATACAGGGTTCTGAACTCAAACTAGAAGAAGTTGCTAGTGGAGACAGGAACCTGAAAAACAAATTTTAAGATTTATTGTTTTGTTTGCTACAGTGTCCCATCCCCTATCTGTGACCCCTGCAACAATGACCTTTTCCACTTTTGACCAATAGGTCACTTGTAATATCCTCTAATGAAACTGTGCAAAGCCTGCAGTCAATCCATTAATTAAAAACAGGAAATATTATCATTATTTAGAAATGAGCTAATAAGATATGGATACCCCTGCCAATATGATGCAACTGCAAGGCAAAGTTCCAAGTCAAACAGGAGGCTATAACTCCGTAACATTTAGCTGGAAAATGGTGAAAATCCAATAGGACCTAGGTCTTTTTAATGTAAAGCCTCATACCAAATTTGGTTTCAATCCACAAAGACCATTACAAGTTAATGAGCTGAAACTGAAGGCCAATGTCCTAAGTCAAACAGGGGCCATAACTCCATACAAGTTTTGTGCAAAATGGTGAAAATCAAACGTGACCTAGGTCATCTTAATGTAAAGCCTCAAACTAAATCTGGTTTAATTCCGTATGTTCGTCTGAAAGTTATTGAGTAGAAACACAATTCACAACAGACATGATGTGATGGGACAGACATAGGTAACACTATATGCCCGCTGCATGGACATGAAACGGGATTAAAAATTTAAATATGAAGTTGATACTAGCCAAACTGATGAAAATTGACTTGTTTTAAGTGCCCATTGTACATATTTATCTCTAATGTTACCTGTGCTAAATAAATCATCTCATCATGAAAAGAAGGGTTGCACACAATAGTGTAAATGCTTGAGTAGTCAAGCAAATCACTAAACTAAAAGCAGAATTATTATATTAGCAATATTTACCTCTTTGGATTTTTTGTGGACTTTTACCCATATGTATTTTTTGCTATAAAAAATGCTGCAAGGACCATGCATACTTATAAGCTTATTTTCTGCATAAGCTTATGATTATGTTTGCACTTATCCAAATTTTACAGTATGCAGGATTTCAAAACAAAATTGTGCTATTAAAACGCCTATTCTATGCAGGGGTTCCATTAACTTGTTATGTTTGGAAGTCCTGGACTTCCTTGCTTGGAAATTTGTAAGTCCCATACCAGATGTCTGGAACTTCCATCTTTGCAATTACCGAAAACATATAAATTTATTAAAATTGTAGTTTTTAGTCATCTCTGTGTGAATAAACACACACAGACACAAATAAATATTTGTTACAAAAAAAATAAATAAATATATATATATATATATATATATATATATATATATCATTATCACAGTAAAAAAGGAAACACTTTAAAAATGAATACTAGGTAGCTTATCCATTTCATTTTAATATATTTTAACAAAATTTAGAAAGCTTTTAACCAAATCTGATCTTTAACAGAACATCAAACCAAAAATGTAATTCTGTAGCATTTACAAATTGCAACCATTTTCCTATAATTAAGGTCTACTTAGAATAGCACTTTACCGATAAAGTTAGACTGGTATAAATAGAAATAATGTACTTTACAAAGACTTGAAAGAGTTGTTCAATTGATAAATCTGCTAATTCAAGACCATAAACAAAATATCTAATAAAGTTCCTTATTAATCTGGTCTTCAATAATATTCTCACGTATATAATTAATCGTTATGAATAGATATGCTTGTTTCAGGACAACTTTGAAAGGTCTATTTAATCTGTTCATCATATGTCTCTGTAATTTTGTAATGATGTAAATAGAGATGAAATTATGATAAAAACAAGAAAAGAAAAAAAAGCAGACTGTATTGAACACTGTATTAATTGATTTTATAAATGTATTTCATAAGAAACTTAAGAAAAAAAAAATTAGATGAGCTTTGTATATCCTACTTTGGTCAGATTTGTAAAATTTAACAATTTTGACATTTAAATATAGAGATTATAAATACACACAAGCACAGGTGTTGAATCTTCCACATCAATACATTTGATGGATTTATTGTTTTTTTATTTTTCTGTTTAAGTACTTTCCATGTTTAGTCTTGTTATAACTTTTCTATATTATTCGTTCATACCTTTCTTAGTGTACTTTTCATTTTTAGCTTTGTTTAGCTTCTCTTTAATATTTGGTTACCACTATATATTTGTATCATTTTTTTTCTTTCCTGTGACTCTGAAAACTCAAACAAATGAAAACTTGAATCCAAAATTTGACCCTGCACCACTTAAACTTTTTTAAAGTTCTACTTTAATCCTTTTTTTTCTTTACCTTATTGTTTGTAGGCAGTTCCAGGACTCACAGCTCCAGATTTTAATTTCTGGATTGTTGTTAGCTCCTGTAACTGCAAACTTCCAAAACTGAGCTCTGAAACACTTTGGTAACAACAATTAAACAGCTTAGAATATGAAATCATAATTTCTTTAATTATTTCTTAAATCTTTACACTAAAAAAAATGATGTAAATGTCAGAATTGTTTATGTCAATATATGCTTACCATCTATACTCACTTATAAGTCTGGTCCAACTGCAAACTGCATAGACCTAGATCTGCCAACTCATAATGCACTGGCAGATCTGGGTCTATGCAGTTTGTTAGGAGTGATAACAACACAGACCCTGACATACCAACACATTATGCCACTGCAGATCAGAGTCTGTTGTTTGCTGTTGGAGTTCACTTATAAACGAGTATATATTGTACTATTGCAATTTACAAATTTAAATAATATTTCCATCAAAATGATACATTTTTAAAACTAAATATTGCATTTAAGAAAATATCATATCTGCAGCAGTTATGCTTTACTGATTTGATATAAAATCTCAAAATATAAAAGACCTTGGACTGTTTTCTTGTTTCCCTGCTCTGGGGATCCACATATCAAATGTTTTAACTGCAGATGGATAAAACAACAATTCTTGAACCAATGTCACTGAACTATTCATAGTTTATAGAAACAAATAGAAGCTACACGTTTCTGCCAATTAAGCAAAAGTAAGTTTATATGTAAGGAATTACACCAGTGAAAACTAGCTCAAACTGCAGGAAATATAGAACTTACAACAACAAATGTGTCTGGAAAGCATGAAATACCCCATGGTGTTATAACTCAAGAAAGATTCAAATGTAAACTTAAATGTCAAACTGGGGCCAAAACTCAGTCAAATTTTGAAGGAAGCTAGATTTGTGTATGTAGTACACATTTGACCCCACATAACACAAAGTGTACAAATCCAAAAAGAGGATAAAGCTTTCAAAAATAATTAATACAACTCAAAATCTAATCAGGTTATCTATATATGTACATAAACATGCATACAAAACTTTGTTTGCCTTGGCTATGCAATTTCTGCATAATTATCCAAACCTGCTTTCACCCAAAAAATCCAAGGCAAAAGTGCAAAAATAACTTTCACTATGATGAAAAACTGTTTTAATAGCATGAAATTCTAACAAGTCGTCCATATCGGCAAATAAAGATGCCTAATGAATTTAATTACCTAGGTCATGAGGTTTTTGTGCAGTTATGCTATTCAATTTCACCAGAAAAAGTCAGAGTCCAAAAAATTTAAAAGTTGTACAAAACAGAAAAATTGTTTTGCTTGATAAGATCTAATCCAGTCATCTGCATATGCATACAAACATGCCCAACAAAATTCATTGGTCTGCATCACATGGTTTTTGTATAACCATGCCAATAAAATTCCTGGTATGGAGTAATGTACAGACAGGACAAAGTCAACATGTCCCCATTGCAAATAATGACGTATAAAGAAAGGTGAAATTCAATCTTGACCTAAAAACCCATCCCAGTTTGATTTAATTCCATGCATTCCTTCAAAAGTTATCATGTGGAAACAAAGTTCATGATGCATGGTCACACAGTCTGGTGTAGACTGACTTTGGTTTTTATGCATGAAGTTTTTAAAAATGACTGTAATGAGCAGAGACCAAATCCATGATGGACTGGATGGCAGAACATAGGTATCAATGTAAGTCACATCCAAAAGAGCATGGTAGTGGCTTAAAAAATAAACCCTGTCTCAAACAATGAGTATGCAATGAAGATAATAAAAAAGTTATTCTACAACTCTCCTTGAAATACCATTCCTTACAACATGATTCCTGATATAATGTGATACTGCTATGGACCTTGTGACCATAATGAAACCATTGTACTTGAATTGGTCCATCAAATATATGACAATACTGGTTGAAAATTAAGTGCACAAACACCATGGAGTGAAGAAAAAAAATATTTAATTTACATAAACTACAATTATTACTCTACATCTAACTGGTGTTTTAGCCCCCAACCATGTGACACACATGCACACAAACACTAAATTTTCGATAATTCTCGCTATAATGTAGTTTGGTACATAATGTACTTATGGATCCCAACTACCTTGTTATACCTAGAGGGAGCTGTTCTTATATAAATCAACTTTGTGAAGAAAATTTCAAGTTTTATAGGTGCTTATTCAAAATATGAATGCAATTCAACATACTAGTAGTACACTTGTGAAATCTACCCAGAAAACATGAAACTAAATATCTGAGTAATTTTCTTTGTGACTTTCTTTTCCAGATCTCCCAAGAAAATTTATCCATACTGCAAATAATCTACTACACATACGAGTTCACTTTTACCAGATGTGAACAAGTTACATTTTGTATAAAGAATTTTAAAAAGTTACATATCATATGATGTATGCATAAGCATTTGTAATCAGAAAATTATCCATTTTTAATTACTCAGCAATATTCAAGCTGAAAGTAAATATGAAAAGACCTGCAAAACATGGGTCAGTTGATTCTAATTCAAATTTATGTACAAAATCAGTGTACCATAAACATGCAAAAACATGAGCACAAGCAATTTCATTGAAAAGAATTTCTATTTTCTGTGAGAAATTACAGAGAGTGAGACTGATATTACTGAGAATTTTGTGAGTTTTCATCTCACTGTGAGAAATTACACTCAAGAGTGAAACTCTTATATTACAGAGAATTCTGTGAAATTTCATTTCACTCTGTGAGAAATTACATTCGGAGTGAGACAGTAATTACAGAATTGTGAGGTCTGATCTCACTCTGCGAGAAATATACTCAGAGTAAGACTGAGATTACCAAGAATTCTGTGACACTGTATCTCATTCTCTGAGAAATTACACTCACAGAGTGAGATTTGAAAGGTATGAAAATTTACTCTTCATATTAGTAATGTGTCAGTTAAATAAAACATGTATCAATTAAAAGTTCTGCATGTAAGTTATTGTGTAATTTGGTGATAATGGAACCTCCTGTCCCTGCTGATGACATACCCAAAAGAGTCAAGACAAAATACTAGACAGTAACAGCTCCAACAAAACCGCATCTGTCTTGCTTTGCATATTGCAGCGAACAATCAAAAAGAAAACTAAAGGTACAATTTGTATTAAATCTGTCTTTACCTACCCCTGTCATAAGGAAGCTCTGTGAAACCTGTGGTCATTGATATTACTGACCTTACATTAAATATAATGATCCATTTAATATGTGCACCAAACAATGCTATGCCTGAAAACAGTTTATCACCCAAATTAATAAATCAATTAATTTATCAACCTAATTAAGTAATTGCTAATCCTCAAAGTCAATCTCAGTGCTAAAGGTTGTTGAGATTACTGGGTACTGCTTTATAAACACAAAAAACGAAAGCCACCATCACACAATCAATCTACCAGAGATTAATATTGTCTATTCCCTATAAAAATGACCCCTTTGTTTGTTAACAGTTATTCATGCTGAAGACACTGAAACAACTAGATGTCAAGGTGTTAATTTGAGGTTTTAAATTTATATAGATGCCACTTAGTGACCTTGACACATGTACAAACATACTGAACCATAATAGTGCTTTAATTTTCCACTCATTATTCTTGGATTATTTTTTGTACTGAATTCAGAGACATAATGATCTATGATGAAGTAACTAAAATGTATGCTTCTATGTGCATATTTTTAATGGAATTATTATGGATTCACCATTATGGATGCAATGAGATCAGTCGGAGAATAAATGTATCAGTAATTTAACTATTCATGCTATACATGTACTAATCCATGGCTATCTGCATAAAGTCAAATATTAAATATGTAATCAATGTATTTTCACTATTTTTCATTTCATATACATTGATTAAAGTTGGTAACTGTCATTCAAGTGCATAGTTTTGCGTCCATGCCTGCAACACCACCACCCGACCCCTCCAATTTGTAGAACCCAGGAATATACATGCATCATTTTCTTCAGTTAACTGACCTGTTTTGCTATTGCATGATATGTTACATAGCTTGATGGCATTCTGTGGACCCCGACCATTGTGTTGGAGTGGGGATTTCCCTGTATATGGTGCCAATTAAAAGTTAAATACTTAAAACGTAACTACAAAGAATTCCACAAAAAGCTTTAGGAATATATAATCCTTCCAAATAAACATACATATGAGGTACTTTAAGGCAAAAGATTAAAGACAACGTGATAAAGACCTCACTCACTCCAGGCATTATGTATTAACTCCATCAACAAATGATGTGGCCATGATGGCCATACTGGATGTCAGATCAGCATCATTTTCATTCAGGGCCAACTAGACACCATAATAAGTCTTCTGGTGAAAACCCCATGTTGATATGACTTTCCATTTAGGAGGAGTAGCAATAACAAGATTTTCAAGATGGTGACCATGGTGGCCAAATTGGATGTCAGATTGGCACAATTTCATTTAGGACCAACCAGACATTATAAGAAGTCTTTTGGTGAAAACTCCATGTTGATATGCCTTTTCCATTCTGGAGTAGTAGCAAAAACGAGATTTTCAAGATGGGTAGCAAAAACAAGATTTTCAAGATGGCTGCAGTGATGTCCATATTGGGCATCAGATCGGCTCCATTGTCATTTAGGACCAAACAGACATCATAAGAAATCTTTTCGTGACAACCCCATGCTGATATGACCATCCATTCAGATGGAGTAGAAATAACAAGATTTTCATACTGGATTTGACCATACTGAATATCTGAACATCATTTCAGACCAAACAGACATCATAATCAGTCTTCTGGTCAATACTCCAAGTCGATATGACTTTCTGATCAGAAGAAGTAGTGATAACAAGATTTTCAAGCTGGCTGCTGTGGTGTCCCTGTTTTGGATGTCAGATCAGCACAATTTATATTTAGAACCAACTAGACATCATCATAAGTCTCTAAGTGAAAACCCCATGTTGATATGACCATCCATTGAGGAGGTGCAGCAATAACAAGATTTTCAAGCCAGCCGCTGTGGTGGCCATATTGCATTATCAATTAGCACCATTTTCATTTAGCACCAGCCAGACCTTGGGATGAATGTGTGTGTAAAGTTTCATGGCAATATTCCAAGTAGTTTAGGAGAAGTAGCGATAACAAACTTGTACTAACGGACACTTGTACATACAGATGACAGACAACAGGTCATTCCATAAGCTCTTCTGATTTATGACCAGTACAGCAAATAGAAACGGTTTATGCATGACAATTTTGGTTTAAAAGAAACGTGGTTGCTCACAGTGTTTCACTTAGGATCCCAAGGACAGGAGACAATGTGTCCCCACTTCCTCCAACTTTGGGGAACACAATGTTTATTAGGGACAAAGAAAAATAGTAGATAGTATTTAATGCATTAGTAAAGCTACAAAAATTAGATATTCTTATTTGCTTTGACAGTTATGCCACCTCAACTTTGTCATCTACACTGTACTATCATCTTTTTCCATTGACACTTACATTATTGTAATAAATGTTTTATCAAATGCTCAAGTAACTCATGAAAACATTAACCTGTTTTAATATCTGGTTAAACTGAAATGAGCTGCACTATGGAATTTTCCATTCCAGATCTTGGTCTCATTTAACTTTAGTGTTCACTCATTATCTACCAGCATTTATTATAATCATTTTACCTTTTTTTTTCATAATTATTGATCTTTTCAAATTAAAAATAAACTGATTAAATGACAAACTGTGTATTTACATAAATTTAGTCCCTTTTATCATGAATTCAACCTTGAAATAAATTAAATCTGCACTGCTGTAGATCTGCCTTTGACCTCAAAAATACATTACACTAGCAGCTAACAAAGACTTTACACTGCAACTTGGCAGACTACTTCAAACCTTTATTGTTTTGATTGCCAAACATTTTGTTTTAAACATGGATGTTAATTGCCATCTTACAGTTTTAATCCAATTTAGCAACACTGGACATTGCAAGCACCAAATATAGACATGGATGAACAAGCACTATAAAAAAAGTAGTTAAGCGTATTTTTTTTATTTTTTATCCGTGATTAAAAAAAAGCTTGCTTAGTGGGTGCACAGGTGTCAAGATTTGCAGGAAACCAGTGATCCCATGCTCAAGGTGCAACACTGCATAGAAGAAGTCACTCAAATCAGGTTTTACTGTAATAGCAAATATACAAATTCAAAATAAATCCTGAATTCCAATGCATTACCCAATGAAAAACTCATTTCATGCAATTAACAAAAGGACCTATCAATTATTTGTAATGTTTGGCCTGAGCTAAGAATAAAAATGTTGCAGATCAGATTTTAAAATGCTGGAGACTGAACAACAAGAGGCCTGAGTGGGCCTGAGATCGCTCATCTGGCAGACATCTGCCTAATAACCAAATGCAAGAGCTGTTGGCTAAGAAAAATCTGGGTCATTATAAATTTCATCCAATAATGTTGATTGCACATATTATGAAAAGAATTCCTTTACCTTTTTTTTATCTTCATGCATATCAGCATCATTTGCCCAATATTTTTAAAGGGCTTTATGAAATTAAGTTCTTTAATTGGTTTTCTGTTGTCAGCAACAGCAGCCATATTTGAGGGCAGAATGGCATTATTTTGTATAAAATTGAAAGCCCTTCATGCTGTGGTGCTCTCTGTCGCTTTCAGTGAAATACTGTTCAGTGGTTTTTGAGGACAAGTAATTCAAGGGTTTTTCCCTGTTTAGTAACGATGACTGAATTTGATGGCAGATTGGTGTTTTTTGTATAAACTTGAAAGGTCTTCATACTAAGATGCTTTCTGTCAAATTTGGTTAAATTCTGGTCAGCAGTCTTTGACTAAAAGTTATTTAATGATTTTTTGTTTTAGGCAACAGCAGCCATAACTGATGGCATATCTATATCATTTATACAATTTTATGCCAGAAAGTGTTGCTAAATTTGGTCAAATTTGTTCAGCAGTTTTTAAGAAGTCATTTAAAAGTTTTTCTATTATTTGTAACAGTGGCCATATTTTGTACAATACTAAAATCTTCACTGAACTGTATCTCAGTTATATAATATTTACTGATATTCATGATATTGTTGGAAAGTATAACGATTTGCGTGTGTGTGTTTGCCCTCCAAACATATGCTTAGTGAATTCTCTTCCAGAAATTACCATTATAAATTGATCTATTTTGTAAATGAAAGGTACACCCTAATGTCTCCCATTAATATCTAAAGATGAAGTATTAAGATATCTTCTTGGTTTTTATACTGGTACTGATGGATTAAGTCCTAAAATCTTAAAAAAATATATGTCTATCTAATTTCTGAATCAATCAATGAGTTACTGAACCTTAGTATCTCAAATAGTCTTATTGCAAGCATTCCAACTAGCTAAAGTTAACCCCAACTGGAACATCCTGAGCCTTTTCCATCGAATGCTAGAAAGAAAAAAAAAACTTGGATGCAAATAAAGGCCATTTTAAACTACCCTCAAGCCCGTTGTTGTTATTACATCATAATAACATCATAATGTCATAATGAATAGATGACGTGTCATCACTAACAGCAACACAGGCAATAGCTGCAGACAATTGGAACCGAATGATTTCTTCAATTTTTTATCATTAAAGAGTTGCAAGAATAACATTAAAAAGTAAATGTGCAGGTATTTCATTGATTGTTGAAACGTTGTCGAGTGTTATTTTCAAGACCTATCATGTAATAAGACTCTGTTATTTGCACATCTAGCCGGGTGTTTGTCCGCCAAAAACTTTCCAATTTGGGAAGTATCACTAAGATTACCTCCGAGTCTCTCTCAGAGACTCGAAGTTATTCAACTCACATCGAAAAGAGACGAGGATGTTCCAAATGAAGTTAACCCCAGACATAAGGGTGGCAACAAAAACATGACTCCTTCAATTACAGACCTACATCAATCCCCCCTGCTCCTTACAAAATATTTGAAAAACATGTTATCCGTCATCTTCTTTGTTAGCTTAACAAATATAACTTTTTTTTACATGGAATTCAATTAGGTTTCTGATCCAATCACTCATTTCAATCTGTTTGGTTAAACGTATGGATGGTTAAACTATTTAGATAAAGGCGATATTATTGGAGCAGTGTATCTTGATTTGATATAACAAAATAAACAAATTTGATCCTGTAGACCACGCCATTTTACTTTCAAAAAACTATCTTTGTACAAATGATCGCACTGGAGTCGCTCTTGGTTTATAGCATATATGGATAACAGTAAATAAAATGTTTCACTTAATAATTATCAATCTAACTTCAACATAATAACTCACGGCGTTCTATAGGGAAGCATGTTAAGTTCCATTCTCTATCTATGTTATACATGTGATCTCCTATTCATTCTGTTCAGTGTAACACTGGCTCATTCGCTGATGACACGACTCTTCATACCTCTGGGAAATCAACAGTCGATACTGAAATCAAACTGCAAAAGAATTTGATCTCTGTCTTTGAATGGTGTAAATCTAATCTCATGTTAATCAACCCACGAAAACATACTTTCATGAAAATTGGCACTCGGCAACTGATAAACTGGACCTAAAATTATCTATCAAAAATATTCAACTGATAAATGTTTCTTTTTTAAAAATTTTTTTTAAAAAATCTTGGGGTATTCATAGATGAAAAGCTACATTTGGACATTTGCATTGACCAGCTTTGTTCAAAAATTTCAAATAAAGTTACTCGGCTAAAACTTATAGCCTCATTTAACAGAGTAAAATTCAAAAATGTTTTTTTAAATGCCCACATTTAACCTCTTGTTGACTACTGGTGCATCATATGTGGTAATGCATCAAAATCTGACACTAAACAAATAAGCAAATTTCAAATCCAAGCAGTGAGATTGATATTAAACGCTGATATCACAATCCCTTCAAAAAAGAGATGCTTAGGAAATTTGACTGACTCTCATTTCATGATAGAATCAATTTAAAAAAGTCTATCTTAGTATACAAAACTGTAAATAACCTTACACTTACCAATATATCTAACCTCCTTTGGATGCTCCTGACGCTCAGCCAATGAAGTCCTTCTTATTTCAACCATTGATGAATGCTCCTGATGCTCAGCCAATGAAGTCCTTCTTTCTATACCTAAAATTTGTACAACTGAAGCTACAAATTCTTTTTCTTTTTAGGAACAACTCTGTGGAACAAAATTCGTTCCTCTGTCAGGCATTCAACTTCTTTGCATTTATTTAATCGTTCTGTAAATATTTTCTGAGAGATGGTAATCTGTGCTGAAATCTACAACATCATTTCGCTGTACATACAAAATATTCATGCGTTTATCAGCATTATTTGTGTTAAATCTTACCGCTAATATACCTGTATTTGTCTTTTATTTTATTTATGGATTCTTATTAAGAGAGCAAACTGAGATTCTTACATACACAGTGGATATAAACTGTAGCCATTTTCTTCAATATGGTAAAGCTGAATATGACATTAAACCAAGAATATGTGCACCCAGATTTTATAATTAGGAAAAATCGTGTTATTCTTTCTCTCTTTGTCTTAGCTTATGGTGCACAATTTGTTATTTTTATTTTTATTTTGTTTAGGTTATTTTGATCAGTAATTTGAAAGGCATCTATTTCGATGTCTTTTTGCAAATTTCAGCCGGTTTTCCTTTAGAACCCATTCACCTTTCTGTAAACTGCCGCTAATATCATACTTTTTAAATCATTTTGTTTGGAGACCTATATATTCTTTGATAAATATGATCGCTTCCTGCAGAATTAGACTGAAACACCAACTGCTGTCCATTAAGAATTGAACTTCATATGTTACAGGATTCATCAAGTCATGTTGTTCATACATATTGTGTAATCGATTATCAAGAATAATGACTTCATGAATTCTGTCAAATATGAAGTTTAACTCTTAGAATTACAAATAGTTATAAAAATAAAATTAAAATAACGAATTTCAAAAACTAAATAACAGAACTATATTTTAACCATTGTTTACAAATATTGTTAAAGAACATGAGAAGGTCGCACGAATATACATAAGTAGTTCCTATCTGGTGTTATGAAGTAATAACAGTTTTTCTACGTGACATGATGCAATTATAACCAGTCTAAATGTTTGTTGCAAAAGTTTGCTAAAATTGTTAATTATTATGAAATAATAGATTTTTAACATAAGGAACAGATCTGTATGTATAAGGTGTAACGGCATATCAGCACAATCCTGGCTATAGAGTGCCCATCAAAAGCTAGGTAACAAAAACAGAAGAGGCAAAAACCACGCAAAAATCCCCAGAAGACAAACCCCTCTAGACCAAATTAAACATGCATCATGAAAAAAAAGATAAAAAGTAAAGATGTTTCAAACGATCTAATTAAAAGCATACATAATAAATATATGGGAAACATCGGGTAAAATTCTTAAAAAACAAAGTCATAATTTTCTGCATAAAGCTTACTTTTTAACAACTCCAATACCTTCTCAGCTGGAACATCATTAGCGAACGCATTCCACAGCAAACAGCTGACCTGGATTAGTCACCTCTTACGACATGCAGGAGGGTGCATCGTGTCGAGTCTACATCCCTGAGCCCATAGTGGATAACTAAAGGAACAGAAACCATACATACAAATAATTGTGATCCATTTATATTGATGAATGGTTATAGTACTATGAATATGTCGATTTAAGTAAAGGCTCCTTATATATTATATACCATTGGTAACGGCGCAGTTACAGAACAGTTTCCTAACGTTTCGAGCTAATTATATATATATATATATATATATATATATATATATATATATATATATATATATATATATATATTTATACCACATACATTGAAAATAACATGACTTTTAAAGTGTTGGTATAAAGCAATTTGATATATCAATGCTGTTGGTATACCAAATCGTGATCCGTCCATGGCGCATGAATACGCATACATAAACATGGTTTAAACGGTGGTTATTGCTTCTATACTCCCTAGATCAGTGATGAATTTCCACTTATTAATCATTATCGACATAAGAAATATCAGAGAAAAAATATTAATAATCACCATTTTCTAAATGAATTAAACATGGTACACAGTTTCATCATTAAAATTCCCTCAGCTCTCTCTCTCTCTCGTGCATAAGGGACACACATACGTGGAAATCTATGGAGAGAGAGAGAGAAAAGAATTTGAACTGAATGAAATCCTTGAACTTGAACTTACACCAAGTAACCTACAAGAACCTTTGTCGTCGTAATGGTATGCTTACACTTTTCATGGAATTTTTATCTACAGAGTCTACAATACCAATGATACAAAGTTGCAATAGCCTGTCGAGACTGTAAGGTAATTTTCTTGGTTAGGAGGCACACACATACTGCAATCTATGTAATGCTTTGTTTTTTGTTTTTTTAACCTATATTAGGGTTCTAAAAACATTATTTTTAAATATTAAAATGTCCGAAAGCCTCTCTTTCTCTGTGTGTGTGTGTGTTTGTGTGTTGGTTGGTAAGGCAGCAGACTAATCGACCAACAGAGAAACATAGGGATGGACAATACAAATTTTAAAAATCTTATGCTAAGTCTCCCCAAACCCCAACCCCACCTCTCTCTCTCTCTCTCTGTTTGTTGGTCAGTCTCAGCATACGAGTTTATCAGTTTTACCACAGTGTACATGTCTCTCTCTCTCTCTCTGGGTCATCATCGCAAGCTATGGGCGAAAATCTGAAAAAACGAGAGTAGCAGATTTTCGCCTGTCATGCGACGATGTCTCTGGACTTATGAATGATAGTAAAATATACAGATAAACCGACCAACAGAAAGGGGAAAGAGAGAGATGGAGGATACAAACAATCTTATGGTCAGTAGCAATGTTAATTAAAGCATAATAATGACTTAGATCAACTGTAAATAAACTGTACTGTTGAATTAACTCTAGTTGGCACGTCATTTAGCTTAGTCTATATTCCACACTCGTTTCAATATACACCATGGTGACTGAATGGCTGCGCGTTCAGTGTTCAAGAAGCTAACCATGCTGTGTTTGTAGTGCTCTACTTTCTTCACATAAACCATCTTTCATGTTTAAATCGTAAGTGTGTCTTATATTTATTTAATCAATATCAATGAAAATAGAAGCTAAAATGAGAAAAGAAGCAACTTATCAATTTGCAAAGAGAACTGTAAATAGCCACAATAGGTACAGAACTACATTTTGTAGCAGACACACTGGGCTGGGATGTGAAGAGTTCACTCACTCCTAGTCTGGTTCCCTGCTTCATATGCTCCGCTTAGTGTTTATTGACACCTATTACCCAAAGTCTGGACAGACTAATAACCTGACCCACATCTTCATTACAATCAAAGTATATGAATATTTTTAATGGTAACATTTATCAGTACAAAAAAAGATGAGGGCACGAATTTCAGACAAATTAATACTATGAAGGTTGTTAAATGAAGCTAGTTAATGGGACACATTCAATTCAAGTATATTGGTCCAGACAGTGTGGAGGATAGGATTAAGGGGTATGGAGTGATAAGTAAGATCACAAGACATTCATGTTACTGTATATATGTTGCTAAATGCAACCTGATTTCACAAGGCCAGTAGTCTGAAAAATGTAGTTAGCACACTCCTCCCAGAATTTTTTGACATTTACTGGTGGTATCCCATGCTCCTCCACAAACTCCCTCAGTGCAACCTTCTCCTCTTTGCTCCATTTCTTGTATGATCTACTCTGGTCTGGGAACTGCAATAAATAAATAGTTAAGAGCTATAATAATAAAATATCTGGAAACATATTTTTGTATCATGAAATTTGAAATACAAAGAGCTCTTAGTAATTCAATAGCTGATACTGCTTAATATGAATAGCACTGGATTACAAGATCTTGGACTATAGGCCAATGAAATTTTTGATTTTATGTCACTTATATCTCAATGTTGAAACAGACGATATAATAGAATACAATACATTGGTCTTACAAAATAGTAAATGTAAGTGTGACACTGTGTTTAATGTATATATAACACTGGCATGGTCATGAATACAGTTATACAGAGTGATTTGTATGACTTTTGTTTCATGTACCTCGTTATAATAATAATATATACTTTGCATTCTCCCGTAAACATCATGTTATAGTGAGGAACCAATGTAATGTTAACAGGAATATGTATTGCAGATTTCAACATAGCACACTTGGAGTCACACTATGGGTACTTTACACATGCATAAATAGTCAATAACAATTGGTTTTAATTAGTACTTATTAAATTTACATATCTTACCAAGGAGTCAAAAATGGAAACATCCATGTGAAATAATAAATATAAGAATTTAGAATATCTGTTTCAAATTTTGTATAAGATCTGAGGCAAAAGTGGGTATACACACAAAATGAGCATCTCCTTAAACAAGGTCTCGAAGGCAAACATTGAGGATAGACATTCAAACTCTGTCCAAAATGAATCAGTACATAAAGTTGCTAACTGCTACTGTAAATGGAAAGTGAGTATAACATACTTCTAACTGTCAACGCTTCTCTATCTGCACTGGAGTCTTTCCTGTTGGCAATGACCTTTGTCTTTTACAATAGGTGTGGAAACAAGGATGACGCTCCATTCTATAAAATCAAAATTAAACTAGTTCATGAAACAAATTCTTTTTATTGTCACTAGGTATCAAAGTTCAACCCATTGTATTTTCAAAAAAAATACTGATTAAAATCCAATGCTAACTATACACACACACCCACACACACATACATGAAGCATTTTAATTATAACCATTTTCTATTGTGAAAAAAATAGATATAAAAAAGATATTAGTGAAAGCATCTTTTTATTACAAATGTTTCACTCATCTTATGTTGTTGACATTAATTAGACATGCAATAATATTTTATTAATTTCAAGTTCCCCAGAAAAAAGGATGTTGACTTCACTAAATACCATGAAGATTTCATCATAAACCTTGGCATGTACATGTACTTTTATTTAATACTTGAAACAACAACTTGTTTATTTTTTAAATGCCCATGTAAACACAGAATATCAGAGTAAATAAAGATGTTACTAATGGTACATTCTGGATGATATGGTCATAATCAGATGTTTCATCCCAGTGCTCCCTCTCAATCCAAGTCTCCAGCACCCCCTCATAAAAAGAAGGCTGGTGTTTTGATTTTAATGCAAGATAAAGACATGAATGTGCTTTTATCTGTTTCTATTTCCAAAAGAGATGAAATTCAAAACTGAATCAGCTGCATCAAGTCCTTGTAACACAAACATTTACCTTTGTATCCAAAAAAGTGCCCCCTCCTTCAACAAAAGTATTCCTCTCTGTGAGGAGAGATTCATAGCTGAACCATGATTAATCTTTGGCAAAATCTGGGCTGTCATGTAGAACAACATATCAATATCAATGTAAAATTGATAATAAATCGATTGCAAATGGAACGTTTTGACGATGCAGAATCAAATGAGCAGTATTTGGCAAAATATCGCCACCTCCTCCCCACCCCCGCCTTCAAAGAAGATAGTTGGTATTTGGTCTTAATCTTTGGCAAATTAAGGCTGTCATCTATCACCTTATACAAATTTTGACGTAAATTTTATCAGGCAATCGACTGCAAGTGGATTTTTTTTTTTTTTTTTTTACATGATGCATTCAGAATGTACAATATTTGACAAAATAACGTCACATTCACCCCATCCTCGAAGAGGGTTGGTATTTCGATCCTAATATTTGATAAAATGCGGACTGTCATATATAACGATATATCAATATCGATGTAAAATTAATCCAGGAATCTGTTGCAAATAGAATTGTTTAGATGACGCAGTGTGAAATATGCAATATTTGCAAAACAATCTTTATGCTCACACTCTCGTAGAAGAGGGTTGATATATTCGTCTTTATCTTTGGGAAAATTAAGGCTGACATATATCACCTCAATCAATTTCAATGTAAAATTAATCAAGGAATCGATTGGAGAAGGAATTTTTTTGATGACGCGGTGGGAAATGTGCAATATTAACAAAATATCATTGTGTGTACTCCTTTCCTTCATCTTCGCCTACTAGTAAAAATATTTGTAAAAATAATTATGTGACCGAATTGCTGGTTAAGCTTGAACACAAGATAATGACTGCTATAGATCAAACCGAAAGTATTAGTAAAGTTCGCATTGTGTCACTAACAAACAGAAAATTAAAGAAATAAATTTGCCACGGTTAGATTACCGAGCTTTCTCCATATGCTGCCATTCGTTTTGATCACATGACAAATTGGTGTCGGCGTTCACCTGACTTCATAAGCGGAGTGCAACGCAGGGAGCATATGAAGCAGGGAACCAGACTAATCCGAGGCATAATGTTGTCCTGCAGAAATAGCCGATGTAGGTATATACCTCACATCAGTTTCAATAAGAGCACAAGCCCAAAACACCTACTTTACAAATATATTCACATCTTTAATTATTAAACAATAATAGCTGAAAAAGTCAAATCATAGCCTTAAGTTAAGAAATTTATGAAACTATCACCTGCCACCTTAATGTACAATAAAGTTAAGATATTCCGAATAGAAAGGAATCGTCTAGAAAACCATGAAGTGACCATAAACTGAAAGTGAAGAAATATTTCAAGTGCATTTTTCAATGAAGCCAGGGAAACGTGTACTTATTGACACTTTCCCACATCGAGTATGAGTTAGTAAAGATTTATATTGAACCTTGTTGCACGAAAACACATAAAATAATTATACCGTCAGTTGTCAATTCTCGCGGCGTGAGGCATTCTCTCAAGGTTATCATTGTGGTTACCGTGAGAACTAGCCATTTTGCAGTTTGGAGGCATCATTGTTGTATCTAGATCGAGCTGTAAGGGGGATATGTTATGATCATCTGCCGCTCTTAGTCACTGCGATATGTGGCTTTGTCGAATTTAGAGGGACACTGGCTGTTTTAGGATAACTGCAGGCATTGATAGATGGAATCAGTTATTCTAAATATATTGTACATAGGTTTTAGAGTCCTCTTTATGATGAGCCACCACTATTTAATTCTGTGTAAAGTAGAGCAAACGTCTTAGTGTGCGTGCCCAGGTAATTTCATTTGATAGATATAGCAAAGGTGATACATTACAAGAGGTGAGAGACTTTGTTTCCAGTCCTGTGTATGTACACATTTTTGTATTGATGCACCTGGACTAACACTGACACTCTGCCAGGCCATTACTGACACCATCAGTGTTTTCTTGCTTAAGAAGGAAAACAAGTTTTAAAGGTGTGCATATAAAAACAAACATGATTGCCTCTTTAAAATATGAAATTTGAACAATGATTTTACACAAAGTAATGAAGTTTCAACACAATTGTACAAAGAAATATCTATTGGTTTCATTGTAGGTAGACAACAAAAATGTTTATTTGGAGTGCAGTACATGATTTCAGTACACATATGGTATAATAAGATTCATATTCTGCTATTTCATCAAGAGTTCATGATTTTAATTCATCTTTTGTGCATCGAATATGCCACCAACCTGGGGGGGGGGGGGGTAATTTGTAAAAGTCAGCTTGCCAAGACAGGCTGACTGGAAACTTAAACTTGCCCTTGGGGTATTTGAGCTTGCCGCAAAATATCACAACCAAAGTAAAACAAAAATATTTTAACATGAAAAATATGATGTTTTAAGAAAATCAAATTATATTTCCTTGACAAATGTTGAAATGTTGAACTTTCAACTTGTTATTTTTGTTTGTACTTTAAAACAATATGTTGATAATTAAAGTTATCAAAACGATATATGTAAATAGTACATGTAGATGTAAGAAAGGAAGAGTTAGAATGCAGATATAGTTAGAAGAGCAAAGACAGACATATACATGTATAAAAAACAAAAATATATATGTAGATAAGGGTGTTTGAAATTGTTTGATTTTTAAGAGAGCATGATGTTTAGGTAAAAAACCTTAAACTGAAAAATTGAACAGCCAAGAACAGAACTGTGTTAACTTAATTTTAGTCTTGTTGTAATGTATCATATCATTTTTTTTTTATCTACATTTCCACCTAAAGTTTGATTGATCATGCAGATTATAGTATCAATATCCAGTAAGAAAACAAGTTAAACCCAGTCCCACACAGAAATATTCCAATGTCAATGAATTCATTCTTTACTTTTATATGATGAGTATTGTGTCTACTCACATGTCTGCTTCTGCTTCCATGTCATCCAATTTTCACCTTGAAATCGGTGACATGCATCTAAACAATTTTGACAAGATGACTTTTGAGAATTATTTGAGAACACTTATTTTGATCCATTTATTTATTTTCCAAACAGTAAGTATGTATCAGTCTCTTGCAATAATCACATAAACAATAGATGATAAGCACCACTTGTGGGTGCTCGATTTTCAGGTGGATAATCATTAGAGATGAGTGTCTTTTATTCCAAACACACCTATCAGAGAAATCTCATGGGTTATATTATTAACCATTATCACCTAGTCACCTTGAAATCGGTGACATGCATCAAAACAATCTTTGATACACTGATTGTAGGCAATATCAGCACATTCAAAGCTCACAAACTGCCTGTGGCTAGTAGGACTTGAAAGTCAGCAAATCTCATATACATACAAATATTACAATTAAAATATAACTGATAAGTTAAAATATACACTAAAACTTGCTTTAAATAGTATATTCACATTATCTTGTCAGCGCAAGAAAATGTGAGACTGACCTTGACATTGACAACAAGGATACGACTGACAATGTATCATGTGAAATAAAGGATTGATAGATGAAATAAACTGTGGGCAGTTATGTATTTGAAGAATGGAGTACAATAAAATGCGAAAAAAGGTGCTGATTTATGTACTTTACTGAAATCACAGAGTATAAAGCTTGCAGAACATAAAGCATTATGAACTGAACATGACCTCTCTCTCGCAGTTTTTTTTACTTGCCCATGGGCAAGTAGCTTGCAAACATGAGCATATCTGAGTTTCAATTGAATTTGTTCTGGGCATCAGGCAAGTGAATTTATGAAGCCCTGAACCAGGATATAGAATGCATCCAACCCACATATCATCTTCACCCACCCCTGATTTACAGTTTGCACAGCTGTGATTTTTATCATTTAAGTCACTCTCAGAGAAATTTATCTGACTCCATAAGGTATTTTGTTATTGTAACTACTCTTACTCTCTGACTTTCTCTTTTCCCTGCCCATGTTGCATTCTGTCACATTTTCTTCTTCAGTTCCTCTCTTTCTTTTTTATCTCTCTTTCCAGCTAACTTATTTTCTTTTTTCTCTTTAAATCTTTTTTTGCTTCTTCAGCTCCTCTTGCAGCATTTTTGTTTTCAGCTCTTTCTGTAAGCATTTTTAGTGTCTTATGTCCAGAAATGTCTTATGGCAACTTTTCCTCTTTTAGTGTTATTTGTACATTTTGGTTTATCTCAGAAGTAGTCAACTGAAAGAAAACAGGAGAGAAATATTTTCAATGCTTTGGATGAAACTGAGGTAGGAAATTTAATGACCATGCATCGACATTAGTAGAAACCTCAAGTTTGGACTGGTTGCTTTTGTACATTTATTGGCTCTGTTGATTATCTGAAGTTGACGGTTGGCAGTATATACATACGGAGGGAGTTTGCAGAAGAATTTGCTGATCATATACAGAGTTCTACCCAAGGTCATTTACCATCAGAGTGCTGATACAGTATCTACTATACTTTTGAACTTGCATATATTTGTTGCAGTCCTGCTATGCTGTTCCAGGTGCTTTCAAACCTGCTGATTTTATGTTTCCTGATAAACTTTAAAAATTATTGTGTCAAATAAACATTCTGTCACCCAATAGACCTCCATCAGATTATATGCATGCTTGAGATTTCATTTTCAGAATGAGGCTAACTGAGCAAGCTGTATCAGAAACTGCTGAATATATGGATGCCACTAGCAATACTAGTAGAAAATCATCACAGCATTGTTGTGTGCCCTATTGTACTTCAGATTCACGATATGATCCAATGCTTCATTTTCATTCAATTCCAAAGAATCCTACATTGAAAAAGCAGTGGATAACTAAGATAAGAAGAGTGAAGGCCCATTTTCAATTGAGTATTCTAAATTATATCCATTTTTTTTCTTGTTTAAATGAAGTTTTGCACCTTAATATTTTATGTTTTAGAAATTTGAAATACTCGGTCACATTTCATTTCATTTAAAATGTGCATCTGTCTTTTACTATTATTCAGGATGTAATTGTTCTTCATTTTAAAGACTTGTTCTCTTTTGCTGTATACGTTACAACAAATATTTCAGTTAATACTGAAATGTAATAACATTTAGTAAAAACCTTAAATATTTCTTCTTGCTTGAGACACTTTTCTAAGAATTATTTTATTATTGTGCATTAGTCTTTTTGTGTAAGTTATTTTTTATTTGCTTTGGCTAGGTTACAAAGTCAACAGTTGTGTGTTCAAAACATTTTACAAAAGGTGATTGCAAGTCATGGAGACCAGGTAGACAAAGACTATCCTCTGATGCAGTGCCATCAATCTTTAATTCAAGGATTGAAAAAACTTACAGTTGACCCTTAAAGAGAAAATTTCTTGCTTCTGAAAAACCACTTGCAATTTCTAAAAGGTAATTAAGAACTCTTTTTGTATAATGAGAGGGAAAAATTAATAAGAAAATATTATTTTCAGATGCTAATAAACCATGAATTTATTACAACAACACCCATTTATATTATAATACACAAAAATTGAATGTACAGTTAAATGAAATATTTATTCTGGAAACCACATTTTACTCAGGTAATTTAGTAGAGGAATTATTACACCATAAGTAATTGTAGATACAGCAGTCTCCTATAATGCAGTGATGAAATATGTTTGTGTTTGACTAACATTATATAGATATAAATATTGTTAGATTGTACAAAGATGTTTTTGTTTTCATTTAACAGAATGGATACTGATGTAACTGGGGCAGATCAGTTGGTTGATACAGAAGCCAAATCATTTAATGAGCCTCAAGAATAATCCTTACAAGGTATGTCAGTGAAGGATAAAATAGTTGGAGGATAAACTTCTGCCAATTACAAATAGAATGTTTTGGTTTGCATAGATTTTCAAGTGAACCTCACTTTTATTTTCTGTACAGGTATTTCCTCCGATGTCACATTTACTGCTTTCTTCACTTGTATTCAACCATCAACTCAAAACATGTAGAGTGCCTACTACAAAAGTAGTGAAACTGTTAGTCTGGCAGGTATAAAACATAGTATGCTCCTTATAGCTGAATTGTTCATGTCTCTTTCTTATTTGAAAACTGGTCTTCTTGAACAGGATCTCAGTGTTAGATTGAACTATTCTTTGACTACAGTTGTAAAATAGTCATATTTCTGTATTTTGTTCTTGGTGCAATTCCTATATGGCTACCAAGAGAGATTGTTCAAAAATTAATGCCGGAAAGTTTCAGAGCTATGTACCCAGGTCATAATTGATTGTATTGACTCACGATAAGAACTCAACAACCTTCATCCCTTGTACTTAATTCCCAGTCATTTTCAAATTACAAAAATGCAAACACATGAAGTCATGGCAGACAAAGGTTTTATTCTTCATACAATTTTGGCTGAAAAGGGTGTTACAGTGAATATACCTGATTTTCTAAGCAGTAAAAGGGTGTTACAGTGAATATATCTGATTTTCTAAAGCAGTAAAAGGGTGTTACAGTGAATATACCTGATTTTCTAAGCAGTAAAAGGGTGTTACAGTGAATATACTTGATTTTCTAAGCAGTAAAAGGGTGTTACAGTGAATATACCTGATTTTCTAAGCTTTAAAAGGGTGTTACACTGAATATACCTGATTTTCTAAGCAGTAAAAGGCAGTTCAGTATCAAGGAAATTGAAACAACAGAGCAAATTGCAAAACTTATGATTCACATTGAACGTATGAACAGATGCATAAAAGTAAACCATTTATTTTATTCTCCTATTCTGGGCTCTTAGAGACATGAGCTTCCAGGTCAAATACATGTGAAATTCTCAGAGGACACTCCTTTTCTCCTTGTAATGCATCCCCATGACATGCCTCATTATCCCCCCTGATGTTTCCCTTTTTTTTGGGGGGGGGGCAGCCATGGCTAATCTGAGGAATAGCAAATGGCTAGACTTTGGTAACAGGCAAGAAGCCAGTGTGACTAACTAACAGTTAATCCTTCTCTGACGTGACAACTTAAAGAAATTAATTTCTGTTGAATGTGTATGTAAGCATCTGCGATTGTTCGGCAAATAAATTATGCCGTTTGCTGTTTTAATTATTTAGATTGGTGATGACGTGTATATAAATCATGAAAGTAATCAAAGCTTTCTCAGAGTTTGAACTGGACAGTTGTATGCTATCAAGTCATTAATATGCAATAATAATAATAATAATAATAATAACAGCTACTTCAGTATGTGTGATTTAGACCAGGGCACTCCAGTATCAGTAGACACTTTTTAAAGGAGTGCAGAAAAAGTACTTTACTTGTAAAAATGAGTCTGCAAAATCCATTTCCATTTTTCGGATAACGGACTTGCGATGAAAATGACACTAATGCTAATAAAAGGCAAAAAATAGACAAAACTGAGAGCAGAAGTGAACTCAAACTTGTAATGTGTAATTAATGCTGATTCCATCTTGAGTACGGTGAAGGACGCTGACAAAAATGGCAGCAGAACTAGAGACCTGGGTGATAGAAGCAGTTCTCATGGTTGAAAAAAGTGGAATCAGATGGTGCATTAAAAGCAGTTTGTGAGTGGTGTTAAACTGCTGGAAAGCAAAGTCCTTCCACTCGAAATGGAATACTAACTTGCAGCCATCAGGATCATTTAATTGTTGTTGAGGGTTGCCTCGCTATGCAAAAAACCCCAGACAGTTCTGTATGCTGTTGAGGAATGGGGAAATTGGTGGACACAAAACAAATTACAAATGATCAGTCTAAAGCAACAGTGCCAAGATTTAAAATGTTCAAGGAAAGATGGCTAAAAGAATTCAGCTGGTTACGTGCTGACATTGCAGGAATGCAGTGTTTTGTGTGCGAACAACACACACCTGAAACTAAACCTTCAGCTTTCCAGTCAGCTTTTATTGGGGGTACTACTAATTACCAATGGTCTGTACTGCTAAGACATACAAATTCAGATCATCATGTTATTACCATGCAAAACAAGTCACAAAAGCTATACATGGATATGGCCAAGAAGTGCATAGCAGAGAAAACAGTACCCATCCTCGAGGTCCAGCATACAACAGCACTATGGATGGCAGAAAAAATATAGCTAACAGGAAGTTTTGCAGCCTTATAGACTTATTTAATTATTTTTTTTTAAACAAAGCTCTGATGAAAATAATCATAATTCAGATAATTTCAACCAACCATGATGAACTAGAAGAATATTATGAACAATACTGTAGTATAATAATAATAATAATAATAATAATACTGATAATAACAGTAAGTATTGTATAATAATAATAATAATTACATTAATAATAATAATAATAATAAAGCTTTATGATACCAAGAACTACATAGAATAATAATTAATTTAACTATAAAATCACACTTCTTACAAGTTGAATTAGGAAAAAATAATATTTATTTTTACATCCTGTTTTATTTTTCAGATTAGCAATGGTTCCTTAGTTCTGGTTGAAAAGGGTTCTGGTGGTAGGAGAGGAATATATACCAATCATCAAGCTCTAATTGTCATGCATAAATATATTTTAGTGAAGTCCTCAAAGACGCGGCTGTGGTTTGCATCAAAAGCAGTCCCTCCATAGGAATTATGACTGATGAATCATTTGATATAGCCATTAACAAAAAACTTGTAATGTTTTGTAAAATTATTCACCATGAGGAAGTTAGAATTGAATTATGTGCAAATGTGGATATTTCCAATGGAAAAGCAGAAACAGTGTACAACTCCATCATTCAGTGGTTAGATTATGTCGGCATAGATATGAAAAGAGTATCAAGCTTTGGAAGTGATGGTACATCAGTTATGATGGGAAGAGTATCTGGGGTTGGTGTTACCAAAGACACTATAGCAGCTTTTGAAAATGCTGATAGCATATCTGTTGTCGGTGGACCTGTTTGAACAACTTGATGTTTCAGACCAGTACAGAGGCATTCAGCATTCATGCTCCTTGAGAGATAGGCTTATATTTAGCAATATTAGGAAAACCTGTCAGAAACATAATTAAAGAGTTTGATGAAAGATTTCCTCCGGAAGATATGAGCATATCTGCAGGACCTGAACAATGTCAAAGCTCGAAATTAATGCTATTCCGCTGACCCGTGGTTATCGATTTTTTTTCCAGTAGTCTGTCTTGTCTCTGATAAACACAGATTTGTTTGTTGTACTGAATAATGTCTTGAACTTTATTTGAATTAGTACTTAGAATTACAAATAGTTATAAAAATAAAATTAAAATAACGAATTTCAAAAAATAAATAACAGAACTATATTTTAACCATTGTTTACAAATTTTGTTAAAGAACATGAGAAGGTCGCACGAATATACATAAGTAAATCCTTCTGGTGTTATGAAGTAATAACAGTTTTTCTACGTGACATGATGCAATTATAACCAGTCTAAATGTTTGTTGCAAAAGTTTGCTAAAATTGTTAATTATTCTAAAATAATAGATTTTTAAGATATGGAACATTTCTGCATGTATAAGGTGTAACGGCATATCAGCACAATCCTGGCTATAGAGTGCCCATCAAAAGCTAGGTAACAAAAACAGAAGAGGCAAAAACCACGCAAAAATCCCCAGAAGACAAACCCCTCTAGTCAAAAGTAAACATGTATCATGAAAAAATAAATAAAAGGTAAAGATGTTTCAAACGATCTAATTAAAAGCATACAGAATAAATATATGGGAAACATCGGGTAAAATTCTTAAAAAACAAAGTCATAATTTTCTGCATAAAGCTTACTTTTTAACAGATCTAATATATTCTCAGCTGGAACATCATTAGCGAACGCATTCCACAGCAAACAGCTGACCTGGATTAGTCACCTCTTACGACATGCAGGAGGGTGCATCGTGTCGAGTCTACATCCCTGAGCCCGTAGTGGATAACTAAAGGAACAGAAACCATACATACAAATAACTGTGATCCATTTATGTTGCTGAATGGTTATAGTACTATGAATATGTCGATTTAAGTATAGGCTCCTTATATATTATATACCATTGGTAACGGCGCAGTTACAGAACAGTTTCCCAACGTTTCGAGCTAATTATATATATATATATATATATATTTATACCACATACATTGAAAATAACATGACTTTTAAAGTGTTGTTATAAAGCAATTTGATATATCAATACTGTTGGTATACCAAATTGTGATCCGCCCATGGCGCATGAATACGCATACATAAACATGGTTTCAGTGGTGGTTATTGCTTCTATACTCCCTAGATCAGTGATGAATTTCCACTTAATAATCATTATCGACATAAGAAATAGCAGAGAAAAAATATTAATAATCCCCATTTTCTAAATGAATTAAACATGGTACACAGTTTCATCATTAAAATTCCCTCAGCTCTCTCTCTCTCTCTCGTGCATAACGGACACACATACGTGGAAATCTATGGAGAGAGAGAGAAAAGAATTTAAACTGGAAGAAATCCTTGAACTTGAACTTACACCAAGTAACCTACAAGAACCTTTGTCGTCGTAATGGTATGCTTATACTTTTCATGGGATTTATCTACAGAGTCTACAATACCAATGATACAAAGTTGCAATAGCCTGTCGAGACTGTACGGTAATTTTCTTGGTTAGGAGGCACACACATACTGCAATCTATGTAATGCTTTGTTTTTTGTTTTTTTAACCTATATTAGGGTTCTAAAAATATTTAAAATGTCCGAATGCCTCTCTTTCTCTGTGTGTTTGTGTGTTGGTTGGTCAGGCAGCAGACTAATCGACCAACAGAGAAACATAGGGATGGACAATAAAAAATTTAAAAATCTTATGCTAAGTCTCCCCAAACCCCACCTCTCTCTCTCTCTGTTGGTTGGTCTGTCTCAGCATACGAGTTTATCAGTTTTACCACAGTGTACTTGTCTCTCTCTCTCTCTCTCTGGGTCATCATCGCAAGCTGTGGGCGAAAATCTGTGAAAAAACGAGAGGAGCAGAGTTTCGCCTGTCATACAACAATGTCTCTGGACCTATGAATGATAGTAAAATATACAGATAAACCGACCAACAGAAAGGGGAAAGAGAGAGATGGAGGATACAAACAATCTTATGGTCGGTAGCAATGTTAATTAAAGCATAATAATGACTTAGATCAACTGTAAATAAACTGTACTGTTGAATTACCTCTAGTTGGCACGTCATTTAGCTTAGTCTATATTCCACACTCGTTTCAATATACACCACGATGACTGAATGGCTGCGCGTTCAGTGTTCAAGAAGCTAACCATGCTGTGTTTGTAGTGCTCTACTTCACATAAACCATCTTTCATATTTAAATCGTAAGTGTGTCTTATATTTATTTAATCAATATCAATGAAAATAGAAGCTAAAATGAGAAAAGAAGCAACTTATCAATTTGCAAAGAGAACTGTAAATAGCCACAATAGGTACAGAACTACATTTTGTAGCAGGCACACTGGGCTGGGATGTGAAGAGTTCACTCACTCCTAGTCTGGTTCCCTGCTTCATATGCTCCGCTTAGTGTTTATTGACACCTACAAAAAAAGATGAGGGCACGAATTTCAGACAAATTAATACTATGAAGGTTGTTAAATGAAGCTAGTTAATGGGACACATTCAATTCAAGTATATTGGTCCAGACAGTGTGGAGGATGGGATTAAGGGGTATGGAGTGATAAGTAAGATCACAAAACATTCATGTTACTGTATATATGTTGCTAAATGCAACATGATTTCACAAGGCCAGTAGTCTGAAAAATGTAGTGAGCAAACTCTTCCCAGAATTTGTTGACATTTACTGGTGGTATCCCATGCTCCTCCACAAACTCCCTCAGTGCCAACTTCTCCTCTTTGCTCCATTTCTTGTATGATCTACTCTGGTCTGGGAACTGCAATAAATAAATAGTTAAGAGCTATAATAATAAAATATCTGGAAACACATTTTTGTATCATGAAATTTGAAATACAAAGAGCTCTTAGTAATTCAAAAGCTGATACTGCTTAATATGAATATTTCTTACCTATTGTCTTTTGAAAATAAAGACCACATTTCCAAACTCCTCCCTCACCCTCCTTAAAGTAATAAAGGCTGCTAATTGCATAATAATGTGAGAAAACTCCTTGCAAAGATCTATTTTTATAACAACCAAGAGGATATAAAGAAATAGCATGTATTGAAAATAGCACTGGATTACAAGCTCTTGGACTATAAACCAATGAAATTTTTGATTTTATGTCACTTATATCTCAATGTTGAAACAGACAATATAATAGAATACAATACATTGGTCTTACAATATAGTAAATGTAAGTGTGACACTGTGTTGATGTATAAATAACACTGGCATGGTCATGAATACAGTTATACAGAGTGATTTGTATGACTTTTGTTTCATGTACCCCGTTATAATAATAATATATACTTTGCATTCTTCCGTAAACATCATGTTATAGTGTGGAACCAATGTAATGTTAACAGGGCTATGTATTGCAGATTTCAACATAGCACACTTGGAGTCACACTTTATGGTACTTTACACATGCATAAATAGTCAATAACAATTGGTTTTAATTAGTACTTATTAAATTTACATATCTTACCGAGGAGTCAAAAATGGAAACATCCATGTGAAATTTTAAATATAAGAATTTAGAATATCTGTTTCACTTTTGTATGAGATCTGAGGCAAAAGTGGGTATACACACAAAATGAGCATCTCCTCAAACAAGGTCTCGAAGGCAAACATTGAGGATAGACATTCAAACTCTGTCCAAAATGAATCAGTACATAAAGTTGCTAACTGCTACTGTAAATGGAAAGTGAGTATAACATACTTCTAACTGTCAATGCTTCTCTATCTGCACTGGAGTCTTTCCTGTTGGCAATGACCTTTGTCTTTTACAATAGGTGTGGAAACAAGGATGACGCTCCATTCTATAAAATCAAAATTAAACTAGTTCATGAAACAAATTCTTTTTATTTTCACTAGGTATCAAAGTTCAACCCATTGTATTTTTAAAAAAATACTGATTAAAATCCAATGCTAACTATACACACACACATGAAGCATTTTAATTATAACCATTTTCTATTGTGAAAAAAAAAAGATATAAAAAAGATATTAGTGAAAGCATTTTTTTATTACAAATGTTTCACCCATTTTATGTTGTTGACATTAATTAGACATGCAATAATATTTTATTAATTTCAAGTTCCCCAGAAAAAAAGGATGTTGACTTCACTAAATACCATGAAGATTTCATCATAAACCTTGGCATGTACATGTACTTTTATTTAATACTTGAAACAACAACTTGTTTATTTTTTAAATGCCCATGTAAACACAGAATATCAGAGTAAATAAAGATGTTACTAATGGTACATTCTGGATGATATGGTCATAATCAGATGTTTCATCCCAGTGCTCCCTCTCAATCCAAGTCTCCAGCACCCCCTCATAAAAAGAAGGCTGGTGTTTTGATTTTAATGCAAGATAAAGACATGAATGTGCTTTTATCTGTTTCTATTTCCAAAAGAGATGAAATTCAAAACTGAATCAGCTGCATCAAGTCCTTGTAACACAAACATTTACCTTTGTATCCAAAAAAGTGCCCCCTCCTTCAACAAAAGTATTCCTCTCTGTGAGGAGAGGTTCATAGCTGAACCATGATTAATCTTTGGCAAAATCTGGGCTGTCATGTAGAACAACATATCAATATCAATGTAAAATTGATAATAAATCGATTGCAAATGGAACTTTTCGACGATGCAGAATCAAATGAGCAGTATTTGGCAAAATATCGCCACCTCCTCCCCACCCCCACCCCTGCCTTCAAAGAAGATAGTTGGTATTTGGTCTTAATCTTTGGCAAATTAAGGCTGTCATCTATCACCTTATACAAATTTTGACGTAAAATTGATCAGGCAATCGACTGCAAGTGGATTTTTTTTTTTTACATGATGCAGTCAGAATGTACAATATTTGACAAAATAACGTCACATTCACCCCATCCTCGAAGAAGGTTGGTATTTCGATCCTAATATTTGATAAAATGCGGGCTGTCATATATAACGATATATCAATATCGATGTAAAATTAATCCAGGAATCTGTTGCAAATAGAATTGTTTAGATGACGCAGTGTGAAATATGCAATATTTGCAAAACAATCGTTACGCTCACACTCTCGTAGAAGAGGGTTGATATATTCGTCTTTATCTTTGGGATAATTAAGGCTGACATATATCACCTCATATCAATTTAAATGTAAAATTTATCAATGAATCGATTGGAGAAGGAATTTTTTAGATGACGCAGTGGGAAATGTGCAATATTAACAAAATATCGTTGTGTGTACTCCTTTCCTTCATCATCGCCTACTAGTAAAAATAATTATGTGACCGAATTGCTTGTTAAGCTTGAACGCAACATAACGACTGCTATAGATCAAACCGAAAGTATTAGTAAAGTTCACATTGTGTCACTAAGAAACAGAAAATTCAAGAAATAAATTTGCCACGGTTTCTCCATATGCGGCCATTCGTTTTGATCACATGACAATATGGCGTTGGCGTTCACCTGACTTCATAAGCGGAGTGCAACGCTTGGAGCATATGAAGCCGGGAACCAGAGGTATCACGGTACCAATTGCGCAAGCCCAGGGGGGCGAAGCTTAAGGTGTAGGGAACATTGTATTCAGAAATAAAGAACAAAACTAGCTGTGATTGGTGTATTATGTAAGAGTTGTAGTTTCTGTCTGGCTTAAAAAAAAGTTGAGTCTCTTAGCAACATGTGAGATTATGTTAATTCATATGTAGATCATGTTTTGTATTTTTTATGATTTTTTAAAAATGTGATACACATCCCTGAAAATGTGTCTGTTGTGACTGGACAACTCTGACCCCTGTCTAGTTCCAGCAGAGTTATCTCTCTTAAATGCCATGGAGTACCTGGTTCTGTCACTGTCAAATTGACAAAGCTAATATTGTTCTCTATGACAGTGTGTGACATTCATGCTAAAGTAGAAGAGAAGGTATTTTTATTTCACCAAACATTAACATTAAGGTCTATGGAAAAACAATTGGTACCGTGATACCTAAAGGGAATACCAGCCTCGCATTGTATCCATAGTAACATGTACATGTAGGCGCCATATATAAACTATAGTAGCGTCGTCTGGTAAAAACAATGGATATTGAGAAGTTTTGGTCCAATATTGACAGACTTTTAGCTACAAAATGCACAAAATCTTCAGGAAATAACACATGTTGGCTTTGGAGGGGTGCATTTGATAAAGATGGCTATGGCAGACAGAGAGTTGTATGGCCGGATGGTTCAGCATCAGCGGAGGCAGGTCATAGAATGTCATACATGCGACAAAATAATTTATTTAAACACAATATACCACGTATTGATGATTTTGGTCACCAATTAGATATTTCACATATATGTCATAATAAATCATGTATAAATAGCAACCATCTAGTCCTAGAACAGCATGCTATAAACCAGGACAGAGAACACTGTAGGGCTCAAGGAAGGTGTTCCGATTGTCATAGACCACTTTGTGTCATATAGGATATGCTGGATTAAGTAATTTTTGGTAATTTATTATACATATGGTCTTCCTTGCCCCTTTTCTTTTTAACAGTTGGCAATAATAGCCCTTTTTTGTATTTTTTTTCCTCTTGAAATTCTTCATATATTTTATACAGATAAATTCTTTTCTCATGTCTTCTTCTTTTATATGCCAGTGACTTTTTATAACCTTTATAACGTGTAAAAATCTTCTGTTCCTGAGCTAGTGTCTGAGCGACCCTAGTCCCAGATGCAACACGACATCCAATTGCATCGCATGGTTTTACTATGGATTCCCCAGGTCCATTATTTAAAGAGTGCACCGCACTGTGTGCTCTACCAGGAAAATTTCTTGTCCAAGTTACATATCTTGGCAATGATCGCCTTATAACCCTGTCTGCTGCCTCAACCTTTTGAGTATTTGTGTTAAATTTTGTTTTCTCCAGATTTAATGGTCCCAAACGATAATTAATACAATCCCGCAATGTGCCCTCTGACTGCTTTGTTACATGCATTTTAAAATTGAATGGTAAGTATGGATTTTTTTCAAACCAGTTACCCTTGCATGCATATGAATTATCACTACACAGACTATGATCTCCCTGGTAACACTGTACAATAGCATCTACACTGTATGATAGGCAACCCTTGACTCTGTCAGTATCCCCGTGAAGTCTATTAAATGCATTTTCAAACTCCACCCGACACCGTTGACTCAGGTCAATGGCAAACCTGTCATGCATTTTTTGTCTAGCAGCTTTGGTACACCCTGGCATCATAGGAACCAAATGCTGGCACTTTTTTATATATTTCCTATGGTTTTCTGAAAAATGTCTGGTATCAATAAAGTTTTTAGGGATGGTCTGAGTGAGCCGCTCATTGTACAGGTTCACTGCAGCCCTGTAGCTGCTTGTGTCTGGATCAGTGGTTATATTTTGCACTTCAAAATTATCTTCTTTTAGGTTACGAAGACATTCCAAGGCCCAAGTTTCCTCATCGCCAATATTAGTTTCCATAGTTACATTTGCAGTACAATCACAACTCTTGTTTTTTACATTAAGTTCATCTAATTTGTGTTGTTTGCGATGAGAACACAATTTATTTTTAGCAGTTAGGGCAATAATGTCATTATTTGATGTTTCATTTTCAGCCTGTAAGTTGCATACTTGTGTTGCTGGCTGAAATGGAGTTTTCCAACCCCAGAATACAAAGGATTATTGTACAAACCATCTCCTTGTACATCAATGATATCAGGTGGGTTCCCCCTTGCCATATTAATTTCTCTTAAATTTTGTCTCCGAGCCCTCATATCCAAAATATTCTCTTGTATTATCTCATTATAAATTTTGTTTGAAATTTTTTGCATCCCCTTTGTGGAAGGAGCAGGAATATTGGCAGACAAGAGCAATTTCCTTAAGCCAGCATTTCCCATGGACACTTGTGTCAGCCCTACTTGTAATCCTTTGTTGATTTTTGCTGTCTTCCGTCCAACGGTTTCTTTCGAAATTTCCTCATAGAGGTTAAACATTTCTGATAAGTAGCCACACTGGTCACATTTTGCCCGTTCCCTCCATGCAAGACCCCATTGCTCTTCTGACTTCTGATCCCATTTTAAGAACCCAGAACAGCTTGGGGATATTTGGGCATGTTCCCGGAAGACAGTGTTCCACATAACTGCATTCTGCTGCACATGTATTATTCTATATGTGGCAGACTCCTCATCTCTGACAAGAAAATTAAATCATAACTACCCTCAGGCTCTCTGTTACATGTATATGTATTTATAAATATATATGTAGATCCCTAATTTGTAAGCTCTCACTTTCTGATATTGTATTTGCCTTTACTTTAATGCATATAAGTTAATTCACTTTTATGTGAAATAATTTGTATTACATGGAAAATTCAGTCATGGAAAGAAAATGACTACACATGTAGGTTTTGTCCTCAGTTATCTCCCTTCATAATACATATTTTTTTTCAAGAAATAAAAAGCCACATTTTCAGTACTTGCTTCTGACAATATTGAGAAGATTGATAATACAATATTATAGTATCACTAAATCATGATGCAAATTACATTAAAATTGCTTAAATAATTTCTCAGAGCAAAGCTTAAAGGTTAAGATTTTTTTTTTCTCAAAATTTTGTTGGTCCTATTTAACTGAAACCAATTATTTTTAATTTGATGTGTAGAACCAATATAAATTACATGCGTTTGTATGATTTAAATTATTTACCCTTTTATTTCAGATGGATATGCGTACTGTTCCACCTGAAGTTTTTGTGCTGGTAGGGGACGTAATAGCACAGGTGCATTCGGATTGTCCTTGTACTGCTGGGGTACTGCCTCCACATATTTGTCTTTGGTAAGGCGAACAAACTTTTTCTTCTCAATTTTCTCTTCTTTGTTCTTTTCATATATGATTCCTTTATTATAAGGTACATTTCCGTTTTGGAAACACACTTTCCTCCTATTTTTAACTCCCTTGGAATTGCTCCACTTACTAGTTTTTCTTGGCATTTTTCTATTTTTTATAACCAAAAAGTCACCCAAATTCAAAAATAAGTGCTTACAAGCTGTGATCTACAGTGTATGATCACAGAATGGCTCATTACTTGAATGTTAGTCACTACATAAGGGAGGAAAGCTTTTAATTTATGTTACAGAAGGGATGGGGGATGCTGCCCTGTGTGCAAGGACTTGGGTTAGTGACCTCATGTATCTTAAGCCAGTGAAAAGTGTTGACAACATTTACTAAATACTAATATGGGTCATGTCAACATGTCCCTGATGTTAAGTTCTGTGTCTATTAAAGACATATAAAGTCCTTTAATTTTTATGTAATGTACCTTTAGGAGTAGGAGAGGTACATACTAATGAGTGCATTGACCTTTGACCTGGTCATTGTGTCACTAAGAAACAGAAAATTCAAGAAATAAATTTGCCACGGTTTCTCCATATGCGGCCATTCGTTTTGATCACATGACAATATGGCGTCGGCGTTCACCTGACTTCATAAGCGGAGTGCAACGCTTGGAGCATATGAAGCCGGGAACCAGACTATCACTCTTCCAGAACCACGTAATATCTGTAGAGCGCCACCTTTTTTTTTTTTTAGCATGCGATGGAAAAGGCCTTGGACATTCCGATTGGGACCAGACTAGGTAGTACAGAAGCTTGACTGTGTTTCTTATAGAGTTACTTCCCTTAGCCGGTAGTCCTTCCGTTCAACTGATGCAACAAGGTGGTCACAACCAGCCGTTAACCATCATTGGTAAGTCCGATGTTGTGTGGACGTTCGAAGTTGCATTTCAGACACTGATTGTTTATCAGGATGCTAAAACTGCGATATCTAGTAAAGTAGACCTGACGAGTGGTGTCGGCACAGGTGCTGATATCGTTATTTGGGTTGTAAAGAGTGATTGTTCTCCTGGTCATAAAAGCAACATATGCAGTGATTTGTGATTCATCCTTAACAAATCACGATAACTGGTCTCTATCCAGTAGCCAGTTTTTAGAAACGAAATTCAACAGCGTTTGTGATCAGGGTGAATTCATTTATGAAAAGCAAAAAACACCATATTAGGTACAAGACAAGAAATTGTATTTACCGTTTGTAGTCTTAAGTAACATTAAAAAAAACCTAGGTCTAGACGAGCTGTTTTACGGACGCTTCTAGTGAAAGACTCGGTCATTTCAGTTGTGCTAAGCAAAATTTATAACTAAAGGAGCAAACCATATAGGTGTTGAAACTTTGGAACATAATTACTTTTTTTTTTAAAATACAGAGGTGTTTTTAGAACATTTTTTAACATCTATAATACATAAACAGTGTCCTAACCTTGATAATTGCTGTAAGGATGATGACCAAATTTTCACCTCAGCCAAATGATGAAACAGGCAAAATAATTCCTGGATGTACAGTAAAACTTGACATTTAAAACAATATTGTATCCAGGTATTTCGAGGTGATCTCATTTGGCCGAGGTGAAAACTGTGTCTTTATTTACCCTTCATAAAATCATCATGTTTAGGACCTTACTTTTGACATTCTGACCACATAATGTGCTTAAGAAATGTTCTTAAAATTCTATTAACTGATCTCTCTTTAAATAATGCAACACACTGAATATTGAAGTATAGTGACTTGAGTTTTCTTTCGAAATTTGTGGTGCTCTCTGTGGAAAAAGTCATTCACCACATAAAATGTGACAGTATTTTGTAAGGGTGACAACAAACAGTGATGATTATATCATGAAAAACCCCACCTATTAAGCTTTTAAAATGAATTTCATTTTATTTGTTAACACAATATTTCATTTACATGTGTATGTATTACAAATTTTGACCTACATTTTGAGGATTTTATATTTTTGTTACATTTATCATTATTGTTATATACCTTTTAGTGAATGTTAACATTATCTTTTATCATATATCATGTAGTATTTTATGTTTACATTTATTTAGATGGTTTAATCTTCCTGAAGTTTGTGGGTTTTTTTCAGTTTCTTACATCTTTGTTTTTAGAACGTAACTTTGAAGTGGCACAATATAACCATTGTGCTGATATGCTGTTAACCTTATTCATACACACATACATGCATGTGTTCATGCATACATACATGGCACAAGTTCCCTTTAAAATTCATGCAGATATATCATGGGACCTAGATTTAGTAGGGTTCATAAAATTTAGTAACACCCTTGACATCTAAACCTGGATCTGCCACTGTTACCAGAACTTCTATCTTCTATTTCATCATATTTCCTCTTACTGGTTAATAATTGACTAGCACTTTTCTGCACTACAGTTTAACTGACAGGTCTTTGTGAATTTGTTCTGCATTACATTTATCTACAGTATCTACAGCATATGAAACTTCATTCACCCTTGACTTTTATTTTAGGAAGCAAATAGCCTGGTTACATTCATCTGTTAAATAAATACTTGTTATACCTCGAACAAACCAGAGGTTCAGAAAATTTTTGAACTGTTGTATGACATTCATTCTGTCAGAGGCAGTTGTAGACAATCACGCATACCCTTACGCCACCACCCTTTTTCATCTTACTTTTGAAAGTTAATTCCAATATCTATACATAATTTGTCTGTTGGAACAGTTTTTAGGCATAAATATAAAACATTGGGAATTTGTATGATTTAACCCCTAAAATAATACTGGTATGATTGTCTTTCAAAAACACTTCATAATAAATAAAATTCATCTTTAACTTGTGCTTTATGAATCTATCATTCAACATATTCAAAGCATTCATCCCTATTTTCTAAAATAAAAAAATTGCTTTCCTTCTTTTTTCATTTTAGACTTGCAAGATGAAGCTGCATACAGATCCAGGGAATTTCCAGTCTTTGAAAATTATAGTGGCATCAGAAATCAGTGGCATGAAGCTGGAAATAGTTAGAGCAAAATCTGACGGTAAGATGATATGTTCCTATTGTAATAAGAGACCAGATATGGTCAAAAGTGTCATTTAACACTGAAATTTCAAACTATTTCAGCTTATCAGTTGCTTAATGTACACCCTATTGGAAGGCATTTATGAAACTTTTTATTGATTTCTTGAAAATCAATAGAATTTAATGAGTCTTTTCCAGAACACACAATTGCGCGATTCATGTTAATTTCCAAAACTTTGCGGCAGAAAATCAGCAGAATATACAAAAATTGTACATCATCTTTTGCAAGCAGAGATTTCTTTTAGTGCTGCCAGAGCATCCTGAACCTTTAAATGCTACTCCTGGATCCACAATGTCCAAACACAGTAACTAGCCCTGGACCCTCAGTTTCATGAAACTGAATTCTGTGGATTAGAGGGGAAAATTACCAGAAAGAGGCATTAGATTGTCTAAAAAATATGAAAAATAACAAAAGTCCTGGATCAGATGGTTTCATGGCAGGATTTTTAAAACAATCATCTGGATTGATATTGGGGAATTTGTAGTCAGAGCAATTAATGAAGCATATGACCAAACTGGAAGATATATTGGTGAAAATACAAGGATTATGTATGATATAATGCATATCACTGAAGAATTACATTTGCCAGGTATCTTATTATTAATTGATTTTGAAAAAGTTTCTGATTACATTTCATGGAAATTCATTCATAATGTTCTAACCTTTTATAATTTTGGACCGATGATAAGGCAGTGGGTAAAAACTTGTTTTTGTAATATCTCTTCAGGAGTGTGTCAGAATGGCTTTACATCTTAATTTTTCGATGTTTTTAGAGGTTGACGACAGGGTAACCCACTATCTCCATATTTTTTTTAAATATGTGCAGAAATGTTGTCAATATTATTAAAAAACAATAAGAATATAAAGGGTATTAAACTGAAGAAAACAGAATATATTTGCTCTCACAGTTTGCAGATGATTCTACATTGATTCTTGATGGATCTTTCGAATCTCTTAAATCTTCCATTGATGTATGAGATTTTTTGCAAGGATCTCATGCCTGAAACTCAATATTACCAAAACAAAAGCAGTCTGGATACGAAGTAGTACAGAAACCTTTCATCAAAGGTTAAAACTGCAATGGGTTACTGAATTTACTTTATTGGGTATAAAGTTCTCAGTTGACTTAAATAAAATGGTACAGATAAATTTTGAAAGTAAAACACACACAATAAAGAAGTTTTCGAGGAATTGGGCAAAACGAACCCTAACACCTAATTGATAAAATAACAGTTTTGAAAACCTTAGTGATTCCAAAATTAAACCATTTGTTCATCTCTTTGCCAAACCTTCAGCAAAATTTTATTAACAAATTGAATGACATATTTTTTCACATTTACATGGAAGTCAAAAGTAGATAGAATTTAAAGAGAGATTATGTTTCAGAACATTCACAAAGGAGGGTTAGCAATGATGGATATTAAAATATTTATATTGCCTCTAAAAAAATAACTTGGATTCGTAGACTTCTTACATCTAGAAGAATATTTATTTCTTTGTACCAAGTACTACATTTACACGATGAAAAGATACATACCTACATTGAATGGTCTTAAAAGCTCTAAAGAATATTATATATTAGAATATTATATATTAGAATTGTTATGTATGATGTTTATATAATATTATAAATATTTTAGGAAATTATAAATGTTTCTTCACTTTAATATTTGCTTAAATCTTAATGTTATCAGGAAAAACATGTTTAACTAGTGTCCTTGAATTAGGTTGTTTTGATCAATATGTTTTCTCAATTTGAAGGTCAAGGTTGAATTTTTGTTTACAAGTAAAATTCCATTAAGATGACACACATTCTAGAACATTCTGTCATGTGACCAATCTTTATATATACCATGTTTGGTGGACATTTGTTCAGTTTTGACATTACCATCAGTCTTGTAAAGAGCTATTACAGTTGTGAAAATTCATTCCAAATTCTAAGAGAGGAATTATTTTAAATATTCATTGGATTATAACAGTGCTCATAAACTTTTGGATTTTGGATTTTTAATTACTGATTTTGGAATTTAACTGAACTTATTCAGATATTTTGGAATACTTCATTTTGACATCAGCACATCAAAGATTACTAGTACATCAGGACTTTGGAGACCATTAGCACATCATAACATTCAAGGACACAGCCGTGAATTCGGAACATTCTATATTTAGGACTTGTGATTAGAACAATCATTCTTATTGGATTATTAGGATTTCAAAACACATTACTGTAAGTGACTTTTTGATTTTTCATTTTAATTATCTAGTAATAAATTGCTTGTTGATTTTTTGCATGATTTGTTGGTTTCACTTTCTTTCTGTTACATTTTTCTTAGACCATAGAGTCGTAACAGAAATTGGGGGCTCGTCCGGGATCTGAATTTCTTTAAAGCATATTAGAGATATTAAATTTATCTTTGAAATTCATATTGATTTTGTCTCGGAGAATTTTTTTTTTGTCTTTGGCAAAGATTTTTAATAAAGAAATTTTTTTGTGTGAAACCAACAAGCATTTACAATGGCATCTAATGTTCAGAATTTCATTTCAAAACCTACCCAGGAGGGGTTAGAGTGCATGAGAAAGGATGAGTTGCTCGAGATTGCCAGAAAATACAGTCTATCTGAGGCAAAAGTATCATTGACAAAACAGGAGATAAAGATTATTTTAATTCAGTATTTAGTAGGAAAGGGAAATTTTGATAGTAGTGCTTTAAGTTCGAAGAGAAAGCCTGTATCTGGTTCTGACAGGAAATTAAGGGAATTAGAGTTAAAGAACCAGATGGATTTAGAGTTAGCAAAGCTTCAGATTCAGAGAGAGAGAGAAAAAGAAGAGAGGCAGATGGAGAGAGAGAAAGAAGAGAGGCAGATACAGATGGAGAGAGAGAAAGAAGAGAGGCAGATACAGATGGAGAGAGAGAAAGAAGAGAGGCAGATACAGATGGAGAGAGAGAAAGAAGAGAGGCAGATACAAATGCAGGAAGAAGAGAGGCAGATGGAGAGGGAGAGAGAGAAAGAGGAGAGACAGATGCAGATGCAAAGAGAAGAAAGGGAAATGCAATTTAAATTAAGAGAATTAGAACTGGCAAACAGAGCACACTCCACTCCTTTAAAAACAAGTCCAGGTTTTGATGTTACTAGATATATTAGGTTAGTACCCCCTTTTCAGGAAAAAGAAGTAGATAAATACTTTCTTCATTTCGAGAAAATAGCTGAAAACTTGAAATGGCCCAGAGAGCATTGGACTTTGTTATTACAAAGTGTACTTATTGGCAAAGCTCGTGAAGTCTACACTTCACTGTCAGTACAACAAAGCACTGATTATGATGTGGTTAAGGAGTACATCTTGAAAGCTTATGAGTTGGTACCAGAGGCATATCGACAAAGGTTTAGGAATTGTAGAAAAGAAACTGGACAAACTCATGTCGAATTTGCATGGGAAAAAGAACGACAATTTGATAGGTGGTGCTCAGCCAAGAAAGTTGATCAAGATTATGATAACCTCAGACAGCTCGTATTAATTGAAGAGTTCAAGAGGTGCATCCATAGTGATGTTAAAACCTATCTTGACGAGCAGAATGTGGAAACTTTGGAAAATGCTACTCGTATGGCTGATGATTATTCCTTGACTCACAAAATTTCATTTGGCAATAAGTCGTCCTCTCAGCAGTTTTCTGGTAAAAAACCATTTCAATCTCATTCGAGTACTTCCAAATTTCACAACAGCACAACTGTTAGGAATCAAACATCTGATAAGACTGATCAGAAATCCTTATCTCTTCCTACGTGCACTTATTGTAAAACGAAAGGGCACGTTATTTCTGATTGCTTCAAGTTGAAAAATAAGCAACAGAGTAAAGACAGAGCTTTTCCAAATGCTCTTATTTCTACGAGGTCAAGGTCACGGTCTTGTATTGAAAGCAATACATTTGTTGGGTCAAACAAACCCCAGTCTGATTCTATTTTGGAGGCTTATGAACCATTCATGTCAGAAGGTTCTATATCACTTATTGGTGATTCTGCCAAACCTATCCCAATTAAAATATTAAGGGACACTGGAGCTTCTCAGAGTCTTTTATTATCAGGTACTTTGCCTTTGTCTGAGGAGTCTTCTTCAAGTGAAAGTGTTCTTGTTCAGGGAGTTGAGTGCGGCTTTGTAAATGTTCCTCTTCATTGTGTAAATTTGGCATCAGACTTAGTTTCTGGACCTGTGACTGTTGGGGCAGTGACTTCTTTACCCATAGAGGGTGTTCATTTATTACTAGGCAATGACCTAGCTGGAGATAAAGTTGTGGTTAATCCACTTGTAACTGACAAGCCTTGTTTGGATCAGAAAGTTGATCCTGTCGAAACTGAAATCCCTGATTTGCACCCTGCTTGTGCAGTTACTAGAGCTATGGCAAAAAGAGCTCTTGAGATTGATGTTGATCAGGATATTATTCCTTTAGCTGACACATGTATTGGTCAGTTTTTTGATGAGGTAACTTTTTCCTCAGGTATTGATCAATCAAACGGTATTGATCACAGTGATCCTCTTTTGGCAACTCATTCTCTTTGTCCTAATCCGGGTGACAAACGACAATCCCTTGTCGTTGAACAGGAGCAAGATCCCGAGATATCTTGTTTGTTTCAGAGGGCTATTAGTGAAACTGAAGCCACACAAGTTCCAGTGTGTTACTTTGTGAAAAATGGGGTCCTTATGAGGAAATGGAGACCACCTGATGTACCCGCTGGTGACGAGTGGTCAGTGAGCTATCAAATTTTTGTTCCTAAGTCATATCGACAGGAAATTCTTAATTTAGCCCATGAAACTCCTTTAGCTGGTCATTTAGGAGTCCGTAAGACTTATCACAAGATCTTGAATCATTTTTATTGGCCGAAACTCAAAAGTGATGTTTCTAAATACTGCAGATCTTGTCACACTTGTCAAATGGTAGGAAAACCCAATCAGAAGATACCTAAGGCTCATCTACAACCTATTCCTGCATTTGATGAACCATTTAGTAGAATAATGGTAGACTGTGTTGGTCCTTTACCTAAAACCAAGTCAGGCAACCAATACTTGTTGACCATCATGTGTACATCTACAAGATTTCCAGAAGCAATTCCTCTGAGAAATATAAAAACTAAAACTATTGTGAAAGCTTTGGTGAAGTTTTTTACACTTGTTGGCCTTCCCAAATCTGTCCAGTCGGATCAAGGGTCAAATTTTATGTCTGGAATTTTCCAACAAGTTATGCATGAATTAGGCATCCAACAGTTTAAATCTTCTGCCTATCACCCTGAAAGTCAAGGTGCTTTGGAAAGATTTCATCAAACTTTGAAGAATATGATTCGATCATATTGCTTTGATACAGAAAAGGATTGGGATGAGGGTGTTCATTTGTTGTTGTTTGCTGTTAGGGAATCAGTTCAAGAGTCGTTGGGTTTTAGTCCCTTTGAACTAGTTTTTGGTCATCCTGTCCGTGGACCATTAAAATTATTGAAAGAGAAACTTCTTTCAAATGAAGATTCAAAGATTAATCTTCTTGATTATGTCTCTGATTTCAAATACAAGTTGTCAAAGGCCTGTGAAGTAGCAAGAACTAATCTTCACACTACCCAGTCAAAAATGAAATTAAGGTATGACAGAAATTCACAGGAAAGGAGTTTTAAACCTGGTGACAAAGTTCTGGCTCTCTTTCCCATACCTCAGAATCCTCTTCAGGCTAAATTTTATGGTCCTTATACCGTTGCAAAGAAAGTAAATGACTTAAATTATATCATTAACACTCCTGGGAGACGGAAACAAAAACAACTTTGTCATATAAATATGTTAAAGGAATATTTTGACAGAGATAGCTCAGCTAATTATTTAGTTAATTTAGTTGTACCTGTCCCACACAGTGAAGATATCAACGATGGAGTACAATCAGACTATAGTGACTCTGGTATAACAAATCTTCGGAATTCAGAAATATTGAACAACCTAGACCAGAAACTTTCACATCTACAACAACAGGAAAGAAATGAACTAAAACAGCTATTACATGACTATGAGCACTTGTTTCCTGATGTTCCAACACGAACAAGTAAAATTTATCATGACATTGACATTGTAGATTCTGCCCTTGTGAAACAGCATCCTTATAGGATGAATCCTCTCAAACAGAACTATCTGAAGAAAGAAATTCAGTATTTACTGGAGAATGATTTCATAGAACCAAGTAAAAGTAACTGGAGTTCACCATGTATTCTTGTTCCCAAGCCAGATAATACATTCCGTATGTGTACTGACTATAGAAAAGTCAACAGTGTCACCAAAACTGATTCATTTCCAATCCCAAGAATGGACGATTGCATTGATAAAATTGGAAATGCGGAATATGTCACCAAGTTTGACCTTTTAAAAGGATTCTGGCAAATTCCACTGACGGAAAGGGCAAAAGAAATTTCAACATTTGTAACTCCAGATGGACTTTATCAATATAAAGTCATGCCGTTTGGAATGAAAAATTCGCCTGCAACGTTTCAACGTCTGATGAACATGATAACATTTGGTCTTGATAATTGTGACGCTTATATCGATGATGTCATTATCTACAACAACACCTGGGAAGATCATTTGGAAACCATTCGAAAATTCTTTGATCGACTCAGCGATGCGAATCTGACAATTAATTTGAGCAAAAGTGAGTTTTGCCATGCTTGTGTCACATTTTTAGGACATATTGTGGGACAAGGTCAAGTTAAACCTATAGAAGCTAAGGTCAAAGCTATCTCTGAATTTCAAGTTCCAATTTGTAAAAAGCAACTGATGCGATTTCTAGGTATGGCTGGATATTATCGGAAATTTTGTTCCAATTTTTCCAAAATTGCTGAACCTTTGACAAGTTTATTGAGTAAGAAAACCAAATTTTATTGGTCTTGTCAGGAATCTTTTGACAAGTTAAAGGCCATGCTTAAGAATGCACCAGTTCTTTCTGCACCAAATTTTAGCCAATCATTTAAATTATCTGTTGATGCAAGTGATGTAGGGGTTGGTGGAGTATTGATTCAGGAAGACAAAAGTGGTGTGGATCACCCTGTGTGTTATTTTTCTAAAAAACTAAACAAGCACCAGAAAAATTATTCCACAATTGAGAAGGAATGTTTGGCTTTGATATTGGCTTTACAGCATTTTGAAGTGTATGTTACCTCAGCTCTTTCTCAAATTATTGTGTACAGTGATGACAATCCCCTTACTTTCATCAACAAAATGAAAGATAAAAATCGGAGATTGTTGAGATGGAGTTTGATATTGCAAGAATATAACATTGACATCAAACACATCAGGGGAAAAGACAATGTGATTGCAGATGCACTCTCACGTGCCTAGAAATGTAATATTGCTTGATGTAATTAAGTCCAGTATCATAAAACATGTTCTTATGTATTTTTGGTTATTATAGTATTAGATGTATATTCAAAAGAAAGCTTTATTATATAAATCTTTCTTTTTCTTTATGAGGGGAGGTGTTATGTATGATGTTTATATAATATTATAAATATTTTAGGAAATTATAAATGTTTCTTCACTTTAATATTTGCTTAAATCTTAATGTTATCAGGAAAAACATGTTTAACTAGTGTCCTTGAATTAGGTTGTTTTGATCAATATGTTTTCTCAATTTGAAGGTCAAGGTTGAATTTTTGTTTACAAGTAAAATTCCATTAAGATGACACACATTCTAGAACATTCTGTCATGTGACCAATCTTTATATATACCATGTTTGGTGGACATTTGTTCAGTTTTGACATTACCATCAGTCTTGTAAAGAGCTATTACAGTTGTGAAAATTCATTCCAAATTCTAAGAGAGGAATTATTTTAAATATTCATTGGATTATAACAGTGCTCATAAACTTTTGGATTTTGGATTTTTAATTACTGATTTTGGAATTTAACTGAACTTATTCAGATATTTTGGAATACTTCATTTTGACATCAGCACATCAAAGATTACTAGTACATCAGGACTTTGGAGACCATTAGCACATCATAACATTCAAGGACACAGCCGTGAATTCGGAACATTCTATATTTAGGACTTGTGATTAGAACAATCATTCTTATTGGATTATTAGGATTTCAAAACACATTACTGTAAGTGACTTTTTGATTTTTCATTTTAATTATCTAGTAATAAATTGCTTGTTGATTTTTTACATGATTTGTTGGTTTCACTTTCTTTCTGTTACATTTTTCTTAGACCATAGAGTCGTTATACATTAGAATATTATACATTAGAATATTATATATTAGAATATTATACATTAGAATATTATATATTAGAATATTATACATTAGAATATTATGCATTAGAATATTATATATTAGAATATTATACATTAGAATATTAGAATATTATACATTAGAATATTATATTTATAGGTTACTGCATTTGTATGGGAAAATATGAACGAGTTTTTTTGAGCTATACTGCACGACGTCAGGAGTGCAGTAATACTCAGAAAAACGAGTTTATATTTTCCCATACAAATGCAGTAACCTTTTTATTATATACTCATTTAGCTTTTCTACCTAAGGCTGAATAAAAAAAAGAACACACTGCAAGAAACAAAGCAACTGAATTTCTGCTATATTCTAAAGTAAATACACAACCGAAGTTAAACCAATACACAATAACAGTATTCATGCGCACATGGCACCGCCCAGTGACCTTTGAACTTGGTTGAGTAGCGCACGCTCTGTGATTTGTTTCAAAAAGAAATCTCATTTTGGTCTACTTAAAATTGAAATTTTGAGTCATATTGTGAATGACTGCGCCTTGGAACAACTTTCCCAGTTGATCTGGAATGGAGGGATTTTGTTTTTCTGTCAATTCAGCTAAATTCTGCTCTTTTAGTTTTAAGCTGGGTCTATTACGTACGATGTACATGTAGCTAGAGGGACTGGCCTCGACAGCAAGCTAGCTTACACATGTGTTACTGTCCTGTCATTGATAGTTTGGAATCATAAGGTGGACAAAATATGAAGTTCTTTTAAGTGAAATTCTCAAGAAGATGCAGGATTACATTTTTTTTTAGGGAATATTAAATTCATTTCGTTTTGGAGTGCAGTAAATTCTCCTTGGGAATGTGATTTATGTTGGAAATGTAGTCTAGATTGCAGTGCAATTTCGCGCAGAGGATCAGAAAGTACATTTTGAAGAAATTCAAGATGCAGAAAAGTAAGTACATTTATTGTCATTCTTATTACCAGCTATAGATGACATATTTATATGTACTGTCATAATAAATCCAAACAATTTCTGAAAAAAAAAAAAAAAACACGGCAAAATTGCAAAGCGGCTGGGGTGTGAGAGCCCATTTCGTCAGCGGAAAATAAAGCTTCTTCATTATCGTGGCTTCTTGGCTCCGAGGCACTTGCTTTTATACCAAAACCCGCCTTCTTTAGTTGTATTTTTTCGAATTTAGTGCTTGGACTGACTTGTAAAATTAGCGGTCTCTGAGAGAAACGGAATATCATTTGGTCATAAGATGCCTTTTTATGCTATTTTTTTATAGACTCTAGAGAGCACGGTTCATAGTCTGAACCATCGGCTAAATAAGTGTTTAAATGATCAGAATGATATTTTCAATACTGCATGCCTCACGTTTGTTATCACGTTCAGTCACTTGCTTGGCTGAAAGATTCTTTTGTGACTCAATGAATTCATCCACATCGTCAGCTTTATAATCTCTACTCTCAAACAGCTTGTTTAGTTTATCCACAGACAAATCTAATAAAGCAAAAGCTCCGGTGTCTGCTACATTTGCGTACATTGTTTGTTTACAATAAAAAGTAGTTCCTAACACGCGATACTATTTTTAGACACGTGTCGTGCAGTATGGAGAAATACTGCACGATTCTGACAATGCAAAGTTAATGGAGAAAAAAATGAGTATATAATAAATTAGAATATTATACATTAGAATATTATGCATTAGAATATTATACATTAGAATATTATATATTAGAATATTATGCATTAGAATATTATATATTAGAATATTATACATTAGAATATTATACATTAGAATATTATGCATTAGAATATTATATATTAGAATATTATACATTAGAATATTATGCATTAGAATATTATACATTAGAATATTATATATTAGAATATTATATATTAGAATATTATACATTAGAATATTATGCATTAGAATATTATACATTAGAATATTATATATTAGAATATTATATATTAGATAGAATATTATATATTAGAATATTATACATTAGAATATTATACATTAGAATATTATACATTAGAATATTATGCATTAGAATATTATACATTAGAATATTATATATTAGAATATTATACATTAGAATATTATACATTAGAAAATTAGAATATTATATATTAGAATATTATATATTAGAATATTATACATTAGAATATTATATATTAGAATATTATACATTAGAATATTATACATTAGAATATTATAAATTAGAATATTATACATTAGAATATTATATATTAGAATATTATACATTAGAATATTATGCATTAGAATATTATATATTAGAATATTATACATTAGAATATTATAAATTAGAATATTATATATTAGAATATTATGCATTAGAATATTATAGATTAGAATATTATATATTAGAATATTATACATTAGAATATTATACATTAGAATATTATATATTAGAATATTATGCATTAGAATATTATATATTAGAATATTATACATGAGAATATTATATATTAGAATATTATGCATTAGAATATTATACATTAGAATATTATATATAAGGAAAATACATTGCAGTCAAATTGGACAGAAATGAAAGTTTCATGATAATTTGGGAACAGTTGTTTTTTGTGTTATACTCAATATAAGCAAACTTACAGATGTGATATAAATTGTAACATAACCATTGACAGAAATAACATTCACTCACTCTCTCTGTTAAAAAATAAAAGAAAGAAAAAAAGCATAATGGATTTCTCTGCCTGAAACTGATCTGCTGCTGTTTGGGGTGGTAGAATGTTCCCTGGGTGCATTCATGGTGCAATACTGACATCATGGAGGTCAGAGCAAAGGGTTTTTAAGTGTACTTTTTGTGTGTAATGGATTTTAATTCTGTCACTGACCTTGTGGGACCCAGAGGCAGGTGTCAAAGAGTGAAAAAAAAACAAAAAACATTAGGATTTCAGCAAACCATGTTGTCATGAACATCATATCTTAGTACCATAGAATAATAATGATTTTACAAAAATATGATTTCTTTCAGGAATTGTACAATCATTTGTAACAAAAGTAGTTGTGTTTTTGAAAATTTATCACTACATTCCTTCTGTAAATGGTGACAGGAAGCCAGTGTGTCAGATATAAAGAAATTCTTACAGTGCTATAATATATTTTTATAAGTCTTTATTTTATAATATGTTGAACTGCATCATTAGATCATGATATTATATAATAGATTGGAAGAGCATCTTTTTTAATGTGGTCATCACTCCAGCCACCACCATTCTTGCTTGAACATTTTGTGAACATACTTGCAGTAAAAATGGAGAGAAGACCCAATGAAATTCCCACTCCATATGTAACTTCATTCAAATTTCATTCAGTCTGAAAAGAAAGCTTAAAAAAGTTGATATTTTGTAATGGCATGCCATCAACTTTGTTCTGGTTCTATAATAATAATGACTTTTTTTTAAAGAGGATGACACATTTAGCTGCATGGAGCTAATCCATGTTGCGACCTACTATTATATGCATATTTGCATGCATATTACATGTACATAGTTGCACACACAGTAAAGAGAAACATATACAAATTTTAATTGTTTGTAGTAGAAGCAAAAGAAACACACAGGTTCATACTGAACAAAAAAAGGCATGCAGAAAAAGTTTCTCAGTAGAACAAACAACATAGACCCTGATCTGCCAGCACATTATGTGACGGTAGATCAGGGTCTGTGTTGTTACTGTCTGATCAGACTTATAAGCAAGTATAGACAGTATATACATATTGTCACAAGTAATCTTTTGCAGACAGATTTCATTCCAAATCCCATTTCAGTATAACAGTTCCAGTTATAAGATGGGTATTGTCATTAAATCCCATTTCAATATAACTGTTCCAGTTATAAGATGGGTAATGTCATTAAATCCCATTTCAGTATAACAGTTCCAGTTATAAGATGGGTATGGTCATTAAATCCCATTTCAATATAACAGTTCCAGTTATAAGATGGGTATGGTCATTAAATCCCATTTCAATATAACAGTTCCAGTTATAAGATGGGTATGGTCATTAAATCCCATTTCAGTGTAACAGTTCCAGTTATAAGATGGGTATGGTCATTAAATCCCATTTCAATATAACAGTTTCAGTTATAAGATGGGTATGGTCATTAATCCCATTTCATTATAACAGATTGTTTCTGAATATGACTTTCAAAATTAAAATACACTTGCAAAGAGTGTTCTTTTTCCATATATTTCCAAAAAATATAAGTATAACAAGTTTTATTCACAATTAGCCATGCTTATTGTATAATATGATATATTAACATGTATGATAAAGTACCCTAACATATGAACAGCAGGTTACTAGTTTACTGCTTGTTTGAGTGTTGCAAAAATGTACTGTTGTTAGGAAAAATGAAGAAGAACACTTCAGTCGGCAGTCTTACAAAAACTACTTGTTCAAGGGGCAAAACATTCTGGGAAATCTACTTGTCCCTGATAAAACATTTTTGCAATCCTAAAGTGATGAAGGAATTGAACCTTGTTGATAGTCCTTTCATTATTTAATTAATCCTGTGCTTTGAAAATGCTCACGGATATTGTGATACAGTCCATACATACATATGGTCTAGAACTCCTCTTACACCATTAAAGCTAGACACACAAAACTGGGGACATTGATAGTTCTATGGGTATTGATTGTGTAAACACTTCTGGAGTTTTGTTCTCAACCCTGGGGGTTGGGTTAGGGGGTTTGGGGTGATTGTACAGCACATACATTTTTAAAAAAGACTCCTGAATTGTTTGTCTCATGTCTCAGATTTGGCATGTGTCAACACGTCAGACTTGGACCCATTTGTAATTCCCTGGGTCCTTCCCAGAGACTTAGCCTGTGTCATGAGATAGAAACTATTGAGATCCCCAAACTATAATAGCTCCACTGTGGAGTTTCACACTATTGCACAAGGTTCAAAATTTAAAGAAAATATATTCTCCATATTTTTCACACTGTTCATTCTTGTAATTAAAGATGAAATTTATGTGTAATAGGGAAGATTTAAAGAACATAGGGAAGGTTTAAAGAACCTTTAATTTTTGTTATTTTCACATCTGAATGATTGGGATTGATTTGGGTTTGAGAGTGCTCAGCTTAGCCTTGCATCTGATGTACATTTCTCTCTAAGAAGATTGCTAGCTCTGTATGGAAATGTTTCTCTTTCCAAACTTAAGTGGTAAATTATTCAAAAGAAACAAACAAACTAGGTGATAAGATTTTTCTTTATATTTTTTTTATACTTTTATAGGTGGACTTTAAGAAAATATTAATACCTATACTGTAACATTTGTTTCTGTATTTAAAGAATTGGCCAAGTTAGTGTACTTTGTGTTATTTCAAGTACATTTCTGGAGCACACCTAACAAACAGCTGTCTGCTTCAGACAGAACATTGTTTTCCTAATAGTGATCAGAAATAAATGTCAGTCCAAGTAGGTGAAAAACATGTAAATATATGTTAACTTTCTTGCATTGTGAGAATGGTAGACTTGCACACTGCCTTCCCCTCTAAGCAGCACCTCAAAACACTGGAAAGGAACCTTAGGGCCAAACATATTGTATCATTGTATGATTTAATTTTGGTGATGTGTGCTTCAACAATTTAAATCTCAAATATCTAGACATTCTGTCTGAATAAATTCTGATGAACTTTTTACACAGAATACTTGACAGTAGTGTACCGAAGTATCTCAAGCCCCCCACCCCCCTCATTGTGAACAGTAATTTAAATGTACATTGCACTTTTTCAACATAGCAACCAAAGTTATGTTAAAAGATAGGATATACAAATTTGCCACAATTATTCCCGAGAAGTCACTGATAAATTCTCCAGTTTGAACAGTGATTGAACAGATCAGGGGGTCATAGGGGTCAAAAGTCACATTATATAAAAGTTCACTATCCTTCATAAACCAGTATTTGGAAGCCTATGAAGTATCATTTTTATCATATTTTTTTTCCTTAATTTTATTTCAAAAATAAATTACAAGAAAAATTTTGGTCTTATTTTTCTTTCATTAAATTCAGCAGTTTAGAATTTAGGTTGATTTATATCTGTATCCTATTAAAGTATTTTGTATGAAGAAGATCAAAATATGAATATTTTTTGTTTACCGTATATACTTGTGTATAAGCTCATAGCAATTGCAAACTGCATAGACCCAAATCTGCCATCGCATAATGCGCCGGCAGATCTGGGTCTATGCAGTTTGTAAGGACTAATCAGTAGAACAAACAACATAGACTCTGATCTGCCGGCGTATTATGCAACAGCAGATCAGGGGCTCCTCTAATTTGAGATCGGGCCCATACTATATTTTAAATGAAAAGCCCGTCGTAAAATCAGTACAATTAAAATAAAGGCTATGAAACTTCAATGAAGAAAATTTGTGAATCATAAAAATGTAATTGTAAGTAGAATATAGACTTTATCATTTCTTTGTTAATTATATGCCACACATTTCCAAAATAATGCAGTCTGAATAAAAATGGCATTATAATATTTTTGTAAAAATCATAATTAAGTACATTTAAAATAGTAAATAATTTAGACATTATTATTATTATTATAGAAGACACAAAAAAAATATATACACATGCATGCAGAATAAGTAATAATTCAAATAATAATTCATTATAATGTCTACATAACATGTTCTTTTTAAATGTTACTCAAATCGCTGGCATGCTAAATGCCATGTAAATATGAATTAAATATGATGGTACAGTGAAGACAGATTTGGTCGATATAGTTGATTTAAAGGCTGCAGATGTTGGGGTGTTTAAAGAACAGCAATTACAACATCGTCTGAAAAATAATAGTAAAAAATAGGGTCCTTTTGGGCACATGTTATTGGAGTCAGGGCTTGTGGGTTTTGAATCAGGGCTTGTGAATTTTTTCAAGGCACCAGCCCTGGGCCTGTGTCTGAATTTTTTTTTCTTTGAACACTGAGCCTACACTGTGAAAATGTTTTTGTATCAAGAATATCAAAGTCATTGGGTCATTTCAAGTACATTTTCTGAGCATACATTAGCAGCCATTTGCATTATCTGTCTGATTCAGACAGCACATGTTTTTTCCTAATGCTAATAGTGATCAGAAATAATTGTCAATCCAAGATCAGAAATAATTGTCAATCCAAGTACCAGTAGGTGAAAGACATGGAAGTATATGTTATTTCTCTCTGAATTGTGACAGTTTTAGAGCAGACAATATTGCTATGTGCATTCCCTTTTACCAGTGGCCCAATACCTGAGAGCAAACACCAATCACATATACACTAACTGAGCATGAAAGACACATTTTTACAAGCAGCTGACATTGACCGGAGAGGTCATCCCTATTCCCAAGGATGTTAGGCCCTGGATCATAACTTGGAAACTATTGAGACCCCATCTTATAACCTTATATATATATATATATATATATATATATATACACACACACACACACTGGACATAATAAGACAAATTCAAATATTCAACTAAAATTTGTCCTATGGTGTATTCTTACCCCACCCCCTCCAAAGCGACTTAACCCAAGGGGCACATATTTTGGGGGTGCATGATGGGTTGGGCAAAGCAGGGAGCACATGGATATGTGTTATAGTTTTGCATGTGTAGACACTTAAATAAAAATATGGTAGTAAGGATTTACAAATCGACTCCGGGGACAAGCTCAAATTTGGCTCAAGTAAACTCAAGTTTCGAAGGTACTTATACATGTGCAAGTAAAAAAAATTGATAGAGAGAGAGGGATCATGTTCTGTTCATAATGCTTTTTGTTCTGCAAGTTTTATACCCAGCGATCTCACCACAGTACACATATCAGCACCTTTATTTAGTGTTTATATGTATCACATTCTTCTATTACATAATTCACTGCATATTCTTTCATCTATCGTATGTCATTTCCATCTTGTAGTCAATATCAAAGTCAGTCTCGCATTTTCTTGCACAATCGTGATAATGTGAATATTTACTATTTAAAGCAAGTTTTGACAAATAAGGAATAAATATTTATGCATGTATTTTAACTTATCAGTTACATTTTAATTCTAATGTTTGTACGTATCCAGGGATGGTGCTGGCTTTAAAAAATTGCAAACCTCAATATTTTGTCGCCAATTTTCAAAAAATGTCACCAAGCAAGGAGTCCATATTTTTCCATGTCTATTAATATAGTAGGCAATGAAAATTGAAAAGATGGGATATTTATTACTTTATTGACAACAAACAATACAATACCACAATATTACAGAATAAATCATTACATGACTGTTTTGATTGCTTATTTATAATGTTTTGCACTGCACTATTAAATTGTTGTTTCATAAAAATAAAAAAATCGAATGTCACATGAGTATGCATCATGATTTTATGGCTGCCCACTTGCTGAATGCAGTTTGAGATTCTGAGTTTATTCCTGATGTCAGTTTTGATGATATTCATCTTACTGAACCCACGTTAACAGTCGCTGATAATGTCATTTTTACTTTTACTAATAGCAGCAATCTTAGCTACTTCCATAGTCTTTGCATGATGCTCTGTGCAAAGGTATAACTGTTGTCACTTTAAATAAATGCATTATCAAATATCTTCTTTCCCTACATCTGCAGTCTCTCTCTCTCTCTCTCTCTCTCTCTCTCTCTCTCTCTCTCTCTGGTTTTCCGGTTTAAGATTTATACCTTGTTAATTTGATACTTGTTCAGTGCCAAGTAGAGTCGTACACGTCTTACTTATATGTGTTTGACCTTAATCCCTTAGCACCCTCTTTGTTTTCTCCACATTACAACCCTTTGATGGAGCCGCATATTTGACACTTGTTCAGTGCTAAGTAACAGAGGGTGGTTATTTGAACTCCCTGTGATCTTGCCGCACAATTGACACCTGTTCAGTTGCATCCTTTAATAGATTTCACAGACTGTATGATCAAAGTATTACTTATAGAGTCCAAGCTCAATCTCCACGTAAGCACCCGCATATGACAGTAAAGATGAGGAATTGGAGTCGGACAATATTTACGATGACTAGTCGACGGTCGAGGATTTCAGCACTATAATTGGTCCCTCAGACGATGCAGATGAATTCTTGGGCTTTTTACCAGATGACATTAGACAGTGACCTTTATAGGATACTGTGAATCACAAAAGTGTGGACTTGACTTTCATTGTTTATTTGTGAGACGTGTGGGAATTAACATATTAAGGGATATTGTGAATCAGATCATTCTGGGCTACTATTTTTATGCTGATGTGTAAACTATGATAGAAATCATGGATTTATCATATTAAAATGGATTTTAAATGTGATTCATTATATATTTATATGGATTTTTATGACACGATGAAGAACAAAATGTAAGTTATCAATTTATTTGTGACATATTCCACTCGATAATATACCTAATTGTATTTTACACTGGTTTTGTCTTTATTATTCCTATCTATCTATATATCTATCTATCCACCCAGTCTGCTCCAATATATACGGGTAGTCAACAAGAAAACTTAAAAAATTTTAAGTTTAGACCTTGTCCTGTGGATAAATTGCCCCCCCCCCCCTTCTTCCAGGCTTTTATTTTTTCCTAAATTATGCGAATTATACGCGAGTATAGATGGTACTCTTAGGATGAGATGATGAACACAAAAAGTCAAACTTACGTTAACCCATGACAGTATATTCTGATTGAGACTGATTTTTTTAAAATATTTTTTTCATTTGCTTAGTATTTATACAGAACGATTGGAAAGGTAATCACTTTTCTTTGAAGTTTCAGCAAAACTATTTTTTCTGGTACATTTTTAAAAAGAAAAAGAAAAAAAAATTAGCCATCGTTTGGCCGATTGTAGCTAGTCCGGTAGCATGACTATTTGAGTGTATCACAGCATTCAGTACTCACCCAGATGTCAGCATAAGCGGATTATGATATAACAATGCACTGGTAAGATGGTTTGTCAATATGAACAAAGGATTTGTTTATATAACAATAGATAGATTCCAGTGCATTTTTTTAACCAAGTTTGCGGCTTCCTTTCATGGTGCCTTGTAATTCCTCCACTCCAAACCCACGATTGTATATACAAGTTTTTTACAGCCAAAAATGTTGTTGCCTAAAAAATTGGCAGATGGTATATTTTGTTGCCAATTAGGAAAAGAAATCGCAATTTGCGACATTGACGAAGCCCAGCGCGATCCATGCGTATCCGGAATTAGCCAACTTCCTGGTCCTGGCAGTTTGTGAGCTTGCCGACTCTAAACACTTGGCTTGTCAAAGATTGTTATAATAAATGTCACCAATTTTTAAGGCGAGTGGGTGTTAATTGTTAATAATATAACTCGTGACATTTCTTTGAAGTGTGTTTGGAAATAAAAGGCACTCATCTCTAATGATTAATCACCAGAATGATTTTGTTCAAACCATGATTGATGTACCGAAAATGTAGCATGCACAAGCGGTGTTTATGATCTGTTGTTTATGTTATAATTACAGAAGACCAATACATACTTACTATTTGGCAAACAGTTAAATGGATAAAAATAAGTGTTCTCAATTTCAAAATTTGGCTTGTCAAATATTTTGATGCATGTCGCCGATGTCAGGGTGACTGGATGATAATTGTTAATTCAGTGGATTAAATAAGTGCTCACAGATCCTTCAGTTGTGAGTATAAATAAATCATTACAAACAGTCTAGCTTTCATTGTTGTTGATGTAGTTGATGAGATGAGTCTATCTTATCTAGGCAAAAAAAGGAATTTCTTTGAGATATCCCATATTTTATTTTATCTTTTTTTTTATTCCTGTTGGAAAATTATGTTTGGGGCAAGCTCAGATTTCCCAAGGGCAAATTCAATTTTCCAGTCAGCTTGCCCTCGGCAAGCCGACTTTTATAAAATGTGTAAATCCCTGGTAGTACATGTATCAGATAATGTTCTATGATGCTAGCAATGTTATAAGCATGTACAGGCCATTACAGGTAAGGTTTTATGAGACAAGGAAATTGACTAGTCTACTTATGTGTTGTTAGAAAATAATGAAGCACCTGCTGGACAACCAATTTCTTCTCATGGATCAAAGAAAAGGAATGGAGGAAATTGTTGTACTAGATAATAACTCTTTTCCACTTTGATATAATGTATATAGAGGATGAAAGTTATGTATTGTATGTCATAGTGTGTCTGTAATATGCATGTTCCTTGACATGCAGGGATTTTTTTAGGGGCCCTAAAGGGTTGGAAATTATTAGGTACAATTAAGTTTAAATGTCCCCAATTCCAAAATTTTTAAATTTCCAGAGTTTTGCAGTTTTCCATGTTTTAATCGTGGATTAACATACTGTCTATACTCATTTATAAGTAGAGTCCAACTGCAAACAACATAGACCCTGATTTTCTACTGCAAACAACATAGACCCAGATCTGCTACTGCAAACAAAATATACCCTGATCTGCTATTGCAAACAACATAAACCCAGATCTGCTATTGCAAACAACATAGACCCAGATCTGCTATTGCAAACAACATAGACCCTGATCTGATTTCACATAATGCGCCAGCAGATCAGGGTCTGTGTTGTTTGCTCTACTGATTAATCCTAACAAACTGCATAGACCCAGATCTGCTGGCGCATTATGCATGGGCTTGACTTATAAGCTAGTATATATGGTATTCTTGGACCCAGGTTCCATTCTCAGTCACCCAAATAAAATCACAGACATACAAGCCCAGATATGCATAATTTTACCAAAATTTTATATGTATATATATATATATATATATATATATATATATATATATATATATATATATATATATATATATATATATAAGGGGTTCCAAAGGTTTTGGCCCTTGCATGACACTTATTTCCACCGCAAAACTTGATTTTGATGAAATTTATTTTAATTAAAAGGTATTATATATCATAAATAATAAAGAAACATTCGTATATATGTTTTTTATGAATTGATGTACCGGAAAATGTCTAGTTTTCTATTCCTTACATGCTGTTGCTTCAGTTTTAGTGTTATCCATTCAATAATCATTTAGTCCCTTTTTCAGCTTAAAAAAAGAAAAGAAAAAGAAATATTTTTTTTTCTTTTATAAATACTTACCTGTAGTACGAGATCTTACGTTACAACATTAGTTTCTGCTTTTCGAACGATTTTAAAAAAAACTTTGATTTTTTTTATATGTCCACCATTTTGTGGAACTTGTTATGTTATGACCCTGACTGTCTGTCCATCTGTCTATTAACTTCTCTTTTTCCCAGTTCTAAAGCACCTACCTTTGCCAAACTTTATAGGTAACTTCTTTGTGACAAAAGAATCCTACCGATTTTGGGGTCAAAAGGTAAAGGGAGCTGCACTAGCTCAGTTGGTAGAGCATTAGAATCATAATATAAGGGTTGCAGGTTCAGTACCCACCAGGGCCATCACTGGTCAGCTGCCTTGGTGTGTCCTTGGAAAAGGCACATTGCTCCCATTTCTTTGGCATGATATAGCCATTATTGTGTTGAACATGCTGTTAAAACCAACCAACCAAAAGGTCATAGGTCAGTGTCATTGTGACTGAAAGAAGAAACAAGGTTTCCTCACAATAATATCAGTTCTACATCACAGACCTGGACCACACTTTGTAAATATCTTGCACTTGGGTTAAGGAAGAACCCTATCAGTTTTGGGGTCAGTCACTGTGATTGTCCTTTTGACACACCATCTAAAACCCTTTTCCATGAACTAAAATGTCTTCAGATAAATGACAGAATTAACTTTCAAAAGGCAGTACTTGTCTACAAATGTATAAATTGGAAAATGCCTGAATACATGAACAAAATTTTTGATGAAAAATCCAAGGACGATATGCCTTACGGTCGACCATGCATAGCCATGTGAAACTCCCCAAACCCAAGACTGAACAATTTCGATATAGTCTTAAATATTCTGGAGCAAAGATATGGAACTCCTTGCCCACATCTGTTAGATCAGCCACTTCTGTTGAAAGTTTTAAAGAAAGATATCTCAAATATTTGAAACATGATTTTTAATTGACCTTTGCATGTCAGTATACCTTGTAACATCTCCTGTCTCTACTCCAACTGTCTTGTCTCTGTGCATGGTAATCTGTGTTTTTGGTTTTAGAATAGCAGAGGGCCTCAAGGGAGACTAGATACATCTGTAATCTAATTGAGCTACCCTCGTTAAATAAAGAATTATTATTAATATTATTATTATTATTATTGTTATTATTGAAAGAACAAAAAAAAATTACTTCTTCATCACAGACCTGGACCGGACTTTTTGAATGGCTTACATTTGTTTCTGCACAAAAATTTCAGTTCATGATTGTGTACCTTCACAATAGTTTGTGAATGACTTACATGTGGAGTACAAGAGAAGCCTATTGATTTTGTGGTTAAAATTTCAAAGGTCAAGGTCATGTGACTGGAAGATGAAATGTTTTTTGCTTAATAACTTTAGTTCCTGACCATGTACCTTGACCAAAGTTTGTACAGGGCTTATATGTAAGGTATGGAAGGGGTAGAGCTGAAATAAACACCAAACTCGGCAGTTGACCATGCTAACCATTGACCGCTATAACAATGTTTGGCAGCATTTAGTAAAAGAAACAAACAAGGCAAAAAGTAAACTGTGCAGTTTTAAATTACCATAGTTTTATATACTCACCTATAAGCCGATACCAACTGCAGACTGCATAGACACAGATCTGCCATCGCATAATGTGCTGGCAGCTCTGGATCTATGCGGTTTGTAAGGACTAATCAGTAGATCAAACAACATAGACCCCGATCTGCTAGTGCATTATGTGACGGTAGATCAGGGTCTATGTTGTTTGCATTTGGACCAGGCTTATACATGAGTATATACAGTAGTTTACAAGCGAACAACTTTAAACCTGCTAACTCACCTGAAAGTCAAACACCTACTCACAAGGTAATCATAATCTCAACATTCTGAATAGTTACTTTGTTCACATCATTGGCATTTATATTCATTGTCATTCATTCACTCTTGAAAAGATGACATATAGTTATAAAGTTGATAAAGAACAAAGTATAAAACAGGGGTAATATCAAACTCATCAAATTAAAGCCTTAATGCATCAATAAATGTATCTAAATTTAATTCAGGCATTTTCTACACATGAATACTATAAATGAAATAAAAGGGTGTAATTTGGAAAATGGACTTACAAAACCGATTGAGTTATCGACAGTGTGCGTGAATTAATAAAAAAATATTCACACTCTGGTCAAATTAATCGAAAGACAATTTGTGTATTTTTCATTGTGAATAAATCACTTTCTTGAAAAATTTTTTAGAAATTACCTGCATTTAACTGAAGAAGTAATCAAGAGTTACAGTCCTTTTTTACCTATCAAGCATCTTATCAATACTGAGTTTGAAGATAAACATAAAACAACACCTACATTCATTTGTTCGTAAGTGTCAGTCCAAACATTATTTTTTTTACTAGGGGCCGTTTTAATCTCATCTGATTATATTTAGATGCCTGAGTTCACAATGTTTACTGGTATATTAAAGTAGACCCAAAATAAAATAAAGGGTAGATTTGAAAACTTTATTACCATCAACAAATATTCAAATTTTGTTTGAATACATTCAGTGAATATTCGAATGGGAAAATTTGGGATTTGTTTCAGCTCAAGGAAAATGCCTATTGAGTTTGTTGTCAAAAGGTCAAAGATCAGAGTAATTGTGGCTCAAAGAAGAATTTTTTTTGCAGAATAACTTTTGTTCTAGAGTAAGTTCCTTGACCAAACTTTGTGGATGGCTTGCACTTAGGGTAATAAAGAAACGTGTAGATTCTTGGGTCTAAAGTTCAGGGGTCATGGTCATACTAAGTTTAATAGAAAATAATGGTTTCTGCACAGTAAGTTTTGTTCAAGACCACATGCCTTGACCAAAGGTCCAGGTCAGTGAGACTCATTGGTAAAATAATCTTAAGAGTCAACCATTCCCTACAAGTGTGTATACTATGGGGTGGGCATATAATATGCTGTTCACATTCCCTATAAGTGTGTATGCTATGGGGTGGGCATATAATATGCTGTTCACATTCCCTACAAGTGTGTATGCTATGGGGTGGGCATATAATATGCTGTTTGCATATCTACAATTGTGTATGCTATGGGGTGGGCATATAATATGCTGTTTGCATATCTACAAGTGTGTATGCTACGGGGTGGGCATATAATATGCTGTTCACAGTACTCTTGTTATCAGTTGTAAGATGTACAGCCTTGAAAATACCTCGTATTTATTTAGCAGACATATTTGGTTGAGTGTGATGGTGAATTAGTTCCCAAAATAGTATCTTGTGGGTGATAATCAAGGTTAGTTTTGTTGTTTTCTTTTCCTTTGGTTCTAATTAAGGCTTAGACTTTATGTATGTTTTTCAAGGTCTTGAATGCTCTGAGACACTGCCACACATCACATGATGTCCGAGGCTGATGTTAAGACTACCAGTAATGTAGTGCATACATGTGAACCTCTCAATGGGAGGGTTTTCCTCCCAAGATGAAAGGTGTCTCCTGTCCCTCCCATCACTCACTGAAATCTCCTGTGTACTCAAAAGTATTAATTTAAAAATTCAGAAACAGAAATTTTTTAGGTTTTTTTTTTTCTTCATACCTTGCTTCCAATGTAGTATTTTTATGGTAAAGACTTCCTGTAATCACACAACTGTAAACTGGCTTATGCTAGCATGACGATTTGATTGCTAATGCGACAGACAATAACCTAACAGTAATCATTGGATTATACTATGTGTGATCAGTAGTAATTCAGAAAGAATTAAAGACATTAATGGATTATGGTTTAATTACTAAAGAGCTCAAGCAGCATAAAACAATTAACACTATGTGGATTCTTTCGGCAGAGTTGGTTTGGTGTTTAAAATTTGTCAAGATGGATCCCTACTGTATACTGTGTGTGATCAGAAGTAATTTGGAATGATTTAAGATATTAATGGATTATGGTTGGATTAGTCTTTACTAAAGAGCCCAAGCGGTATAAAACAGGACGGTTTGGCTTTGGTATTTAAAGTTTGACAAGATATCTAAGCGTGTGTTATCTCCTAATGCTAAAACACCATATTCACAAGAAATTCAATAATAGATTGAAACATGAATTTCATTGGTTGGAATCAAGTTCAAAGGGACATATATATGTATTATGCCATTCCTGTAAAGTCAATTTTAAGAAGAATTTCACAAATTCAACCCAAATAACACCAATTTTGATCATTTCTGGCAGGTTGTCAGCAATCTGAATCTACATGTACCCATAGGCAGGAAACAATTTAAACTTCTTGGTGGACTTAGTAGAGTTGTACTGACATTGCCACATTTCAATATAGACACTGAAAGGACATTTTTTATTCTGTGAAAATTTCAGTCTGATTCCAGAGGAAACCTGGATCCAGTAACGATACATCATCTCCTAAGTGTTGAGATGAGCAACGATGAGGACTGCCACAAATATAATCCACGCAAAAATGTACTTAAAAAGGCTAAAAATGCTTGTGCTACATACAAAGACAGTATGAAAGGCAACAAGTTACTGTGAAAGGACGGATGCGATGAGATGATGTGCATATTTTAATATACAAGAAGGAAATTTGTTCAGTAGTTGTCATTTTTGTCCATTTGCATGATAAATATTGTTTCAATGAATCCTTTTGGTTTGAAGTCAAAACTCCTGACCAGATTTTGCAGATCTCCTGATTTGTCCTAAGCTGACCTCTCTGTTCTGTCATATGTATTAATGTAGTCAAAGTAACGAGTCAGTGCAATCATTCAATTGTATGATTTTGAGAAATCCAGATATTATGAGGCTTTCATATCTGCATTGTCTTATAGTTTGGGGCTGTAGGGTGTTTAATTAATTAGGAAGACATAATTACCAAATAATTGTACAGAATAATTATGGGCACCCAATAACAAATGTCTGACAGTTAGCAACTGGTCATATTAGCTAATCAATTGTACATATATACATAACATACAGTCTGGTCTCCTTTATCCAACACAAATGGTTCCTGGAAAATTTAAGGATACAAGCAAATGCTAGATAACCAAGACTGGACCTTTAAGTGACCTCCTACATATCTTGAGGTGTATATTTATGGATAGAAAAGTAATTAAGAAAAAAATTAAAGAAAAGTTAAAAATAAATGTGAAAGAAATAAAAAAAATTAATTGTTTTATTAGAAAGAGACAAGGTGGTGAAGGGAGAAAAAGAAGAAAATGTATTGTGAGTGCATTAAATGTGTGTAAATATGATAAATAGAAGGGACAGGAAAAGAAAGAAAGAAAAATGTTGAACGAGTGTGGAATGTTAAATTAGTGTGTGAAAGCATGTGTATAAAAAAGAATATTGACTAGTATATATGCTTAAAATGCAGTGATTTATTCCCCCAAATTCGTTCATTATATAAGTACAAATTTTAAAACATTTTCAACTTTATTTAATTTAGTCATTAACGGGCATAAACATTCTTCTTACCTTAAAGATTTAATGGAACAAGAAAACATAGTGACCTTTGTCAGTAAATTTGCAAAAATTAATGGATATGATAAGCCATGCAATGTCATGGTTCAGTGGCATGATGATCCACTTGTCAGACTGCTGGGTAAAAGAATCCATTTTGCATTAGTTTGGTGTAATTTGTGCCCAAATTACAGTATTGTAGTCGGGAATCAAATATATATGATCCATTCCTGGTCATTTAATTATTTAGTTCTTTTCCTTTAGTTTAGACCTTTACATTATCTTGGATGGTTTTTCTTCTCTGTGCCAAAAATGTAAATATTTTTTGTTCTGCACATGTCACTATTGTTACGACTCTATGGTCTAAGAAAAATGTAACAGAAAGAAAGTGAAACCAACAAATCAAGTAAAAAATCAACAAGCAATTTATTACTAGATAATTAAAATGAAAAATCAAAAAGTCACTTACAGTAATGTGTTTTGAAATCCTAATAATCCAATAAGAATGATTGTTCTAATCACAAGTCCTAAATATAGAATGTTCCGAATTCACGGCTTTGTCCTTGAATGTTATTATGTGCCAATGGTCTCCAAAGTCCTGATGTACAAGAAATCTTGATGTGCTGATGTCAAAATGAAGTATTCCAAAATATCTCTGAATAAGTTCACTTAAATTCCAAAATCATCAATTAAAAATCCAAAATCCAAAAGTTTATGAGCACTGTTATAATCCAATGAATATTTAAAATAATTCCTCTCTTAGAATTTGGAATGAATTTTCACAACTGTAATAGCTCTTTACAAGACTGATGGTAATGTCAAAACTGAATAAATGTCCACCAAACATGGTATATATAAAGATTGGTCACATGACAGAATGTTCTAGAACATGAGTCATCTTAATGGAATTTTTACTTGTAAACAAAAATCAACCTTGACCTTCAAATTGAGAAAACATATTGATCAAAACAACCTAATTCAAGGACACTAGTTAAACATGTTTTTCCTGTTAACATTAAGATTTAAGCAAATATTAAAGTGAAGAAACATTTATAATTTCCTAAAATATTTATAATATTATATAAACATCATACATAACACCTCCCCTCATAAAGAAAAAGAAAGATTTATGTAATAAAGCTTTCTTTTGAATATACATCTAATACTATAATAACCAAAATTACATAAGAACATGTTTTATGATACTGGACTTAATTACATCAAGCAATATTACATTTCTAGGCACGTGAGAGTGCATCTGCAATCACATTGTCTTTTCCCCTGATGTGTTTAATGTCAATGTTATATTCTTGCAATATCAAACTCCATCTCAACAATCTCCGATTTTTATCTTTCATTTTGTTGATGAAAGTAAGGGGATTGTGATCACTGTACACAATAATTGGAGAAAGAGCTGAGGTAACATACACTTCAAAATGCTGTAAAGCCAATATCAAAGCCAAACATTCCTTCTCAATTGTGGAATAATTTTTCTGGTGCTTGTTTAGTTTTTTAGAAAAATAACACAGGGTGATCCACACCACTTTTGTCTTCCTGAATCAATACTCCACCAACCCCTACATCACTTGCATCAACAGATAATTTAAATGATTGGCTAAAATTTGGTGCAGAAAGAACTGGTGCATTCTTAAGCATGGCCTTTAACTTGTCAAAAGATTCCTCACACTTGTCAGACCAATGAAATTTGGTTTTCTTACTCAATAAACTTGTCAAAGGTTCAGCAATTTTGGAAAAATTGGAACAAAATTTCCGATAATATCCAGCCATACCTAGAAATCGCATCAGTTGCTTTTTACAAATTGGAACTTGAAATTCAGAGATAGCTTTGACCTTAGCTTCTATAGGTTTAACTTGACCTTGTCCCACAATATGTCCTAAAAATGTGACACAAGCATGGCAAAACTCGCTTTTGCTCAAATTAATTGTCAGATTCGCATCACTGAGTCGATCGAAGAATTTTCGAATGGTTTCCAAATGATCTTCCCAGGTGTTGTTGTAGATAATGACGTCATCGATATAAGCGTCACAATTATCAAGACCAAATGTTATCATGTTCATCAGACGTTGAAACGTTGCAGGCGAATTTTTCATTCCAAACGGCATGACTTTATATTGATAAAGTCCATCTGGAGTTGCAAATGCTGAAATTTCTTTTGCCCTTTCCATCAGTGGAATTTGCCAGAATCCTTTTAAAAGGTCAAACTTGGTGACATATTCCGCATTTCCAATTTTATCAATGCAATCGTCCATTCTTGGGATTGGAAATGAATCAGTTTTGGTGACACTGTTGACTTTTCTATAGTCAGTACACATACGGAATGTATTATCTGGCTTGGGAACAAGAATACATGGTGAACTCCAGTTAATTTTACTTGGTTCTATGAAATCATTCTCCAGTAAATACTGAATTTCTTTCTTCAGATAGTTCTGTTTGAGAGGATTCATCCTATAAGGATGCTGTTTCACAGGCACAGAATCTACAATGTCAACGTCATGATAAATTTTACTTGTTCGTGTTGGAACATCAGGAAACAAGTGCTCATAGTCATGTAATAGCTGTTTTAGTTCATTTCTTTCCTGTTGTTGTAGATGTGAAAGTTTCTGGTCTAGGTTGTTCAATATTTCTGAATTCCGAAGATTGGTTATACCAGAGTCACTATAGTCTGATCGTACTCCATCGTTGATATCTTCACTGTGTGGGACAGATACAACTAAATTAACTGAATAATTAGCTGGGCTATCTCTGTCAAAATATTCCTTTAACATATTTATATGACAAAGTTGTTTCTGTTTCCGTCTCCCAGGAGTGTTAATGATATAATTTAAGTCATTTACTTTCTTTTCAACGGTATAAGGACCAAAAAATTTAGCCTGAAGAGGATTCTGAGGTATGGGAAAGAGAGCCAGAACTTTGTCGCCAGGTTTAAAACTCCTTTCCTGTGAATTTCTGTCATACCTTAATTTCATTTTTGACTGGGTAGTGTGCAGATTAGTTCTTGCTACTTCACAGGCCTTTGACAACTTGTATTTGAAATCAGAAACATAATCAAGAAGATTAATCTTTGAATCTTCATTTGAAAGAAGTTTCTCTTTCAATAATTTCAATGGTCCACGGACAGTATGACCAAAAACTAGTTCAAAGGGACTAAAACCCAACGACTCTTGAACTGATTCCCTAACAGCAAACAACAACAAATGAACACCCTCATCCCAATCCTTTTCTGTATCAAAGCAATATGATCGAATCATATTCTTCAAAGTTTGATGAAATCTTTCCAAAGCACCTTGACTTTCAGGGTGATAGGCAGAAGATTTAAACTGTTGGATGCCTAATTCATGCATAACTTGTTGGAAAATTCCAGACATAAAATTTGACCCTTGATCTGACTGGACAGATTTGGGAAGGCCAACAAGTGTAAAAAACTTCACCAAAGCTTTCACAATAGTTTTAGTTTTTATATTTCTCAGAGGAATTGCTTCTGGAAATCTTGTAGATGCACACATGATGGTCAACAAGTATTGGTTGCCTAACTTGGTTTTAGGTAAAGGACCAACACAGTCTACTATTATTCTACTAAATGGTTCATCAAATGCAGGAATAGGTTGCAGATGAGCCTTAGGTATCTTCTGATTGGGTTTTCCTACCATTTGACAAGTGTGACAAGATCTACAGTATTTAGAAACATCACTTTTGAGTTTCGGCCAATAAAAATGATTCAAGATCTTGTGATAAGTCTTACGGACTCCTAAATGACCAGCCAAAGGAGTTTCATGGGCTAAATTAAGAATTTCCTGTCGATATGACTTAGGAACAACAATTTGATAGCGCACTGACCACTCGTCACCAGCGGGTACATCAGGTGGTCTCCATTTCCTCATAAGGACCCCATTTTTCACAAAGTAACACACTGGAACTTGTGTGGCTTCAGTTTCACTAATAGCCCTCTGAAACAAACAAGATATCTCGGGATCTTGCTCCTGTTCAACGACAAGGGATTGTCGTTTGTCACCCTGAGTAGGACAAAGAGAATGAGTTGCCAAAAGAGGATCACTGTGATCAATACCATTTGATTGATCAATACCTGAGGAAAAAGTTACCTCATCAAAAGACTGACCAATACATGTGTCAGCTAAAGGAATAATATCCTGATCAACATCACTCTCAAGAGCTCTTTTTGCCATAGCTCTAGTAACTGCACAAGCCGGGTACAAATCAGGGATTTCAGTTTCGACAGGATCAACTTTCTGATCCAAACAAGGCTTGTCAGTTACAAGTGGATTAACCACAACCTTATCTCCAGCTAGGTCATTGCCTAGTAATAAATGAACACCCTCTATGGGTAAAGAAGTCACTGCCCCAACAGTCACAGGTCCAGAAACTAAGTCTGATGCCAAATTTACACAATGAAGAGGAACATTTACAAAGCCGCACTCTACTCTCTGAACAAGAACACTTTCACTTGAAGAAGACTCCTCAGACAAAGGCAAAGTACCTGATAATAAAAGACTCTGAGAAGCTCCAGTGTCCCTTAATATTTTAATTGGGATAGGTTTGGCAGAATCACCAATAAGTGATATAGAACCTTCTGACATGAATGGTTCATAAGCCTCTAAAATAGAATCAGACTGGGGTTTGTTTGACCCAACAAATGTATTGCTTTCAATACAAGACTGTGACCTTGACCTCTTAGAAATAAGAGCATTTGGAAAAGCTCTGTCTTTACTCTGTTGCTTATTTTTCAACTTGAAGCAATCAGAAATAACGTGCCCTTTCTTTTTACAATAAGTGCACGTAGGAAGAGATAAGGATTTCTGATCAGTCTTATCAGATGTTTGATTCCTAACAGTTGTGCTGTTGTGAAATTTGGAAGTACTCAAATGAGATTGAAATGGTTTTTTACCAGAAAACTGCTGAGAGGACGACCTATTGCCAAATGAAATTTTGTGAGTCAAGGAATAATCATCAGCCATACGAGCAGCATTTTCCAAAGTTTCCACATTCTGCTCGTCAAGATAGGTTTTAACATCACTATGGATGCACCTCTTGAACTCTTCAATTAATACGAGCTGTCTGAGGTTATCATAACCTTGATCAACTTTCTTGGCTGAGCACCACCTATCAAATAGTTGTTCTTTATCCCTTGCAAATTCGACATGAGTTTGTCCAGTTTCTTTTCTACAATTCCTAAACCTTTGTTGATATGCCTCTGGTACCAACTCATAAGCTTTCAAGATGTACTCCTTAACCACATCATAATCAATGCTTTGTTGTACTGACAGTGAAATGTAGACTTCACGAGCTTTGCCAATAAGTACACTTTGTAATAACAAAGTCCAATGCTCTCTGGGCCATTTCAAGTTTTCAGCTATTTTCTCGAAATGAAGAAAGTATTTATCTACTTCTTTTTCCTGAAAAGGGGGTACTAACCTAATATATCTAGTAACATCAAAACCTGGACTTGTGTTTAAAGGAGTGGAGTGTGCTCTGTTTGCCAGTTCTAACTCTCTTAACTTAAATTGCATTTCCCTTTCTTCTCTTTGCATCTGCATCTGCATTTGTATTTGTCTATCTTCTTTCTCTCTCTCTCTCTCCATCTGCCTCTCTTCTTTCTCTCTCTCCATCTGCCTCTCTTCTTTCTCTCTCTCCATCTGTATCTGCCTCTCTTCTTTCTCTCTCTCTCTCTGAATCTGAAGCTTTGCCAATTCTAAATCCATCTGGTTCTTTAACTCTAATTCCCTTAATTTCCTGTCAGAACCAGATACAGGCTTTCTCTTCAAACTTAAAGCACTATTTTCAAAAATTCCCTTACCTACTAAATACTGAATTAAAATAATCTTTATCTCCTGTTTTGTCAATGATACTTTTGCCTCAGATAGACTGTATTTTCTGGCAAGCTCGAGCAACTCATCCTTTCTCATGCACTCTAACCCCTCCCGGGTAGGTTTTGAAATGAAATTCTGAACATTAGGTGCCATTGTAAATGCTTGTTGGTTTCACACAAAAAAAATTTCTCTATTTAAAAATCTTTGCCAAAGACAAAAAAAATTCAGAGACAAAATCAATATGAATTTCAAAGATAAATTTAATATCTCTAATATGCTTTAAAGAAATTCAATCCTGGAACGACGAGCCCCCAATTTCTGTTATGACTCTATGGTCTAAGAAAAATGTAACAGAAAGAAAGTGAAACCAACAAATCAAGTAAAAAATCAACAAGCAATTTATTACTAGATAATTAAAATGAAAAATCAAAAAGTCACTTACAGTAATGTGTTTTGAAATCCTAATAATCCAATAAGAATGATTGTTCTAATCACAAGTCCTAAATATAGAATGTTCCGAATTCACGGCTTTGTCCTTGAATGTTATTATGTGCCAATGGTCTCCAAAGTCCTGATGTACTAGAAATCTTGATGTGCTGATGTCAAAATGAAGTATTCCAAAATATCTCTGAATAAGTTCACTTAAATTCCAAAATCATCAATTAAAAATCCAAAATCCAAAAGTTTATGAGCACTGTTATAATCCAATGAATATTTAAAATAATTCCTCTCTTAGAATTTGGAATGAATTTTCACAACTGTAATAGCTCTTTACAAGACTGATGGTAATGTCAAAACTGAATAAATGTCCACCAAACATGGTATATATAAAGATTGGTCACATGACAGAATGTTTTAGAACATGAGTCATCTTAATGGAATTTTTACTTGTAAACAAAAATCAACCTTGACCTTCAAATTGAGAAAACATATTGATCAAAACAACCTAATTCAAGGACACTAGTTAAACATGTTTTTCCTGATAACATTAAGATTTAAGCAAATATTAAAGTGAAGAAACATTTATAATTTCCTAAAATATTTATAATATTATATAAACATCATACATAACACTATTTGTGTGTGTCTGCCTCTGTGTATGTATTTCATTGCCACCTGAGGAAGTCATTGTCTTTGTCAAAATGTAGGGAAACTTTGTTATTTTCCCTGCACCACTTTCCAACTTTTGTGTCATCATTATATATATATATGTATGTATATATATATATATATATATATATATATATATATATATATATATATATTGCAAGATATAATTAAACACCATGCTTTGAATGATTTAGACAGTATTGTAATCCTTATAGTACTGAATGCTGAATGCATGTGTATGTCTTTCTTTGAATATTTTTTTATCATTCAGTTTTTTTTTACTATAGCTTTAATTTTCCAGAGAAAGTGGTGACCTATTTGAGCAGTTGCAAGCTGCCAGCATTAGAAGTGCACCATGGGAAATTTATCTTCTCAGCCAATGCAGCAGCTAGGTGAGTGACAGCTGAATACAGTAAAACCCTTCTAAATAAACAACCACCCACCCCATTTTCAAGACCAGACTGCTAAATTGATTGGATATTCAAATAACCAAATCTTTTAAGTATTCAATGGACCTTGTTTCAGAGACCACTCTGGTTATAAGATCACTTATCTTTAGTCCCATTAGTGGTCTTATTAGCAAGGTTTCACAAAACATATGCTGCTGTGCCATGCAGTGTAGGATAAGATTATTTGTTCATATATTTTTAATATCATTATGAATTTTACAATTAAAATTTAAAGAATTGTCGAGTTAAAAGAAGAGCAAAGAATTAAAAACTTAAAATAGATTACATATAACATGGCAAAATTATCAATATCATTATAAACATGAAAAATTGGAGTATGAAGAATTGTACAGGTGAAACCAGTAGAAAGAATTATAAAACTAAAGAATCCAATCAGAACATGCTTCTGTGATGTAGATATTGTTGTTGTTTATTATAATTATAACTTGAATTTTTGCAAAGGTTGTGGAAATTAATCTTCTTTTTTTTAAAAATCCATGTAGATACTTGACAAAATTGAGTTGGAAGGAGACTGACCCCTCTGCATTAGACCAGTGGTTGGAATGGGAAAGTGCTGTACTGTTGGTGAGGAACATTAGATACATTTGTTTTCTTTCAACCAATTTTACCTCAGTGTTTGAATTCAAATGACCAACTACAAAAAAATTTTTAATGGAAAATTATAAATGATTTTCCTTGGAGGTCAAGGTCAGAGGACCTCCCCCCCCCCAACTCATCATACATACAGTGTATCTATATAGCTCTATATCTATTTTATATCAGACTCAGTAAATGCATGTGGTGGTCCATCTTTACTAGCCAAGGGTCATCAGTCCAAAATTCAATTTACCAATCAGAGAGCCCATTACTTGACCTGTCAGGTATTCAATATGGCGACTTCACAGATATCAATATGCCTTGACTGGAAAGAAAAACTTGTGACTGGAAAGTTTAAATTGGAGAAACTTATATATGACATATGTCATTGTCCACAGAAGCTGATACAACAACTCCAAACTATTTTCATAAGTAAATTTAACGAGCTATCTGATCGTATCAGTTTCTTTCTGCTACATTAAGTCAGATAGCAGAGCGGTAGACTCTGTTTCAGCTGGTTACATATGCTAAGGGTCAATTTTGAATGAAGTGGATCAACAACCCTTGGTTAGCAAAGATGGTTATAGTCTGGTAGCATGTGTGAATATCATTGTCAACACTGAATGTATGTAACTGTATTACCTACATACATGATTGAACATGTATGTGCCAAGCAACTGACTGACAAAACTCAGATTTGAGGTTCTTCAGCTTATTATGGACTGACCATTTAAGGGTGGAGGGCATAGGATTTTCTCCTGAACCATGATTTTTTTTTTCTTGTACCACAAGATAATTTTGTTTCCTCTACAAATCAGAGTAAAAATGTACAAAAATTCCAGGCATGCCCCTCCCCTCCGCAATGTAAATGAAATGGTCTGTCACTTGGGCCAATAAATATCTGAATATCAACAACAATTGATTTCATTAAATCTGCAAATAAATTAATTTACAGATTTCAGTTGACCTTATCCAGGGATTTACAAATCTACTTGCCCAATTCCTAGGACACGTTCAATTTTGGCTCAGGCAAGCTCAGTTTCCAAGGTACTTGCCTACTGGCAAGTCCAACAAAATTGAGGAAAAGGGGGAGAAGGGAGTCGTGTTTTGTTTGTAATGCTTTATGTTCTACCAGTCTTATACCCTGCAATCTCACCACATTACATATATCAGCACCTTTATTTAGTATTTATATGTACCACATTCTTCTATTGCATAACTGGCCACAGTTTCTTTGATCTATCATGTGTCATTTCCATCTTGTAGTCAGTGTCAAGGTCAGTCTCGCATTTTCTTGCCCAGATGTGATAATGTGAATATTTACTATTTAAAGCAAGTTTTGACACATGAGGAATAAATATTTATATTTTAACTTGTCAATTAAATTTTTTATTGTAATATGTGTACGTATCTTGGGCTGTTTGTGAGCTACCAACACTAAACAATCGGCTTGTCTAAGATTGTTTTGATGATTTTGAGCTGAGTCTGTGTTAAATGTTAATAATATAACTCATGAGATTTCTTTGACAGGTGTGTTTGGAAGTAAAAGGCACTTGTCTCTAATGATTAACCACCAGGAGGATTTTGTTCAAAACATGATCAATGTTCCAAAAATGTAGTACCCACAAGCGGTGTTTATGATCTATTGCTTATGCGATAATTGCAGGAGACTGATACATACTTATTGCTTGGCAAACAATTAAATAGATAAAAATAAGTGTTATCAATCTCAAAAGTAGGCTTGTCCAGTTTTTGATGCTTGTCGCCAATTTCAAGGTGACTAGATGATAATTGTTAAGTAAATGGATCAAATAAGTGTTCACAAATCCTTCAGTTGTGAGTATAAATGAATCATTACAAGAATTCTAGCTTTTGTTATTGTTGATGTAGTTGACAAGATGAGTCTGCTATGGTATCTAGGAAAAAGGAAACTTTCTAATTCAGGGATTTACTTGCTCTTGGGTTAAGGAAGAACAAGCAAGCTGACTGGAAAATTGAAGTGTTTTTGATCTTCTAACTTTATCTGCATTCCAACCCTTTCTCATCTACATGTGGTTTTTACATATATATTTTTTGATAACTTTAATTATCAGCATATGGTTTCAAGGTGCCAACAAAGATATAAAGAAAACAAAAGTTAAAATAAATATAGTGCGATTTCCTTAAAGTATTCCTTATTTTGTTGTATTTTATTTTTTTACTGAATATGTTTGGGGCAAGCTCAGATTTCCCAAGGGCAAGTTCAATTTTCCAGTCAGCTTTCCCAGGACAAGCTGACTTTTATAATATTTTTAAATCCCTGCCTTATCAAATATTAAAATACTCTATATTATCTGCTGATTGGATTTGACTGGACTGTCACTGTGGTAATCACATTTTTAAAAAAATGCATTTTGCTTAAGCTAAAGTAGATATAAACCAATTGAGCAACACTGAAATTCCACAACTCAATAAAACAGGGATCGTGCTGGGCTTTGCCAATGTCGCAAATTGCGATTTCTTTTCCTAATTGGCGACAAAATATACCATCAGCCGATTTTTTGGGCGACAACATTTTTGGCTGTTAAAACTTGTATATACAATCTTGTGTTTGGAGTGGAGGAATTCAAAGGCACCATGAAAGGAAGCTGCAAACTTCAATATAAAATGCACTGGAATCTATCTATTGTTATATAAACAAATCCTTTGTTCATATTGACAAACCATCTTACCAGTACATTGTTATATCATAATCCACTAATGCTGACATCAGGCCTGAGTACTGTATGCTGTGATACACACAAATAATCATGCTACATGACTAGCTACAATCGATCAAATGATTTCTAATCCTTTTCTTTTTTTTGAAAAATGTACCAGAAAAATTTGTTTTGCTGAAACTTCAAAGAAAAGTGATTACCTTTCCAATCGTTCTGTATAAATACTATACAAATGAAAAAAAAAATAAATAAATAAAATTCAGTCTCAATCTGAACAATATACTGTCATGGATTAACGTAAGTTAGACTTTTCATGTTCATCATCTCATCCTAAGAGTACCATCTGTACTCGCGTATAATCCGCATAATTGAGGAAAAAATACAAGCTTGGAAGAAGGGGGGGGGGCGGCTTATCCACGGGACAAGGTCTAAACTTAAAATTTTTGAAGTTTTCTTGTTGACAACCAGTATATATTGGAAGAGACTGGATAGATAGATAGATAGGAATAATAAAGACAAAACCAGTGTAAAATACAATTAGGTATATAATATCGAGTGGAATATGTCACAAAAAAATAGACAACTTACATTTTGTTCTTCATCGTGTCATAAAAATCCAAAAAATATATAATGATTGACATTTTAAATCCGTTTGATATGATAAATCCATGAATTCTATCATAGGTCACATACCAACATAAAAATAGTAGCCCAGAATGATCCGATTCACAATTTCCCGTAATATGTTAATTCCACACGTCTGACAAGTAAACAATGTAAGTCAAGTCCACACTTTTTGATTCACAGTATCCTATAAAGGTCACTGTCTAATGTCATCTGGTACAAAGCCCAAGAATTCATCCACATTCTCTGAGTGACCAATTATAGTGCTGAAATTCTCGATCGTCGTCTAGTCATTGTAAATCTGACACCAATTCCTCATCTTTACTGTCATATGCGGATGCTTACGTGGAGATTGAGCTTTGACTCGATCATACAGTCTGTGAAATCTATTAAAGGATGCAACTGAACAGGTGTCAATTGTGCGGCAAGATAACAGGGAGTTCAAATAATCACCCTCTGTCACATGGCACTGAACAAGTATCAAATACGCAGCTCGATCAAAGGGTTGTAATGTGGAGAAAACAAAGAGGGTGCTAAGGGATTAAGGTCAAACACATATATGTAAGACGTGTACGACTCTACTTGGCACTGATAAAGTATCAAATTAACAAGGTATACATCATAAACCAGAAAACTGGAGAGAGAGAGAGACTGCAGATGTAGGGAAAGAAGATATTTAATAATGCATTTATTTAAAGTGACAAGTCATACCTTTGTACAGACCGTCATGTGGAATGCAAAGACAATGGAAGTAGCTAAGATTGCTGCTATTAGTAAAAGTAAAAATGCTGTTATCAGCGACTGTGAACATGGGTTCAGTAAGACAAATATCATCAAAATTGATATCAGGAATAAACTTGGCATCTCAAACTGCATTCAGCAAGTGGGCAGCCATAAAATCACGACGCATACACGTGACATTCGATTTTATTACTTTTATGAAAAAACAATTTAATAGTGCAAAACATAATAAATAAGCAATCAAAACAGTTATGTAATGATTTATTCTGTAATATTGTGGTATTGTATTGTTTGTTGTCAATAAAGTAATGAATACACCATCTTTTTCAATTTTCATTGCCTACTACATTAATAGACATGGAAAAATATTGACTCCTTGCTTGGTGAAATTTTTTGAAAATTGGCAACAAAATATTAAGGTTTGCGATTTTTTTGGCGACAACTTTTTTAAAGCCAGCACCATCCCTGATAAACTAGACAAATATAAATGAAGATTGTACCTAAAACATTGTTTGGAAGAATCAAAAATTTTGTTTTTAATGACTACATGAAATCACATTTTATCAAAATACAGATATAATTACTTTCATAAAAATGTATGTAAGAATATAGTGTGTGTGTAAGTTTGCAGTGAATTCTCTTTTTATGTAATAGATTATAATCTGCTTACTTGATTTGCTGTGGAGCTAAAATACCATATATACTTGCTTATAATCTGAGTTCTACTGCAAACAACAAAAACCCTGATCTGTCATTGCATAATGTACTGGCAGATAAGTGTCTATATTGTTTGTTCTACTGATTACTCCTAACAAACTGCATAGCCCAAATCTGCCAGCACATTATGCAATGACAGATCTGGGTCTGTGCAGCTTGCAGTTGGACTCAACTTGTAAGCAAGTAAGGTAATTCCAGTGTATATCTAAAATTTGGATTCTGGGCCAAATGGGAATAGTTCCCTTAATTTACAGTTTGACTATTCTGCCAAATCTGTGGAATCCTCGGTTTATATATGCTTGGAACAGAATTCTGTGTACATCTGTCGTAAAATTAATAAACCTGCAGCATAAAATGGAAAAATACATGTTAAATGTCAATTACTGCATATAGGACACCATTTCCTTTATGGTGAAATATAAAACAATTATATTACCGACCTTCAAATCCCAGTGTTAACTGTAATGGGAATCAGAAATAGTATAATGATCCAAAAGTGAACTCGAGCGAGATCACATCATTGGTATTGGGAAGTTTCATTTCATACCAGGCCATTTTGGGGGGGACGTTTTGTCACATTGTTCTATATACTTTTACAATGATAATGAATGTAATGCAGCCACTTAGTCAATCTTTATTTTGGTACTTTCTGGACTACATTTAAGTAATTCATTGTTTTATCTCTTTTTCCCCAATGTTTAAATTTCAAGCTTTTCTCTCAGACTAAGTTGAGAATCCAGTGGTGATTATATTTTAGATGATGACGATGATAGTTAGGTGAATGTCACATAATGTGTGTGATTCTGCATTGCAATGACTTGACTATGAATCATACCAAAAAAGTGATTGAGCTAAAAACAAAATTATTGGTTTGTTAGAAAATGAACATATTTTGTTTAAGTTAGAGTACAGAGTTTTAGAATTATGACTCAGCTGTGTCAGGAACTTGTTACTATGGATTCACTGGTCTTACTAGAGGAATCCAACCTGTTAAAATCAAACATTTACATACCAAATCAAAGAAAAAAAAAAGCAATGAACTTTGATGAATGTACACATTAACATTGTAAATATTTATATTTCTGTTACGATTTCCAAAAATTTCTTACAAATTAGACAGTGTCCATTTGAATTGTATTGTGTATTCAAGCTCTATTATCCCAATGCAGCTCATCAGCACTTGACTTGTGCAATTCCTGGTGATAAACCATTCTGAATTTTGTATAATGTTTTTCTCGCAAAATTGATAAATATGTTTTCATGTAAGTGAGTTCTTCAGGTCAGAATGGTTTTGCAAATCAGCAGGATTTATTTATTTTATTTGTCACACATAATGCATAAATTAAAAAATTTCCCTGATGGAAAAAAAGATATCATCTTTTATCTTATGTAAATATATTGAAAATAAATTCCTAAATGAATGCAAAATACAGTTCAGCAGTTTTTCTTGAATATGAATAAATAAACCAGTGAAAGAAGAAGCAGATAAGACAACTATTATATGATTACACAGCAAATGAAGTAGAACAAAAAAAGGACAGAAACCAAAAAAGGTCAGACCTTAAAATGAAACAAATTCATCATTCATTTCCATTAACTGAATATGACATAGTTGTCGTTTAGATTCAGATTGAACCAGAAAAGTTATAGACTTGAAAGAAATTAACAAGAAAAAAGTCACATAGAATAAATGACGTGTTTTTGTACTGAATGAAATGGGTCAGTGGTTGGTTATCACAAGAATTGAAGTTATGAATTTGGCAATAATCTGGTCATCATGGGCTGCATGCTTATAATCTTTCCGTAAAGCTGCCAAGTTCCTAATCATCTAATTATTAGAAATTTTGCATAAAGAAAAAAAATCATACTATAATAACAATTTAATGTTTCACCTGTATGCACCTTGTTATAGTATATGAAATGTGCACAGTGTCACCTATATGCAGCTTATTGAAGTATGCACAGTATCACCTGTATGCACCTTGTTATAGTATATGAAATGTGCACATTGTCACCTATATGCAGCTTATTGAAGTATGCACAGTATCACCTGTATGCACCTTGTTATAGTGCTGGGTATATGAAATATGCACAGTTTCACCTGCACCTTGTTATGCTGTTTGAAGTATGCACAATGTGTACAAAACAGAAAAACATACTTATCAAGAAGTTTTATTTGACCACGCACAAGTGGCATCTACTGTATGAATACACCTATTAAAGTAAACAATGAATAAATTTCAAACATATTCATTGATAATGAGAGATAAACCAATGTTTGCTTATGACTATATTTTGTCATAATTTTACTTTTAAAGCATGCAGATACATTTTACATAACTATCAGATGTAATATACTGTCGAGCAATTGGCTCACAAAAAAAAAAAATTTGAACCACAAGTTTTCTAATCGTGTAAAAGCTATGACTACTAAGTTATCATCTGAAACTAAATAAATGCATTTTAGTTAAATCTATGTGTATGATCCGGTTCCACACTATGTACTGTCTTAAAGTTTCAAACAACGTGACTCTTTCTCTCTTTTTCTCTGTCTCATTAGTATAAATAAAATGCAACTAAGGAACAATTGATAACTTTTCTTCAGTTTTGTGTCCAGACAGTTATCTTCTTTTTTTGCACTTATTTGATATTTACCAATTTTTTTGAATTTTCCTGAATCAAATCAGTCAGTTACTGTAGTAAAGATTAGATAAAAAAAATTTACATCAGAAATGAGGTTAACTAAAGTGTATGTTCTTCTTTCTCAGTCCTCCATATGCTGTTGTATTTACTCATACAATAATCAACTTTATTGTGATGATAACTAATAAATATTGTTTATACAAATTATTTTGGATTGTGGGTTAGCATTTTCTGTTCAAAAATAAAACCTTCCATCAATTCCTAGTGGCAAATCTATTACCAAATAATATAAATCCATTAAAACTTGCAGTAAAAATGCATGTAAAAAGAAGAGTAACTAGAATTATTTTTAAAAATCAATGCTTGATTAACTTTTGCTACAGAAGTTGGTAAATGCTTTATTGCCATATCCTTTTTTCAAGAAAACATATGTATTGTGTCATAAAACAATTCAACTATTTCTCAGAAAAATAGTGTTGTAATCAGTCAAAAACGGGAATATATAATTTGATGGTGAAAGAGCAAAGGTTAAAATCAGCTATAAAAGTTTGGTGTCCGACAACAGCTCCATGCACACAAGGTCATTGCCATTCTTTAGCTTAGTACATGTAGGTATGGTAGACCATATGAGACACAATGTAATCATTATAGAGTAAAAACTGTAACTGAAAAATTTAGGGGTTTTCACCATTTGGATTTTTGTAGATGTTTTATATGTTGTTGAGTGGATCATTACCCACATTTTAGAGTAAAATCAATTCTTTTGTAATTGGTTTTAGGTCAGAGTATATACTGATGGATTAGTAAACCCAGATTTGATTTGAACCATATTAGTTCCAATATTTAATTCTTTTATTACATTACAAATATAGCAATTACATATTATACACTTGGCTATATTTTCTTGGTAAGAAATATTGATGATATTTGTTTATATAATTAAGAAGTGTTTCATTGGGAGGGACAAATTGTCAATGAAGTTGGATGAAGCAACCCATAGTAAAATTTCAACCCAATATCTCGGGCAAAACATATTGGTATGAATCATCCCTGGTATGAAAAGTCTCCGAGCCAAAATAAATGTACACTTAAGAATGCACAGAAAATTATAATTTATAATTTTACCAATAATTTTTTGTGCAACTAAAAACTAATAAAATGTGTACACAAAATATGACAGTACAGTAAGCAATTGACATTCCTTGTGCCTAATTATGTCTTTATTCTTCATTTAATAGTTTTCTAAAAGTGTACACAAAATAGGACAGTAGAGTAAGCGATTGACATTCCTTGTGCCTAATTATGTCTTTATTCTTCCTTTAATAGTTTTCTAAAAGTGTAGACAAAATAAGACAGTAAAGTAAGCGATTGACATTCCTTTTGCCTAATTATGTCTTTATTCTTCTCTTAAAACTGTGACACAAAATAAGACAGTACAGTAAATGAGTGACATTCTTTGTGCCTAATTATGTCTTTATTCTTCATTTAATAGTTTTCTTCAGATTGAAGTACCAATATTTTAGAGATACAATAAATTGCTCACTTCTTCAGGAAGAATTGTTTTCATGATGCCTTAACACTTTTCCAGCCAATTGTGTTTCCATACCTGGTATCTTTGATTGGACAAGGGAAGACAGATGAACACCAGATGACCTGTATCCATGGTTACTTGGAACATCTGGATACAGAGCTTAACGGCAGACAAGCATTTTGTGGAGTGAGTTTTCATCATATTTGCTTTTCTCAGTTTCACAATTTGGTGTCTTAAAGCTTTTGTTGCACACAGTATTTACCAAATACATATTATTGTGATCTGTGGACTTGTAGATCTTCTTTCCATCAAAATATGTCAAAACATTGTTTTTCTCACTTTCCTTATAATTTTTATCAAAAATTGCATGAGTTTATATGTCCAAAGTATAAATATTTTAACTTGAGTACAAGTCATTCATATTCTTACCTAACAGACACAAAGGGTACTGTGATGTGATTTAACTGTTTTTCATGGGGTTTCAGGTTTTAGCTCAACTTAATGAAGTAGAGGAGAGCTATTGAACTACCCCTGACATCGGCATAAGCGTCAGCATCATCATCCACACAGATAAAAGCATATACATGTGTACTACCTCAGTCAACCATTATTTCTTCCTTGGTCCTAGGTAGCAGTTTGGAGTGGGTTTCATAGCATCTAACCCCTGGGGAGGGGGCTAAGAGGGCTAACTTTGTACATACATGTACATTAGTTGTACATTATTGGTGAAGTTTTTGCACACTGTATACATACTGTTATACCTAGAATCATAAAACTTGATGAAAGGATGCATCTTGTCGAATACTACATCCACATCACAAAAGTTGATCACTGTGACCCATATTTCATGCTTCACTGACTTGGGTTCAGTTTTGTGACTTAAGTTTATTTTTCAAGCTCTGTTCATGCTAGAATCTTTAAACTTGATGATTTATGCATCTCTGTTAGAATCACACTCGTACAACAAAAAAGGGTTACTGTGAACTACATTTCGCAATTTACTGGCTTAGGTTATGCTTTTGCATAGCTCATGACCACAGGTTTTTTACATCCTGTATATACTGTTATACATGGAAACATTAAACTTGATGAGGGGATGCATTGTGAAGGGCACTACACTTTCATCAGAGAAGTAGGTAACTGTGACCCATGGTTGACACTTCACTTCACTTTGGTATTTCCTGTTCGTGTCAGAATCAATAAACTAGATTACTTTGTATTAAACCACACCATTTCACATTTTACTGCCTTATGTTAAATGTTTGCATTTAGCTCATGACCACATATGTATTTTGCATGCTATGTACATACTATCCATCTAGAATCATGAAACATGGTGACGGGATGCATCTTGATGAGCACTATTCACTGTATCCCTCATTGCAGAAGTAGGTCATTGTTGCCCATATTTTATGCTTCACTGATTTGGGTTAAGTTTTGTTTGATGTTCATTCTTCAGGCACAGTTCAGCTAGAATTGTGAAATTGATGATGACATACATCTCTTTAAGTAGAGCTGGGTATCACCAGTCATGTTATATAATGATAAATCTAGACTAAAGTCTTGACAATGAAATGTTGGGCCCTGTGACATTGTTTTTAAAATCTGGTTCAAAAGTTATTATTATTACTTAACCATAGGAACCAAATTTTACTAGGAACCAAATTTTACTAGGTGGAAGTCTAGGAACCAAATTTTACTAGGTGGAAGTCACAGGCTGGAACGCTACTAGAAGCAGAGTTTATGCATCAGTAATTACCTTAATTAGTCCCAACAGCTGAGACCTCACATGAAATACATGCAGTCCACTCATCTCTTTCCAATACTCATTCACATGTACAATAAATGCATAGTTAATGTCAGGTCTGATAATTTACCAATGCAGTTAGTTCACATTTTGTGGCACTTTCATTGTGACATAGAGTGACATTTAATCTGCATTACACTGGTTCAAAAATCCCTTGGTTGACCTCAGCTAATAATATCAGTATTCTTTAACATTGATTTTGTCAGATGTATTTCTCATGGCATTTATATAATGATCTTCCAAGGAATGTTTATCACTGAGGAACAAAATAGAGTGAATAATGACCATTTAAAGTTATGTGTTATCAAATTCTCAAAAAGGACACCTATAGCTGAAATAGTCAGCACTGAATGCCTCCATGACCTGTATGACTTGTCCTTTACAAGCATCATTGAGGCAAGCTATGTAATTGTTGATTACACCTGGATGTAGATTTTGTGGTTGCAACAAACTACGAATTCAGAAACCCAACGACGAATGATTTTCTGAAGAAACAATAGGACCCCTTACCCAATCCACAAATTTAAGTACAAACAAAAAAATGTAATTTTGTCAAAACCATGAAAACTGATACCCATTAAAATAAATAAATTCACAATATTTGCATCAATAATCTGGCTTTTTTTCTTTATAATTACATCTCTTTTTGTCTTTATAATTACCTCCCTTGATATCACTATCCACTCTTGTATGGGTCATATCTCTAGGAAAAGGTACTTAAAATTTGACTGATTTAAAAAAAAACTATGCCCAGAAAAACGTGCATAATTTTAAAGTAATACCATAGATATATTTGAAAAATACAGTGTCTATATCTATTTTTTAGTCTTACAATATTTTACATATTGATACTATGGTCAATGAGCAGTTCTATAGAACGAGAACCAAATATCTATAAGATATCACCCCACCCAACCCCCATTCCAATGGAGGTAAATCTGAGTGGAACTGACAACTATCTACATCCCTCAAACCTAGTACAGTGAAACCTACCCTAACATAGACCTGTCCATAAAGGACACTTTAAAGAATTCTCAGGAAAAATCCTTACATAGGTGTCTTGTATAAATGACACATGTCTAACTTGGACAGATTACTTTTTTTTTTTGTCTAGAATATATCAATTATAACTGTATATTAAGGATATTTTCACAAATTTGGACTGTGAATTTATCATACTAATGAGTTTATTTTTGCACCTGCTTACATGTTTGCTTAAATTTAGTTTGGAACTTAATTTAGTTATTTAATTGATGTCTGTAGATCAATAACCTGGATGTACAAGTTCAAAGGGTATTTGGACCAAAATGGTTAAATGTATGGATACCAAATTTATAGTACCTTGTTCAATTTTCTTTGTATAAAGGACAGATGTGCCATGTCCCTTGAGTGTCCTTTATTGACAAGTAACTGTACTTTGAGGAAGTTTTGCTGTTGTCAAGTCCAGACTTCACCTGACTTGAATCCTAAAAGAAATAACTAACTGCTCTCCCCAATAAACCAAAAAATGACTGAATGAAGAAAATGCAAAATTTCTCTGATTTGAATTTATTCTTATGAACTCCAGATGTACAATTATGCACTCCAGATGTACAATCATGAACTCCAGATGTATAATTCTGTTTCTGTTTACATGAATAATATTACTTGAATGAATCTCTAACCTGCACAAAAGTTAATTGTTGCCACATAAAGTTCCATTGAAATATATGATTTTTTTGGAGAGATATAATTTTATTTTGCATCATGTTAGGTTTACCTGTGCATTATATGAAAAAGAGACTCAAGTAAAAAGTAAATTATACCTGTACATCTATGACATCTATTTTATTTCTGTTTTTGATTTTCTTATAGGATCAGATTACAGTGGCAGACATTGTGCTGTGGGCATCTCTTTATCCTGTTCTAAATGGAACATTTTGTATCAAAGGTAAAATTTGTTTCCATATCAAGATGGTTTTATTAAGTGTATAAAGCAAATTCAGTTTTTCTTTGAAATTAGTCGTAGCCATTTTTGTATACACCAACCGTAAGGTGGATCATATTATGTTATGATGTTGTCTGTATGTTCATCAATCCGTCCATCCATACCTACATATGTATGTCCATCTGTCTGGTACCAGTTTCATTTTCAAACAAGGACTTGAATTGTTCACCTTTTACAGTTACGAAACTTTGTGGATGGCTTGCACTTGGGGTAAGGATGAACTATGTATTTTTTGGGGTCAAAGGTCAAGGCCACTGTTATTGAAACTTGAAATATTATTTCTGCACAAAAACTTTAATTGTCCACCATCTACAGTTACCAGATTTTGTGGATGGCTTGCACATAGCATAAAAAAGAACCCTAAGTCACTGTCACTGAAAGACGAACATTTTTTCTGCACAATAACTTGAATTGTCCACCACTTACAGATACCAAACTTTGTGGATGGCTTGTGTATGGTGTAAGGAAGAGTCCTATGAATTGCTGGGTCAAAAGATTAAATGGTCAAGGTCACTGTGACTGAAAAAAGAAAAATGGTTTCTACACAATAACTCGCGTTCTCCAATATCTACATTTACCAAACTTTTTGGATAGCTTGCACTTAGGGTAATGAAGAACCCTATAGATTTTGGGGTCAAAAGGGCAAAGTTCAAGGTCACTGTGACTGAATGGTTTCAGCACAATAACATTAGTTCTACATCACAGACAGAGAAAACTTTGTGTAGATGGCTTGCACTTGGAGTAACGAAGAAGTCTATCAGTTTGAGGGTCAAAAGGTCAGTGGCAAAGTCCACAGTGACTGAAAGAAGAAAAAATGGGTTCTGCACAATAACATTAGTTCTTCATCACAAACCTTGACCAAACTTTATGGATGGCATACACTTGAGGTAAGGAAGAAGCCTGTTGCTTTTGGAATTAATGGTCAAGGTCACTAACTGATTGAAGAAAAAAATGGTTTCTGCACAAAAGTTTCAGTTATTTACATAGAGAACTATTAAACACAGTGCAGGCATATAATGTGCCATTCATTGTACTCTTGTTGCAATTGGTAAATATATATTTTCATTTCCATTAATACACAAAACTCTCAAAGTTTCAGGTAAGTGGGGCAAAGCACAATTTAATTTAATGGACTTTATTTAAGGTTAAGGTGTAAAAAATTTTTTTTACAAAAGTTGATTAGATCAGGGAAGCATACCCTCCTGTGATGTAAACCACTGTTGTCATGTGATTTTTTCAGTTAAAATAGAACCTGTCTTGAGAGACCACTCTTTCTGCATACCCTCATGGTCTCGTAAAAGTTGGTCTCAGGGTCATTATACTATAAAACTAAATTGATCTCTGCTTAAAGAATATGGCCTGGATATAATACAACTTTTAAGCTTGAGATTCATGTTCAGCCAATCACAAGAAGCTTTATTTTTGAAACATCATTTTTGATTGGCTGATAAGTGCATGGTATTTAAAGTTAGTTTTTATTGTTGATGGCTCATGCTTAGAGCATTGCCTTTATAATTATGTCAGAAAGTACTATCACCCAAATATGTACCTGTATTATACAGCATTGCCTTTATAATTATGTCAGACAGTAGTATCACCCAAATATATACCTGTATTGTACGGCATTGAATTCATAATTATGTCAAACAGTAGTATCACCCAAATATGTACCTGTATTGTACAGTTATGGGATTTTTTGGAGTTCAATTCATTGTTTTTCTCAGCTGTGAAATATGACATTGGCTGATATGAAGCAGAGTTAAAGTTAGGAGAATCTTGAAGATTCTATGATTTTGATCTCATTTTTCGTGAAATGAAAGAATGTACTAATGTTTAGACTTTTTGAGCTCAGTTTGCATTTCATACCCACAAAATTTCTAGAATAAAGGCTAAATCTTGTAAAAATACTTGTTTATCAGAACCGTTTCTTTTGTAGGATGGGAAAGTCGGTATAAACATCTGCAGACCTGGAATTCCTATCTCACAAACCTAGAACCATTCAAGGCAGCTGTCAGGATTGTTCTGGGAGACAGAGATACTTCTGTGCTGAAGGTTAGAAACTATGTGATAGAAGTGCATTATTAGTAATGTCTTAGTGTTAATTTAGTCATATTGCTGAACATATATTATACCCACACCTCTATAGATAACGTTTCAATTCCTCCAATACTCCCGGCACTCATCAGTGACTTACAATTTCCCCTGCCCACTGGCAACCCACCCGTGGGTGCCAGACTCCTTCTTGTTCGTCGGGCTTGGATCAGCCTCTTTCTGCAAAATGATTGGGTGATCCAACTTGTTTCGGAAGGCCTCGGAATCTCATTTATCAGGCTACCTCCAGTTTTCTACATCCCCCTTCATGACGGAAACTCCCAGCAATCCCATGAAGGCAGACATACTACAGGAGATACATCTTTTACTCATAAAGCAGGTGGTGGAGATTGAACAAAAGCTGTACAAACAAAGCTTCTGCTTCAGACTGTTTCTGGTGATGAAGTCCAGTGGTAAATTGAGACCTGTGATCGACCTCGGCAGACTCAACCAATTAATTTCAGCCCCAAATTCAAAATGGAGACGGCAAAGTCCGTCCATCTTTCAGTGTGACACAATGACTATGTGATCAGCCTTGACCTGTCCAACATGTATTTTCACATTCCAATCCATATGACGTTGTGCAAATATCTTTGCTTTGCCCATTGGGGCAAAGTATATCAATTCTGTGCTCTTTCAGCTTCAACCTAAGCCCTTGGGCCTTCACAAAACTTTTAGACTGTGTGATTTCAAGGTTCAGGATGACCTCCACAGTGATGGTGGCGTACCTGGACGAAATCCTTCAAAAACATTGGGTAAGTTCGGTTTTGGTCCAAGATATGAACAACCTTCTTGTCCTCATTCACAGTCTAGGGTGGATAATAAACGTTGAGAAGTCAGACCTTATCCACTCTCAACATTTTATCCATCTCGAAATGGAGTTTTTCACACATCTCAGTCTCGTTCATCTCCCTCCCAAATGCATCAAAAACATTGATCATGCGTCAGAGAGGATTTCAAAGAAAATGTTTATCTTGGTGAGGGAGTTTCTTCAACTCCTTGGGTTATTCAATGCGGCAGCAGATTTGTTACCCCTTGCCGCCTTTACATACGGCCATTACAAATGGCCCTTCTACTCCAATGGTGACTTTTCATGGGCAATCAAGATCAGAAAATTACCATCTCAACTCACATGAAAAACTTCTTTCTCCAGTGGCAAGACAGGAAGTGGTTCAAGGCAGGAATACCCCTCAAAAACCCACAACCGGAAATAATGATTTGTACAGATGCCAGTCTGTTGGGTTGGGGAGCACACTTCAGTGGCAAGTGAAAGCTTCAAGATATGGCATTCTTCACATCAAGCTCCTGGAAATGAAAGCCATTCTCAATGCCTTCAACATTTATGTAGAACACATGCGCAGACATATGGTCCAGATATTGTTGGACAATTCTGTACTGGTCACGTACCTCCTCAAACAGGGAGGGACGAAATTCCCGAACCTTTGCATCATGGTATAGGATTACCTTTGGTGGTGCGCCAAATACCTGATAAATATCCAGGTCTGCCACATACTAGGATGACTCAGCATTTTAGCTGACTCACTGTCAAGGAGAGGACAACTGCTTCATACAGAGTGGTCTCTCCATCCTTCCACATTCAGTCGAGTCTGCGCCCACTGGGGCGTTCCCTTTTCTGGACCCAGAAGCATGGGCCATCGATGCTGTATCAGTCAGCTGAGAGGGAATTTGGGCCTACACCTTCCCTCCATCAGTCCTGATAAAAAAAAGTAGTTCAGAAAGTGAGGGACATGAACTTCCAGATAGTTCTTATCTCCCCTCTATGATGGGACAAATCCTGGATCAACGATCTGATCTCCCTGGTGACAGACGTACCCAGGAAAGTCATATTGACTCCAACCCTGCTCAAGCAGCCCAGGTCACCACTGTTCCACCCGTGTCCAGAGACACTTCTCCTTCACGCCTGACTCTTATCAGGGTGCCTTGCGCGTTAAGGAGTTTCGAACTTCAGTTGTGGAGAGGATCGCAACAGCTAGAAGGTCCTCCACTCTGAAGGCATACAAAGAGAAATGGCAGGTTTTTAATGACTGGTGTCACACCAATGACATCACACCACTCTCTGCCTCCATTCCAAAGCTGGCCAACTTCTTTCTCATTCTCTTTGAAGACAAGAAGTTAAACCCCGTCACCATAAAGGGATACCAGTCCATGATCTCATACATGTTCTGACATCATGGACAAGACAATATTGGACACAACAAGAACCTAGCAACTGTCCAATTTTGATTTATCCAGACCATGCTCACTCACATTATTCCCAAAATGGAATCTCTCCTGGGTGTTGACATGGCTTAACTCCTCCAATTTCGAGCCCCTATCATCCACATCCATCAATCAGCTATCATATAAGACTTGCTTTCAGATAGTACTTGCCTCAGTATGCAATGTGAGTGAGCTACATGTACTCTCCGTGGACCTGAACTACATGCAGTTTCGTCCCAACAGATAAGTTGTTCTAATGACACAACCTGGTTTTATTGCGAAAAACAGGTTGCCATCACTAGGCAATGAACAAATAACTATTCATCCCCTCTCCTTGATCAATACATAAAGAGAGGCAAAGCTCCAAGATCCCGTACACGCTTTCAGATATTACCTGAAGCATATGGAGAACATCCACAATGGCTGGACCAGGCTTTTTCTGCCTATCAGGTCCGGAAAGCAAGACATAACACCCTAAGCACTAGCCACTTGGTTAAAGGGAGTTATAAAATCTGCATACACTGACCTCTCTTAGGAACAGGTACGCCTCGTGAAAATCTCAGCTCATGAAATACGTGCAATTTCCATGAGCCTGACATTTAAATGTAATGTCTCCATTCGAGACAGTGGAGTCATTTGGATGGCATGCCTGGACCACTTTCTCAGCTTCGATCTGCGGGACATGACCTCGTAGAGGAGAGAACTGAACCTCATCGGGTCTGTGGTAGCTGCACAAAGAGTAACCACTCCCCGTTTATGACAGCACAACCTCAGAACCAGGTGGTATTGGTCGCTTTCACTGGATTAGCCTGGAAAAACTTTATGGTTGAGACCATAATCAAGTGCAGAATCCCACAGGAATCTCGCTCGCACGTGTATAAACTAAGGCCTCTCGTTGTGCTAAATTAACATTAGGAGAATTTCATCCGTTGGTAGACCAATCATGCTCCTACTGGGTGACACAGGTAGACTTAGGATGCTCAGCATTTCCTCCTCCTCTTACCTATTCTCCTAATGTAATGTGATCAGGTAATGTATTTGGTGGAAAAAGCAAATTTTTTAGTAAATTATGTTTCTCCAATAATATTTACCTGATCACATTACAGATAATCCCTCCCAAACTGTCCTGCAATGCGAGCATCCTTAAAGGTGTTGCTCAAGTAAAAAAAACTGGTTTAAACTGGATATATTGGTAACCGCCTATCAGATAGAAAGGGGGGTTAACCTGTAAGAGTTGCTTCCCTATGTATATATATATGTAGACAGAAAGACGTTTTTACCGTCTTTCCTGGAGGGCTGGATTCGGAGATACACACATATCATCTTGCATCTGATTGGCTAAGCTTTATACCACTCTGGAGTCTGTATTATTGATGATCTGATTTTGATCAATCTTGGAATATATATTTCATACAAATCTTAGAGAAGTTCATTAATGAGTGAGATACATGCATATTAATGAGATGATCCTGCATCTGATGGACTGAACTCATTATGGAGACCATATTTCTGATCAGATTTTGATAAAACTTGGAACATAGACTTAAATGATTAAGATCTTAAATGAGTTCAGTAATGAGTTATATCAACACAATTAATGAGGAGATCTTGCATCCCATTGGTTGAACTTGTTTCCATTCTTGAGACTATTTTTTATCCAGTTTTAAGTAAGTTTGGTAAATAGACTTAAATCATCAAGATGTCCAGTAGGTTTTATTATGAGCATGATCTGTGCATATTATTGAAATTCAGCGCGGTTAGAAATAGTTCCCAAATCTCCTGCAATTTAAACATTGAATTTTCTGTCTTTCTTTGTAATGCTTTGTGGTGTGAGTTATTGAAAAGCTTGTTTTAGAAAAGACTAGATAGTTTGAAAATGGGTTACCTTTTCTGGTACACAAGTTGCACACACACATACACTGTATTTCATTAGTGGTAAAATTAAAACATACAGAGTATGGTGTTTCTTCTTTGGACTCTTGATTTATATTTTCTGAAGCTTAAATGTGTTTCATTAGTTGCTTTCTATTGCAATTCTCCAAGATTGTGTATTGCCAAAGAAAACTGCAATGTAAATTGCTATTTAAAAAAAAAAAATATTACAATAATAACATGTGGATTGATACTGTCTCAGCATTTGCTGCCTCAGCTTTTGCTGACTGGGCATTCGCTTGTCTCTGCCTTTGCTTCGATCACATTCATTGTAGGATATTGGCAGATATTTCAAGATTCACTTGTCTGCATAAATCTACCTTGTAGAGCTTTGCATTGCCTGCTTGGTCATGACACAATATATATCACGGTACTTGGGTGGTGTGCATCACCTGCTTGGTCATGACACGATACATATGACGATACTTGGGTGCTGTGCATCACCTGCTTGGACATGACACAATTCATATGACGATACTTGGGTGCTGTGCATCACCTGCTTGGTCATGACACAATACATATCACGATATTTCGGTGCTGTGAATCACCAGCTTTGTCATGACACAATACATATCATGATATTTCGGTGCTGTTCATCACCAGCTCTGTCATGACACAATACATATCATAATACTTGGGTGCTGTGCGTCACCTGCTTTGTCATGACACAATACATATCACGATACTTGGGTGGTGATACAATAAGAAACCATGATAAGTTGCATACAGTTTGCAGCCAACACAATACATATTGTTATATAGAAATGACAGGTTTTCAAGTGGCCCTACTTTTCCCAACTTTTTCATTTGGTTCTCTACTTTTTTGCAAATCAACCCTGCTATCCCTACTTTTTAAATATGTTGGAGTCATTCTTTTATCCATTTAATTTGTTCTAACTATCATAGAAAGGTTATGTGCCTCTCCGTGCTTTTTTTCAGTAATTTAATCAGTTTTAAGGGAACAGTCTGGTGCACTGATGTTATGAATTTACCTAGGCAGCCTGGTCCATCTATTTGTTTTGCTTCATGTTTGGTAGTGGCAGCATGTCAACCTTGTCTGAACAGCAGGTTTAGATAAAGGTGGGCTGCTGCAGTGTGGAACCTGTTTATTCCTGGAAAAGGAAGTTTTCTGGATGGAACAGAGATATGGTTGGTCAATCATATGTTTCTGCCCTACTTTACTGTCTGATTTTACCTACTTTTTCCCTATTTCGTACAACAAAATAATCCTACTTTATTCCTATTTTTTCACAAAAAGGTCTTGAATGCCTGGAGTAATGATACAATATGTATCATGAAACAGACTTCTATCCTGTCTGTTTGTCTTTGCATGTAATGTCTGTGTCGCTGTGTTGGGATTGTAAGCATGCAGCAAGGTTACTAGTATAATCAGAATATATCATGACTATTTTGGAAATTCTGCATATGATTTTATTACTAACTTGACAATGCCTTTGTAAATATTTTATCCCTGAAACCCAAAATATTTCTAGACTGGACCCTTAAATGCAGCTGCAGGGTTTATGTTCAGGATTTTGTCTGCCATTTTGGTCTTATTAAAGCAATATCGATCATAAGTTCCTTTTTTTTATTTTGACATGAAATCTACAAATTATCTTTCAAAGCTGAATTTGTAATCAAAAATAGAAATGTTCAAAATATGATTAATTTAAATTTTTTACATATTAACCATATCTGAAATGAAAATGATTCTGACGTTTTGTTACTGAGACCAATAGTATCCTCTTTCTGAGTAGGGGAACCAGTCTGATAACTGATGTCTAGATAATGGATAATAATACACAAAAAACCCCACTTTTATAAAACTCTTCAATTATTGTTTCTTTTCTCAACATGATTTTATGTATATTGTAATACATCACCATCAAGTGCTACAACATTAATGTATTGTCACACTAGCATTGCAACATGTTTTGGGTTATTCAGGCAGTATTTGAGATATCCATACAATATATCATCACAGAAAATATCACGATACCAGTACATATCAATGAATCATTACACCTCTACTTATCTGCAGTTATTTCTTTAACTTTTGAATTGGAATAAACAATAAATATATATGTTCAAACCTGCTGAAGCAGCTACATGCAGTTAACAGTCACTTGTGTACAAATGGCAAATACATAAGGTCCCATTTACACATAAAATAATACATAATAACCTGTTTATAACGACCACCATCCTCTAGGCCAAGTTTCCTCTGACCTTTCCTACCCTGTGTCCAAATATCTAACACGGTGGTAAAGGTCAGGCCTGTTTCTGCAGGTCTCAGTGGTGGCCTTTGACAAACTGATTTGACTGTATATGTTTTACATCCCCAATGAAATGAAGTGTCTCCCTTTGTCATATGAAGAGGATACAATTTACTTTCTTTCTGTACCAGGCTTCCCTTCTTGCTCAGCCAGTGCCACAGCGGACAAAGGACATTGGTCAATCAGGGCCTGTACAACAGAGGCAGAAACAAGGAAAGGGGGCAGCAGAGGAAGTACAGGTAGGTTGAAATTGGGATAAGCTAGGCTCGAAAAAAAATCTGAATTTTCTGTTAAAGATTGCATATTTTAAGCACTTTTGATTTACCTCATAAATTTATATTGTACTTTATAGTCTTCCTTTTTTGTTTTCTCTAGTACACATTGCAAATTTTACAAAACTATCAAATACCTGTTATTAGTTCAGATATTATGTTTTATTTCCATCTTATTTACTTGTGATATAGGCTTTCATAATAATTAAATATACCACAGGTTAATGTAGAAAAACCCACAGCCACTGAGGAGGAAATCGCAGGGGCTACAGAGGCATGGAAGACTGGAAGAAGTCTCTGTCCCAAACCCCAGATACGGAGACATCCTATGTAAGTAATCTTGATTTTTTTTTTTTAAATATTTGCATTGATTGCCCAAAGGCTTGCAACAGCTTGTATCAGTCTGTTGTGGCTAAGTTGGTGTTGTTGTGTTGAGAAACTATAAAACCTTGAGGAAACCACTGATCTTGTATGGGCAGCCACTAGCCGTCAGTTGCATTTCCTCTGGCCATTGAATCTGGTACCACAACAGTGCAAAGCAAGTATAATACCACAGCTCTCCTTCCTTATAAAATAATTAGATCTCTACATAAGGTTGAAAAATTCCTTTTTACTTTCACAAAGATAGTAAAGATCTATCAGTCAGAAGATTTATTTTTTTGTTTATCATCTGTCCAGTTTATTTTGGAATGCCTACTGTGTGTATCACAGTATCTGATATTGCTTAGATGATGATTTGTTCATTATAACATACCTTATGATGCTATAAAGGATTTTATGTCCAAATTATTTTCAGTAGCAGCTGTCTTTGGCAGTATTCCATATCTCAGTTGTAATCAGTATAAAAGAACACATTTTATGCCTCTATCTACATTAGTCTGTGATAAATGAAACAGAAATTAGAAAGTTACAAGAAATTTTGCTTTTATACAAGAAGACAATAAACTCTTATTATGGCCCAGCTTGATTATGTTGCCCATTCATCTGTCAGCAATTTGGTTTTCACAAGATAACTTTACCATGAGTAGTCAGGGTTTAAATAAATTTGGTATGCAGTTCCATATTGATGAGACCTTGAAAAAGTTATATTTTCAACCATCAATATCTTCATTTACATGTGTTATGGACGCTGATTGCTTATCCTCATAACTTTTGTTTCTGCAGCTTATCTTTACCAAGGATCATTGAATTTCAACCAAATTTGACATGCAGCTTTATATTGATGAGACCTTGAATGAGTTCAATTCCCAACATTGCACAGTGTCATTTACAGGAGTTATGTTCCCTAGTTGCCTGTTCTCCTGATTGTGGTTTTTGCAACTTAAATTTATTAAGGATTGTTGGATTTCAGCTAAATTTGGCATGTTGCTTTATATCAGTGATACTGTGAATGAGTTCAGTTTCAGGCATTCCATGACATCATTTACAGGGATTATGCCCCCCTTGTTGTCCAGTCTCTATTTTGTAATTTTTTTCAAATAATTTTTGAATTTGAACTAGATTCTTCAGCAGCTTTATATTGATGAGACCTTCAATGAATTTGATTTCCAGTGTTCCACAATATCATTTAGGAGACTTATAGCCCCAAATTCCAGTTCTCTTTACTTTGGTTTCCAAACACAAATTCCTCTGTTTAAGACCATGCCAAAATGAACTATAGTGGGTGGGACTCTTTGCGATCCACCCATCACTAATAGCTCTAGTTGTTGAAAATATTTTTCGTCTGTTTTCAGCTTACCAGAAGAAGGTACTCGAAACATTCTGATCACCAGTGCTCTTCCCTATGTCAATAATGTTCCTCATCTTGGCAATATTATAGGTTGCGTTCTTAGTGCAGATGTCTTCTCAAGGTAAGTAACTCTAGGGACCTTGATAATATACTTAGCATTAATGGTGAATTATCTGACTTATTAAAATTATTTATTTTGATTTATTTTATTTTATTCATATATTTAATTATTATTATAATTATTTATTTTTTAAAGGGGATTGCTGTAAGGGCCAAATTGCCCAACCTCAGAATCCCTTAATTTTATAGTATATTAAGGCAGTAACATAGGCACCATAATTAATCTAAATATATGGACCCTCCAATTCTCTGCAGACCATATTTTCAAAATTTTAATAATTTTAAATAGTACAAAATATTTCCAGACACCAGTCAAGTTTGTTATTACAGCCAATGAAAAATAAAAAAGTCAAGTTGGAACATAAACTAAGGAATGTTTTTTGTTTACTCAAAAACTGATGATTGAATAGTCAACCACCTGGCAGTAAAACTGCTCTGATTACCCTAATTATCATGTCAATTAACTGCTCTGATTACCCTAATTATCATGTCAATTAACTGCTCTGATTACCCTAATTATCATGTCAATTAACTGCTCTGATTACCCTAATTATCATGTCAATTAACTGAAGGTGTTGTTGATAAGCAGCAGTAAAAACAGTTCACACAGTTCACATCTCGTGATTAAGCAGTCCACTAAACAAAGTGAGTTGAGATCTTGTGAATGCTAATGATAAAGGAAAAACTACCTTTGATCTCAAGACAGTGGGTGGAATGAATTAATTAATCACTTTGATAACTGTAAAATCAATGGTCATCAGCATTATATAAAGTCAGCATGTGTTTGCAGGCTTCTTTTATTTTTACTGCTGGAGAGCATACAAAGATGTAAATTTAAACCATTAAGAAACGATTCTCCTTTTCAGTAAACCATACTGGGTTTACATTTATTTGTGATAAAGTAATCACCATCTCTGACACAAGTTCTTGTAGTCACAGTTTTATTCAATGGCAGATTTCCCCTTGATTACCTCAATTTGGACATAGTTAGTTTGGTCTTTACATCTGTAATAGCAGTACAAATAATGGTATTCCACAATTAAATTCCTGAACCAGTCTAAGTGATTTGAGTGTTTAAGCAATCAGCACCATGTTTGCATTTGTAGTTTTGAGATCTCTTCAGGTATTTTTGAAGGAAAATATAGATTAACTTTCAGCTAAAAACTTACATATTTTGCAAATTAAATCAGGTATTATAATACAATTGTTTCCTTTAAGATGATATTTCTGTATATCTTTTATTTGAACAATATCAGTGATACAAAGGAAGTATTCAAAGCTAACCTCTGACCATTGACAGGTGAACTGTATTATAAAAGTGACAATTTAAAAGCTTGGCCTTATATTTGATAATATTATTACATAACTGTAAATGTCTGAATTGCATTTAGTTTGTTTTTTTTATATGCCTGCCATAAGACAGAGCATATTATGGTATGGTGTTGTCCATCCATCTGTCTGTTACCAATTTGGTTTCCACACAATAAGTTGAGTTGTCGATAATCTACTGTTACCAAACTCAGTGGATGTCTTGCATTTGGAGTAATGAAAAACTCTATTGATTTTGAGATCAAAGGGGCAAAAATGAAGTTCACTGTGACTGAAAGGATAACAATGGGTTCTGCACAATAGAATTAGTTCTACATCACATACCAGGACCATTTTTTATGGATGGCTTGCACTTGGGATAATGAAGAAGCATATCGATTTTGGGGTCAAAAGATCAAAGGTCAAGGTCATAGTGACTGAAAGAAGAAAAATGGTTTTTGCAGAATAATATTAGTTATACATCACAGATCTGGATGAAACTTTGTGGATGGCATGCACTTGGGGTAAGGAAGAAACAACGATTTGGGGATCAAAAGGTCAAAGGTCAAGATCACTTTGAAAGAAGAAAAAAAAGACTTGCACAAATATTTCAGGTATCAAGCAAGATTGACCTTCACCAAATGTTGTAGATGACTTATATGTTTGGTAAGAAAGAAGCATATTTATTTCAAAGTCAAAGGTCAAGGCCAATCTGACCGAAAAAAGAACAATGGTTTTTGTATAATAACTATAGTTCTAGACCACATACCTTGACCAAAGTTTGTGGATGGCTTGCACTTAAAGTATGGAAGAGGTCTGTTGATTTTGTGGTCAAAAGGTCACAGGCTATGGTCATTGTGGCTCAAAGAAAAATGGGTTTTGCAGAATAACTTCTGTTGTTTATTAAGTACCTTGACCAAATTTTGTGGATGACTTGTACTTAGGGTAATAAAGAAACTTTTAGATTCTTGGGTCTAAAGGTCAGGGGTCATGGTCATAGTAAATTTAATAAGAAAATGAAGGTTTCTACACATTAAGTTTAGCTCAAGACATATACCTTGACCAAAGGTTGAGGTGATTGAGACCCACTGGTCTATAATCACCAGAGTCAACCATACTCTACTAGTGCCTGCATAGAGGACTGTTAAACATGCGACTGGCATATAATGCGACATTCATGATATTCTTTTTGCAGAATGTTTTACATTTCTTACATGCCTTAGCTGCATACTATAGGTGTTATTAGAACTAGAAGTTAGGATAGTGGGCTGATGGGGTGACTGTAAAAGACCTAAAAACTACAGCTACTGCTCTTTACATATTGCTTTTGATTACACACAGAATATGATGCATTTTTAAGCTCAAGTAAGAACCATATTTTTCATTAAGGAATTGGCATATTTTTCAAATGAATGTACATCTTTAATTGAATATCTAAAAGCTCTGATCCAAAATCTATTTAATTAAGGGTGGAGCTGGACTGTTCCTTTGAGTAAAAATAATTCTCTCTTTAGCTCTGCTCATCATTGACCAGAGGAACTTATGGTATGGTCTGTTATCTGTTGTCTGACATTTGTCTGTCTGTCCATTAGCACAAATTTGTTATCACTACATGTCCTATACTACTAGGAGGATTGCCATGAAACTTTACACACACATTCATCCTGAGGTCTAGTTGGTCCTAAATGAAAATGGTGCTGCTCAGACATCCAATATGGCCACCACAGCAGCCATCTTTAAACTCTTGTTACCACTACTTCTCTTGAATGGACAGTCATATGAGTATGGGGTTTTCACTAAAAGACTTTTTATAATGTCTAGTTGGTCCTAAATGATCTGATGTCCAATATAGCTGCCACAACAGCCATCTTCACATTCTTGTTATCACTAATCCTCCTGGATGGAAAGTCATATGAGCATGGGGTTTTCATTCAAAGACTTCTTATAATGACTAGTTGGTCCTAATTGATCCGATGTCCAATATAGCTGCCACCACAGCCATCTTTACAATCATGTTATCACTACTTCTGGACGGAAAGTAATATTGACATGGAGTTTCTCAGAAAAGACTTTGTATGATGTTTAGTTGGTCCTTAAATGAAAATGGTGCCGATCTGATGTCTAATATGGCTGACACAGCAGCCATCTTGAAAATCTTGTTATTGCTACTCCTCCTAAATGGATGGTCATATCAACATGGGGTTCTCACTAAAAGACTTCTTATGATGTCTAGTTGGTGCTAAATGAAAATGGTGCCAATCTAATGTGCAATATGGCAGCCATCTTGAAAATCTTGTTATTGCTACGGTACTCCATCTTGATGGAAAGTCATATTGACATGGCTTTTTCACCAGAAGACATTTTATGATGTCTAGTTGGTCCTAAATGAAAATGCTGCTCCTCACACATCCAATATGGCTTCCACTGCTGCCATCCTAAGAATCTTTTAAATCTTCTTATCACTACTTCTCCTAAATGGAAAGTCATATAGACATGGGGTTTTCACCAGAAGACTAATTATGACATCTAGCTGTTCCTGAACGAAAATGGCACAAATTTTACGTCAAATATTGCTGCCACAATGAACATACTAAAAATCTTGTCAGTAATTCTCCTGAAGTTATGTCATATCAACATGGGGATTTCACCAAAAGTCTTCTAATGGTGTCTAGTTTCTCATAAACGAAAATGGTGCCAATCTTACATCAAGTATGGCTGCCACAGTGGCTGATTTGAAAATCTTATTGCTCAAGAATATCAGACATGGTTTCAACACTCAGCAGTTGAAGGAAGAAACAGTCTTGTCTCGAATTCCTGGACATTTGTTTCAGACTATAGAGTATCAATCCCTTCGAGGGACTCTTGTTTATTAATAAGGATAAAGATGTTTTTGTGCAATAATATTGGATAATAAGCAGACAAGATCAGCATTTTGTTTTCCCTTGGAGGAGGAGTCATTTTATTCTTCAATGGAAAGTAGATAGAGTTGTATAGATGAAGTATAAGATGCTTTTCTGTATAAAACACCTGTGTGAATCCTGCTTGCTATGGTATGATATGATATGGGTTGTTTTCAATATATTACACAAGTGATCATATTCTTCAATTTAGTAGTTGCATTAAGTAGTGATGTTAGTATTGAAACTTTATGAAAGTTGTAAAAATGTTATTAAATAGGTGTTTTCCAATTGACCTGTTTTAATTTTGCAGTCATTTGTATTGGTTTTGATCTTTCTGCACAGACTGTTTGTTATCTCTCTGTCTCAGGTGAATAGAATCAGTCCAGACAATAGAAGCATGAATAACCTGAGAAATACATAAATTTAAGGCTGAATGAAAACACCCATTTACGAGAATAGAAATATGATATAAAATATATACAATCTTTCATTAGTGCTCTTTCAAATGGAATTATAAATTGAGTTGAATAATTTCAAACTTTTGCAAGCCTTGGCAAACATTTTGTTGAAATTATATATAGAGTTTCACAAATTTAATTTAAAATGAGCACAAATATATGATTTTATTTATCACATGATGAAATGTGATGTTTTAAGCAACAAAACTACAGTATAGAATGACTTAGAAATGCATTCAGATGCCTCAGACGTGCTTTAGCTTTAGGTCACATACTAATGTCATGATGAGTTTTCACATAATTTAATATCATAAAAATATTATATGAATTCTTTAACCCAGATAACACAGTAGTCCATTTGATAACAAATATTTGAAAATCACATAGACCTGTGCCTATCATACCCCCCCCTCTCCCATTCATTTTTAGAGCAAAAATGTACCATTTTTTCTTTTCTTGGTAAATGATTCAATTGAGAACCAAAAGATTCTTTTAATATGTTGAAGACAGAGACATTTTTTTAGTATGGACTTAGTTGACAATTAAAGTGCCTGTTAATGAAAGCTCTGAATTGTTCAAAATTTGGCAACAATATGCATTTTTTGCTGACCCTGACCTACTTTAATGGCTGTTTTTAGCCTTGTAAATGGAAGCATCCATTCTACAAATTATTTTTCTACAAAATGATGTCAGAATCACCTACTTTTTACACATGTTGAAAAAATGACCTATTACCTGGGTCAAAAATATGGCCTTCATATTTAGTCCCCCATTTATTTATTGTTTATTTCTTTATATTATTATTTCACTAAACATGTTTTCCATTATCATGATGATGTTTTATTGAGCTGCTCTTTAAATGATATGGGAAGATGTTTATCACAGTCAGTTTATAAGTGTCTATTGCACCACATGGCTTGACGTAAAATATTTAGTCACTTCCAAGAAAAGTGTGTTAAAGGCAAAGAGGCTGTCAGAATTTCAGGTTTTTTTGAGAACTGGAATTTCAACAAATAAATCTGGATTTATTTGGTTTGGGAGTTAAGCATCTATATGCGAAAGAAACACATATACAGTCAACTCTGGTTACAATGACCCAGTTTGTTTCACTGTTTGTACAAATGATGCCTTTAATATAGGGGGATTATCTTCCTTGTCCTATCTTTGTTAAACCAGCATGTATAAATGAAATGAATGAGTCAGAAATATTAATCTATACTTCATATCTGATATACTTTATTTTTAAAATCTCATTTCATACATATTGTTATGACTAGGGGTTGAATGTAACAACAGAAAGAACGACTCAAACAAGCTTTCTCAATTTCTCAAATACAAATTTAATTTCCTAAAATATAAAATATTTTAAACAAACAAAGTGAAAAATTTTTAAAATAACTTACAGTTTAGAATTTCCTTAATTAGTCCTAAATTGTTCTAGAGAATTCACTAATCCGGAAGTTAATCTAAAGTATTCTGAATGAGAACACTAATGTGCTAATGTACCAACAATTTTCAGTTCTAAATCCAAATGTTAATTCCAAGTAAATTCCAATGGAGTTGAATAATGTTCAGATCTTTAGTACATAATCCAAAAAGTGCTATTAAGAAATAGATTTTCCACTAAGCTGAATCACAAACAGTAAAATAATTGTCCTCTCTCTTTTCTATCTGGAATAATTGTGTAGAATGAATAAGCAGTGATTAAAATCTTATTATATCGCCTCTTACTTTGTAAAAGAGAAAAACCTTAACTTCGTTCTAAAACAATTCAATCCTCCAGTAAATAACTGAACCAATCAGAAACTAGGTTGCACATGTCACCTCTAAAAAGTACCTTCGCACTACAATTATAATACCTTATTCCAGATCAACAAAGTGTTGACTTCTATTAGAGACATGGGATCCAGGTCATGAATGAGCATGCGCTACTCACGTGACTCACCATTGTTGTGTTAAGTTGACTGACATAATTATTGATTTTCTTAGACAGAAACGATGACTCATGTGTCATTCCGTAAACAATGTACACAATAGCATAGGCTACTGAATTCAAGAATTATAAGCTAAATGAATCTATATTATAATTTAAAGATGATACATAATTCCGTAACACCTTCCCCCTTAAAGAAAAGAAAGTTTTATACAATAAAACTTTCTTTTGGCCTCAAACATATATGTAACTGATTGCATAAAAAAAAATGATGAATGATACAGTCATGTATACAAAACAATGTAAACTGTAATATTATGCACGTGAAAGTGCATCAGCAATCAAATTTTACTCAGAAATAGCCATAACCTTAACTTCTATTGGTTTTATTTGCCCATGTCCCACAACATGTCCTAAAACGGTAACACAAGCACAGCAAAAGTCAAATTGATTGTCAGATTTGCTTCACTGAGCCTTTTGAAGAACTTCTTGATAGTTTCCATGTGGTCCTTCCATGTGTCGTTGTATATGATGATGTCATCGATGTAGGCATCACAATTTCTTATTCCAGATGTTATCATGTTCATCAAATGTTGGAAAGAACTTGGGGAACCCTTCATCCCAAATGGCATGACTTTGTATTGGTAAAGTCCATCTGGAGTCACAAATGCAGAAATTTCTTTTGCTCCCTCCGTAAGTGGAATTTGGTAGAATTCCTTCAATAGGTCAAACTTGGTGACATATTTGGCATTTCCAACGCTGTAAATACAATAATCAATTCTTGGAATTGGAAATGAATCTGTCTTGGTGACACTATTTACTCTTCTGTAATCAGTACACATACGGAAAGTCTTATCTGGTTTCGGCACTAAAATACATGGTGAACTCCAGTCACTTTTACTTGGTTCGATAAAGTCATTTTCCAGTAAATACTGAATTTCTTTCTTCTGATAGTCTTGTTTGAGAGGATTCATCCTTTAAGGATTTTGCTTTATAGGCATTGAATTCACTATTTTGACATCAATGAAAATCTTATTTGTTCGTGTGGGAATATCTGGAAATAAATGTTCATATTCTTTTATCAGCTGTTTCAGTTTGTTAATCTCAGGTGGCAGTAGATGCGAAAGTTTCTGGTCCAGATTGTATGAAGATTAGTCACTTCGAAATCATCAGTATCTAATTTCTCATCTTCATTCAGATGCTGTATGTGTGGGACAGGTACTACTAAATTAATTGGATAATTATAAGGCTATTTCTGTCTACATATTGTTTCAATATATTAATGTGGCAAAGTTGTTTCTGCTTTCTCCTCCCAGGAGTATTAATAATGTAATTTAAATCACTCACTTTCTTGTCAATGGTATAGGGGCCAGAATACTTAGCCTGAAGAGGATTTTGGGGTATGGGTAACAGAGCCAAAACTCTATCACCTGGCTGAAAACTCCTATCTTTTGCTTGTTTGTCATACCTCAATTTCATTTTCGACTGGACGGATTTAAGATTAGTTCTTGCCACCTCGCAAGCCTTTGCCAATCTATTTTTAAATTTGGAGACATAGTCCAGAAGATTTAATTCTGACTCGTCAGTAGAAAGAAGTCTTTCTTTCAACAATTTTAATTGACCCCAGACGGAGTGTCCGAACACAAGTTCAAAAGGACTAAATCCTAGAGACTCTTGCACCGGCTCCCTTGCAGCAAACAACAACAATTGCACACCTTCATCCCAATCTTTCTCTGTCTCATAACAATATGACTTAATCATACTCTTTGAAGTCTGATGGAACCTTTCCAAAGCACCTTGACTTTGAGGGTGGTAGGCAGAGGATCTAAACTGTTGGATACCTAATTCATGCAAGACCTGCTGGAATATACCAGACATGAAATTAGATCCCTGATCAAATTGAACAGACTTAGGGAGACCAAATAGTGTGAAAAACTTGACCAAAGCTTCACTATGGTCTTAGCTTTGATATTCCATAGAGGAATAGCTTCTGGAAATCTTGTGGATGCACACATAATCGTCAACAAGAATTGGTTGCCTAACTTGGTCTTAGGTAAAGGGCTGACACAATCTACCATTACTCTACTAAATGGTTCATCAAATGCAGGAATAGATGACAGATGAGCTTTGGGTATCTTCTGATTGGGTTTTCCCACCATTTGACAAGTATGACAAGATCTACAAAACTTAGAAACATCACTTTTAAGTTCGGCCAGTAAAAATGATTTAAGATCTTGTGATAGGTCTTATTTATCCTAAATGACCAGACAACGGCGTTTCATGGGCTAGACTAAGTACTTCCTGATGATATGATCTAGGAACTACTATTTGATAAATAACTGACCACTCATCACCAGTGGGTACCTCCGGTGGTCTCCATTTCCTCATAAGGACCCCGTTCTTCAAGAACTAACAAGTTGCTTCTTGTATGGCTTCAGTTTCACTAATAGCCCTTGAAAACAAACAGGAAATCTCGGGATCTTCCTGCTGTAAGACAACTAGTAATTGTCTTTTATCACCCTGATGAGATTTATGAGATTGTGTAGCTGAAAGAGTATCACTGTGATCAATACTTCTTGATTGATCCAAACTAGGAGCATAAGCCTGACCCAAAAAGGTGTCCGCTAAAGGAAATACATCCTGTTCAACAACATCATTCTCAAGAGCACGCTTTGCCATAGCTATAGTAACTGCACAAGCTGGATATAAACCAGGGATTTCTACTTCAATAGGATCAACTCGTTGATCTGTACAAGGCTTGTCAGTTACAAGTGGATTAACCATGACCTTATCTCCAGCTAGGTCATTACCTAGTAATAAATGAATGCCCTTTTTAGGCAAAGAAGCCACAGCTCCTATGGTCACTGGTCCTGAAACTAAGTCTGGTGACAAATTAACACAATGGAGAGGGACATTTACATATCCACATTCTACCCCCAGTATTAGTATACTTTCACTAGAAGAAGACTTCTCAGAAAAGGGCAAAGTACTTTCTAACAAAAGACTCTGAGAAGCTCCTGTGTCTCAATATCTTAATAGGAGTAGTCTTATCCAAGTCACTAACAAGTGACACTGAACCCTTCGACATGAATGGTTCATATTTCTCCATAACAAAATCAGACTGAGGTATGCAAGCCTCCACACAAGTATCTCTTTCAATACATGACCCTGACCTTGACTTCTTATAAACAAGAGCATTTGAGACTGCTCTGTTATAATTCCATTTGCTTATTTTTCACCCTAAAGCAATCAGAAATAATGTGCCCTTTCATCTTACAATAAGAGCACATGGGAATAGATAAGGTTTTCTGATCCATCTTATCAGAAATTTGATTCTTCACAGTTACACAAGTTGGAGGTTTGTAAGTACTCAAACAAGATGGAAATGGTTTCTTAACAAAACCCTGCTGAGAGGAAGATTTATTTACAAATGGAACCTTGTGAATCAAAGAATATTCATGAGCTGTACGAGCTGCCTTTTTAAAAGTTTCAACCCCTTTCTCATCAAGGTATACTCTAATGTCACTACTGACACGATTCTTGAATTCTTCAATCAATACCAGTTGCTTAAGATTATCATAATCCTTATCAACCTTCTTGGATATACACCATCTTGTAAACAGACACTCTTTTTCCCATGCAAATTCTAAATGAGTCTGGGTAGTTACCTTTCTACAATTTCTAAAGTTTTGACGGTACGTCTCAGGTACCATCTCATAAGTCCTCAAGACACTTTCTTTGACCGCATCATAATCAGCAGATTGTTCAGACGAGAGTGCAGTATAAACATCACTAGCTTTACCAGTAAACACACTCTGCAACAATGAGGTCCAATAATCTTTTAGCCATTTCACATTCTCAGCTATTTTCTCAAAACTGAGAAAATATTTGTCTACCTCCTTTTCTTTAAAAGGGGAGACCCATCTGATATGTTTGGCTAGATCAAAGTATGAACCCATATTGCTATGAGAGTGCCCTTTACTGGTCAATTCCAATTCCCTTAATCTAAATTCTCTTTCCTTATCTCTCTCCCTCTCCTGTCTATCCCTTTCCTTCTGCTGTATTTCCCTATCTCTTTCCCTCTCCTGTCTATCCCTTTCCTTCTGCTGTATTTCCCTATCTCTTTCCTTCTCCTGTATTTCCCTATTCTTATCTCTCTCCCGTATTTCCCTTTCTTTCACTCTCTCCTCTTTTCTTTCTTGGATTTGCATTTGCTCCCATTGAAGTCAAAGTTTTTCTAAATCTTCTTCATTTGCTATCTTTAATTTCCTTTCTAAACTGGATGGAGTTTTCTTCTTTAAGCTCTAAACCCACCCTTCAAAAACACCTTTTTGTACCAAAAAGTCATTCAAAATATTCCTGATCTCTTGTTTCAAAAGGGAAGCTGTCGCTTCAGTAAGATTATAATGTTTGGCAATCTGAAGTAACTCGTCCCTTTTTAAGTACTATAATTTCTCCTGGGTGGGAGCAGCTATGAAATTCTCTGCCTTGGATGTCATGATGAAAGCCTGTTTGTTTTTCTATTTATTTCACAAACGGGAAATGAAAATACCAAGGACCACTAAAATTTCAAACAATGAAATTCAAATCTCTAAAAAAAAAATTTTCCGAAGTATCAAAATCTCTGAAATATTAAACTTAGAAAATACTTAAATAAATTCAAATCCCGAAAATATTCAAATAAAATTTGAGATCCCGGACGAGCCCCTAATTTCTCTTGTTAAGAATAGGTTTTGAAAGTAACAAAAGAAAGAACGACTCAAAAAAGCTTTCTCAGTTTCTCAAATACAAATTTAATTTCCTAAAATATAAAATATTTTAAACAAACAAAGTGAAAAATTTTTAAAATAACTTACAGTTTAGAATTTCCTTAATTAGTCCTAAATTGTTCTAGAGAATTCACTAATCTGGAATTTAATCCAAAGTATTCTGAATGAGAACACTAATGTGCTAATGTACCAACAATTTTCAGTTCTAAATCCAAATGTTAATTCCAAGTAAATTCCAATGGAGTTGAATAATGTTCAGATCTTTAGTGTGTAATCCAAAAAGTGCTATTTAGAAATAGATTTTCCACTAAGCTGAATCACAAACAATAAAATAATCGTCCTCTCTCTTTTCTATCTGGAATAATTGTGTAGAATGAATAAGCAGTGATTAAAATCTTATTATATAGTCTCTTACTGTGTAAAAGAGAAAAAAACCTTAACTTCATTCTAAAACAATTCAATCCTCCAGTAAACAACTTTTACTGAACCAATCAGAAACTAGGTCGTGCATGTCACCTCTAAAAAGTACCTTCGCACTACAATTATAATACCTTATTCCAAATCAACAAAGTGTTGACTTCTATTAGAGACATGGGATCCAGGTCATGAATGAGCAGCACGTGCTACTCACGTGACTTACCATTGTTGTGTTAAGTTGACTGACATAATTATTGATTTTCTTAGACAGAAACGATGACTCATTTGTCATTCCATAAACAATGTTCACAATAGCATAGGCTACTGAATTAAAGAATTATAAACTAAATGAAACTATATTATAATTTAAAGAGGATACATAATTCCGTAACTATATATATATATATATATATATATATATATATATATATATATATATATATATTTGCAATATGTCAGAAGCTAAATAGTCCATTTATAATGATCAAATGTACCATTGAAAATGCTTGTTCCTATCAATTTTCTGACGGCAGACAAATATTCCATTGCAATGAATGCAGTTGTAATGAGAGTTTACTGTACATGTATATTTGTACAGAAAATTTTTATTTGTTTCCAGGTTAAAAATTATAGTGAGTCATTTAAAGCTGTTGTCAGTTCACCCAACTTTTTTTTTTAATGAGCCAGTGCAAGAAGTGATAACCAAGAAAAACAAACATCTTCATACTGAAATGTGAATTTTCAATATTTTGGCTAATTTCAGACTTTGGGATGACATTTCAAAATTTAACAAGTTAGAATTAATCTGATTGATTGAATTCAAGATAAAGTTGAATGTGAAATATTTGCATATTCTAGGTATTGTCGACTGAGGAATTACAACTGCCTGTACATCTGTGGAACAGATGAGTATGGTACAGCCACTGAGACAAAGGCCATTGAGGAAGGACTCACACCTCAACAGATCTGTGACAAGTACAACGTCATCCACGAAGATATCTACAGATGGTTTAACATTGACTTTGATTACTTTGGCAGAACTACAACAAAACAACAAACAGAGTAAGAATCAGTTTTTTTAAAATGTTATCTTTAATGCATCAGCACATATAAGACACATACATACACAAAACTGCATACGTCTTTCTGTGCTGAGTCTGTGGAAAGAATGAGGTTGATATGATGTAGGGATACATTGAGGCTGTCAGGCCTCAACGTACTCATAAGCCACATCAAGCAAGTTCTTTCCCCCGACTCAGAAGAAAAGATGAATACGGTTTTATATTTATTACATACCCCCTCTTTTATGCTTTCTAAATATTATTAGCTTTACTGTATGAATGAAATTCAAAATAAATTGGGATTTATAGAAGTTTGATTCACTGCATCTAAAAATATCTATGCACAGACGTAAAAGAAGACACCTAAATAGTTCAAAATCTGGGGTGTGATATGGAAATATGGATTGAACAGCTGTATCGAATGCCAGATCAAGCATGTAAGATTTAATGGATATGTAATAAATACATTTATTTCCAGTGTTGTGTCATTATTCTTAAAATTTTAAGTTTGAACCTTAGTGCCACTTCTTTTTAGCCGCATATTCTTAAACCATTTCATATTTTTGCATGAAGTTCAGGCACATGGCAAATAATTGAGTGACTTTGTTTTTATGACCTGGCTCTGTATTCATCAAATTTTTCAACTTGAGTGCACACTCAAAGTGAAACTTTGGTTTTCAGTAGCAAAGAAGCTGATTTACATTAATGAGATTTGAAAGTTGTGATTTATTCAGTTCAATAATGTTGTTAAATATGGATAGTAGTTTAATGAAAATAAAACAAGTATGTTTTAATCCAAAGAATCAGAATTTGATTTTGAGAGTGCACTCAGGTTAAGGAGCTCACTGAATATGGAACCAGGTGATATAAAGGGTCAGGATATAGAATTCACTTAAATAAGTGAATAAAGTATTTATGTGACTAGTCCTGTTCACCAATACTTAGGATTCATACAGGTCCTTGAAAGCCTTGAAAGTGTTTGAATTTTAAGGTGGCAAAATCAAGGCCTTGAAAGTGCCTGAAAGCCAACATATTGGCTAAAAACTGCTTGAAAGTTCTTGATTTTTTTAGAATAGTCAAACGTCACTTACATAATTTTCTGAAATGCTTGCAAGTCATGCTGATTATTTGCATTGATGGAAACAGACAGCATAAATTCTAAATTCTATACTAAATACATTTTACTTAAGAGTGCAGTCAAGGAAAATGGGTAAATAATTGAGCCATAATTTTTTGTTCCAGACATATATGAAGAAAAAAAAAACATAACCTTTTCATGAATTGTCATAATTAGGTCCTTGAAAATCATTGCAATAGTCTTGGAAAGTTCTTGGATTTTATGCTTTCAAAGCTTTATGAACCCTGATACATGTTTTAGTTAAGAACTGCAGTGAAAGCTATTGTATTTACCTGTGCATCTGGGCATAAGACTCAACCAGCTGCAAATAGGATAGACCCAGATCTGCCAGTAGAGTGTCAGTCCCTTTGTGGGACTTTTTGTTTTAGTTAAGAACTGAGTTAATAGCTACTGTATGTATCTGTGACTCAACTAGCTGCAAACAGGATAGACCCAAATCTGCCAGTAGAGTGTAAGTCCTTTTGATGTCCCTTTGAGGTACTCTTTGTTTTAGTTAAGAACAGAGTTGATAGCTACTGTATGTATCTGTGCATAAGACTTTATCAACTGCAAACAGCATAGACCCAGATATTCCAGTTGAGTGTCAGTCTCTTTGATGTCCCTTTGAGGTACTTTTTGTTTTAGTTAAGAACTGAGTTGATAGCTACTGTATGTATCTGTGACTCAACCAGCTGCAAACAGGATAGACCCAAATCTGCCAGTAGAGTGTCAGTCCTTTTGATGTCCCTTTGAGGTACTCTTTGTTTTAAGAACTGAGTTGATAGCTACTGTATGTATCTGTGCATAAGACTTTACCAACTGCAAACAGCATAGACCCAGATCTGAGAGTAGAGTGTCAGTCTCTTTGATGTCCCTTTGAGGTACTCTTTATTAGTTCAAAATTGCAGTGATAGTTACTGTATGTACCTGTACAAATGATTCAACCAGCTGCATACAGAATACACCAAGATCTGCCATTGCATAGCATAAATAGTAGGAGAAGATTTTTTTTTGAATATTTAATTTTGTACATAATGTAGCCCACAAATTAATACATGCGAGTTCTTTGATTATGGTACATGTAATAAAGTTTGCAACAATTAATACTGCATCTGATATTTTAATTGAAAAAAAAATCATACTGTATATAGACCCTGAAAATGAGTAATTTTACCAGATCTGCATTTCATTTGTATTCCATTGTGTTTTGTTTGAGTGCCATTCATGTTTGCATTTCATTTGTATTCCATTGTGTTTTGTTTGCATGCCATTCATGTTTGCATTTCATTTGCATTCCATTGTGTTTGTTTGCATGCCATTCGTGTTTGCATTTCATTGTGTTTGTTTGCATGCCATTCATGTTTGCATTTCATCTGTCATCTTATTTTTCAATTATGGTCTCATAAATGTATTCAGATTTTGCATGTATTGCTTCCATCCATCATTTCAATTCAGTTTCACTCATTTGGAATGAAATGGAAATGCATTTACTGAAGTCAGGGTTTTCAGTTTTCTTGAGAACTATAGCCTTTGTATCTTGTCTTATGCAAAGTGTGCTTTATTGAAGTAGCAAATGCATAAAATGCAAAAGACAGCATTAAATTTATGATCAATTAAAATAAAATATAATTGCAATTACAATAAGCATACAAATATAGTTGTTGAGTATTTATCAGATTGTTTTTTTTTCTTAATTTGTTCAGTTTAAGTAAAGATTTTACAGATACAACTGCCAGAGATTATATCATCACATCAGTGGTGGTTGTTTTTTTATTTCTGGCTCAACAAGGGCTTATAAGATGTGAAAAGTTGTCTGTCAGTGCAAGCAATCTGACCCTAGATTATCATGTGAAAAGTTGTCTGTCAGTGTAAGCAATCTGACCCTAGATTATCATGTGAAAAGTTGTCTGTCAGTGTAAGCAATCTGACCCTAGATTATCATGTGAAAAGTTGTCTGTCAGTGTAAGCAATCTGACCCTAGATTATCATGTGAAAAGTTGTCTGTCAGTGTAAGCAATCTGACCATAGATTATCATGTGAAAAGTTGTCTGTCAGTGTAAGCAATCTGACCGTAGATTATCATGTGAAAAGTTGTCTGTCAGTAAGCAATCTGACCCTAGATTATCATGTGAAAAGTTGTATGTCAGTGTAAGCAATCTGACCCTAGATTATCATGTGAAAAGTTGTCTGTCAGTGCAAGCAATCTGACCCTAGATTATCATGTGAAAAGTTGTCTGTCAGTGTAAGCAATCTGACCCTTGATTATCATGTGAAAAGTTGTCTGTCAGTGTAAGCAATCTGACCCTAGATTATCATGTGAAAAGTTGTCTGTCAGTGTAACCAATCTGACCCTAGATTATCATGTGAAAAGTTGTCTGTCAGTGTAAGCAATCTGACCCTAGATTATCATGTGAAAAGTTGTATGTCAGTGTAAGGAATTTGACCCTAGATTATCACGTGAAAGGGCTTTCGATTATGGAAATTTAGAGGTTGGTTGAAAATGAAATGCATTCATGTTGCATTCTGTCTGCATTCCATTTTCATTTCACTAGTAAAATATCCCATTTCAGGGTGTCTAACACGTATTGTTATGCACAGTTAATTTAACTATTTTCACAAATTGTCCTTCCATAAAAAAAAGAATTTACAAGCTTTATTTTAAATTTTTAATTGGTCCCTTAACTCATAAAGTATAAAAACATAAAGAATACATTTATTCTTAGTACAATTCATCAGACATTACAGCAACAAAAATAACCTCTTATTTGGTGTGTTTTTATATGTCAGCCATGAAGCAGAGTGTGTTATGATATGATGTTCACCATCAATCTGTCTGTTACTAATTTTCTCAATGCCTCAAATTGTCCACAGTTACCAAACCTTTTGGATGGTTTGCACTTGGAGTAAGGAAGAATCCTATCAATTTTTGTCAAAAGATCAAAGGTCAAGTCACTGTGACTGAAAGAAGCAAAATGGCTTTTGTACAATAACTACACTTGGGGTAAGAAAGAACCTTATCAGTATTGGGGTTGAAAGGTCAAAAGTCAAGATCACTATGACTGAAAGAAGAAAAACTGGTTCCACATAATAACTTGAGTTCTCCATAATCTACGTTTACCAAACTTTGTGGATGGCCTATTGAATTTAGGGTGAAAAGGTAAAAGGCCAATGTCACTCTGACTGCAATAATAAAAATGGTTTCAGCACAATAACACTATTTCTACATCACATACCTAGACAAAACTTGGTGGATGGCTATCACTTGGGGTAAGGAAGATGCCTATTGATTTGGGGTCAAAAAGTAAGTCAATGTCACTGTGACTGACAGAAGAAAAATGGTTTTTGCCTAATAGCTTTGGTTCTAGACCACATATCTTGATCAAAGTTTGTGGAGGGCTTGCACATAAGTTATGGAAGAAGCCTATTGATTTTTAGGTCCAAAGGTCAAGGTCATTGTGGCTCAAAGAAAAATGGGTTTTGCAGAATAACTTTTGTTATAGAGTAAGTTCCTAGACCAAACTTGGGATGGTTTGCATGTGGGGTAATAAAGAAATCTTTTGATTCTGGGGTATAAAGGTCAGAGTTGAGGTCATGGTAAGTCTAACAAGAAAATAATGGTTTCCGGATATTAAGTTAAGTTCCAGACTGCATGACCAAAGGTTGGGGTCATTGAGACTCATTGGTCAATAATCTCCAGAGTTAACCATACCCCATTAGGACCTATAGAGAGGACTGTTAAACATGGGGCAGACATAAAATGTGCCTTTCATGGTATTCTTTTTAAAACTTTTGTAGTTTTTCAATATACATTTTCTAATTTTTACTGCAGGATAGCCCAAGATATCTTCTGGCGACTATACAATCGAGATTTGATTCTTAAAGACAGCATCGACCAATTACAGTGTGAAGCCTGTGACAGGTTTGTTCCGAAATCAGTTCAGAACTGTTAATTCTCTTTTTTATTCATCAGTGTACCACTTGACTAATCTAACAAATTACTTTATTTCAGGGAGCAGGGACAGTAGTAGAGGGAGTTGGGGAAGAATTTTGGCAGAAAAAGGAAAATTGAATTTCAGGGAATAGTCTGATTTGGCACAAAATGTTGTAAATTATATTATTCTTTACAGAAAATGAAGAACATGTGCCTTTTTTAAACTTATCCTGAGAAGAATGCTAAAGTAAAAGGATTCTCATGAATTGACAAGCTGTTCATGGCAGATTGTTCAAAATCAATAAAATAGACAAATATACTTTTACACTTTCAGGTTCTTGACAGAAAGTAATCGTTTACAGATACATGTTATACTTATTGACAATTATTTTCTGTCAAAAATTTAAAAAGTTAACAAGTATATTTGTCCATTTTATGAATATTTTACAATCTGTGGTAAACAGGTTACCTCTGTGAAACAATGTTCCCCCGTATCACTCAATTTTTCCCTGGCCAGTAGGACCAGCAACTTTAAAAAGTTCCTGGTCCTCCAGAACATCATAAATTTAGAAAATTGTCTTCATCAGACTGGCAGGTGCTAATTGCAAATGCTGCTATTAAACATTAAATTAGCTAAGTTATTTGACAGCGTTCTATAAGATGGTCTAAAGTGTGCATGGATTTCAACATAGCATGTCTCTATGCAATCAGATTCAGGAAAGCTGTACATTTGATTACTAAACAGATCCATTTCCCTGTTGAATACATCACCCAATCACATTAATTATGCTACCTCCAAAATCCAGCACTCCTGAAAATAAGAAAAATTCATCGTACCATCTATACAGGATATAGATGAAGCGAAGTTTCCTTCCCTTGCCCCCACTTGGTGGCCTCCCATATACCAGATGTTTATCAGTCTAAGCTTTCACTCAAGACTGGCAACTACAGTTCAATGTGCATCTTGAATCCATTGCAATTTATCAGGTTTTTCAAGCCATCTGTCCACAAACTTTGGTAATTTAGACACTTTTAGGGTCGTTACAATGCATGTACATGTTATTTGTGTCATTTTGAGTGAATTTATTCAAATTTTTCTTGTTGCTGTTGGACTTGTTCTTCGACTGTGTTGGTTATGTTCACCTGTATATTTATTGAATTGAATAGAAGATACTGCAATTTATCATTTATTGAATTAAATAGAAGACACTGCAATTTATCATTTATTGAATTAAATAGAAGACACTGCAATTTATCATTTATTGAATTGAATAGAAGATACGGCAATTTATCATTTAATTGTTTTATAGGTGTTTTCTCTTTCACCTAATTTATCTATATTCATTGCATTCTGATCTCTCTCATTTCAGGGGAAAATGGCTTAGGAATGCAATAAATATAAGCATGTAAAAGTCACTATAGACAACGATAGGATGTTCCTGGTGTGCATGAAATATTTATTATCTAATATCCAGTGTATGCAATACGTGGGCCAAGGAATGTGGTTCAACTTAAGCAGCTCAAGGGCAAGGAGAAGATGTCCTGGTCCAAGTCTTCAGCCATCATTCCCTTTTGAAATTGATAGTGAGCATTGTGGGGGTCCCTGTGATGGAACTCGTCCCCTGGTGAAGATTTGCCATGCAGTGCCCATGGCTACTGTTACATCTGACACTGCAGACTCTGTTACAGTGGCCTCTGCCCATGCAATGTTAGAATCTCAAATGTTTCACCATATCTAACAAGCTACATGTGAAATGTTAGTCTTCATGCATTTTGCTTTGAGACTGTTGTCCTGACTATCTACAGGTGACTTGGGGAATACAGGGGAAGATATCCCCATCACCTTTTGGCAGCACACTGGATATAAGTCCCCCCACATGCCCGCAGATGACCTTAGTGCCTGTAAGACCGAGTGCATGGGGTTACAATCTGATTTTGCCAGCCAAGACCTGTACCAGCTGTCATGTACTGTCCCAGCTGCCGACTGGTCTGTCCAGCCATCTGGCCGACCCAGCTGTGGGTATGTTGATCAGAGATCAGTGATAACGGATTGTCACACTGCTGTGTGGTTGACAGCTTCATCTGCAACAGCTGATTACAGTTTTCAAACTGCCCAGTCTGGTTGTCCTGGTGTGACACAAAATGCCAACCTTCTACTGTACTGGCCGCACATACCATGCCAGCTATTTCAACTGGTTTAATACAAACCATCTGGGCCTCACTCCAATTTGGATACATGGTGCCAGCTTCGATGTCCTAACCAATTGGCAAGTTACACACCACTCATAGTGATGATACAGCATCATCACTTCATTGTGGCATGTTGTATTCAAACATGGAAGGCATACAGTCTGAGGATAACCCCTCTGTGGATGAAGGGGACAACCTCTGTTTGCTGCCACGCTGACCCAGCTATAGAATAGACAGAGTTTAGCTTAAAGGCAGCAGTTGCAAAAAAATTACTGCATCTTGTCACCGTCCAGGTGCCCACCTCCACATGCAGTGAATTGGGCATCTAAAGTCATGCTTCTGTCAACGCCAAAGAGGAAGACAAGCACCCATCATTTAGAATTCTTCTACAGTTGCTGAAGATCACAGAAATTACCTGCTGCCTTTCTGATAAAATCTGAGACCCTGGTAATGCCAAAACCTTTTCCTTAGTGAGCTAGCTGCTGGTGATGTTTTCATTGAATTGGTACTGATACCACATGGTCATTCCAAGTTTGGATAAGGATATCACTGCCATAAATATGTCTGTCCTGATGTTTTATAATATTGACAAACAAGTATGTAACACCATGACTAAGCTGATGAGGAACGTTGTGGCAACTTCCTTACTGCTGGACTTGGAATCCTTGGCCATTTTCTGTCTGGTGGAAAAAGCAGGTAGCAATCATGCATGGGAGTCGGCATGCTGTATAACCAATGTTGTTAATAGGGCTGTGCATTATATGATGGCTAACACCATTACATCCTCCTGGAATTTGGATTTGGTGAGAAGAGATGCCTTTTTTGCACACGTCTTCACTTAAGACACATCATGCAGCAGCTCTGCGGCTGTCTTTTGGTTCACTCCTTCTGTTGGGGGGGCATTGAGATTAGGAAGCAGGTGGCACAGGAGTAATCACTTCATCTCCACTTGCCTGCTCTTTTTGGTCATGTTAGGGACAGTACCAAAGAAGGGACAATCATCAGCAAAAGGACAAAAGAACTTTGTATCAACAGCAACAGTCCTTTCACAGCTAAGTGAATAACAGGCAGGCCAGGAATGGGTAGAGAAAACCTAGTTGCTCCATCCCCAAGCCTCTTTTTACTTGACAGTGGCTTCCTGTCCCTTCTGCTCACTGGTGACCTCCCTTTGGGCACCAGACTCCTTCTGTTTTGTCAAGCTGGGATCAACTCCATCCCAAACAATGTTTGGGTGATCCAAGTTATTTTGGAGGGACTGCAAATTTTGTTTGTTCAGCCCCCACCCCCTTTGTTCTCCCCTTTCATGACAGGTGTTCTGAATTATCCCATGAAGGCAGGCATCTTAAAGAAAGAGATATAGACCCAACTTCCTGGGCTTTTACTCCAGGCTCTTTCTGGTCCCAGAAGCCAATAGAAAACTTAGACCGGTTATAGACTTCAGCTGATTCAATCAGTTTATTGCCACTCCAAAGTCCAAAATGGAGCTAGCAAGGTCAGTATGACTGTATGGTAGAACAAATACATGATCGGCCTGAACTGACCAATGCGTATTTTCATATTCCCATACAGAGATGCTGCCAGGGTGCACGAGTGCATGAATTGCACTCAATTTGTACAAAATGGCGCACTTGGAGAGCAGTGATGCGTGAGAACTCCAACAAATGAATTTAAAGTCATGCATATAAAAATGTACTCTGAGCAGTTTACAATTTTTATTTAACTGTTAAACTTTTAAAGTGCTTGTTGCGACATAAGTTGCGCTGCCGGTAGAAGTCTGATAGCGCTGTCTTTTTTTAGGTAGGCAACTATTTACACATCTGGGTACTTCGGCTTAACATGAATGGTTGTTAACTAAATTTGACGGGCACATTGCAACCTAGAAGAAGCATTCTGTCATAGCTTGAACCTTGCATTCATCAAGGAAGTTTTACAAATGCTTGTTTAAAATAAGGGCTACCTAGAAAACCCAAAATGGCTGACTCCCAAAATGGTTCATATTGGCTGATGATGGTGATGATGACAATGATTTGTTAAGTTTTTAAGTATATCAGATTAGTGGAGCTGGAAAGTGTTACTGGAAATGCCATGAATGATTTTGAACCTGAAAATAATGTTCAGAACAAGTCCGATGTACATGCTGGATGGACAAAAACAGATGGCATGCTGGTCAACCCCCAATTCAGTGGTATTTCGAAATTAAATGTAGAAAAGGCAGAATACCAAGCCTAATTAAAATACAGGCAATTTAAAAGTAGAGTGCAATTTTCATTTCTTTTCTCAAATAATTCAACCTTGAGGATCTTGTGCTGCAAAACTGTATAACACTCTAAGGGTTAAGATAAATTGAATAAATAAGAATCTAAAAAGAAATTAAAAAGTGAGGATATGTATCTGATCAAAATACCTCTGTCTGAACAAGCAGACTATTGATGGGCTTAAAATTCTAATGCAGCATTATGGAACAGATAAGAAATCTGGCATAGTAGTCGTCAAAGCACTGATTCAAGAAAGTGAAACTTTGGCAGAGCTTATGTTAGTGAAAAATCTTATTTTGGAGCAGAGATATCCAAGAGACAATATCTGTGAGCTGTGGAAAATTGTACATAACCATAAAGAACAGTTTCCCAACTTGTTCAAGCTGGCAAAGCTAGCTATGCATATGCCCCCTCACACAGCAGACTGTGAAAGAGGGTTCTCAGCAAAGAACAATATCCATACACAGATAAAGAACAGATTAAGCTCAGAAACAATCAACAGATTAATGCTTTGAGAATTTTGTGAAGCAAGAAAAAAGAGGGGCAGATATTTAAGTGTTAGGTAAATATTGAACTATGGCCATTTCCTCCTGGTCCCCTTTGTTTTTTCTACTCCCCCCTTATTTTGGTGACAAGGGGGGAGCTACCCCCTTTAGATAAAATCCTGGCAGCATTTCTGATACACCCAATGTCTTGAATGTTTTTTGCTTTGGCTACTGCACGTTGGTGTACCAGTTCTGAACCCTTTGTTCTGAACCCTCTCATTCAGGTTGAGTATCAGCCCTTGGGAACTTTTTGTTATGGTATTGGAGTTCCTCTGCTGGTGCGCCCGATACCAGATCTCCATACAAGTTCAGCAAATACTAGGCAGGCTCATCATCCTGGCCAAGTTGTTATGAACCAGAGGCCAACTGCTTCATATAAAGTGGTCTCCCCAGCTGTCTGTCTTTCATTGAGTTTGCACCCTCTTTGTGACATGGTGGAACTGCAAACTGACCACCTTTGTCTCTCCATTGCCAGACCAAAATTCCTGGGCTGTTGATGCCCTGCCAATTAGCTGGCAGTTGGAATCTTGGCTTATGCTCCCACCCCACCCCCAATTGTCCTGGTCCAGAAGGTAGTTCAGAAGCACTATCAAAGGGTGCTGTTTCATGATTTCAGACAAATTTGGAGAGAAGATATTGGTTGCAGCAAGGATTTATCTGACTGACCTGTTTTCAATTTTTGACCTGCCCAGGTCCTGATCGCTCACCTTGTTTCCCAAAATGAACCTATCCTGGGTGTTGATGTGGCTCAGTTTGCCACAGTTTGAGCCCCTGTCATTGGCTTCACTGAAGCTGTTTTCTTTAAAGACTTGCTTCCTGATAGCTCTAGCTTTAGCATGCAGGGTGAGCAAACAACATGCCTTGTCCCTGCATCCGAATTACCACCAGTTCTGATCTGATGGATTGGTCACCCTGATGATACAACCAGGTTTTTGTCTCCAAAAACAGGTTGCCATCTACTGGCAATTGGAGAATATTCATTCACCCTCTCTCATCAATTGATTCATCGAGAGAGAGAGACTAAGTTGCAGGATCCATTTCATGCACTCAGGTGCTATCAGAGGTACTCAGAAAGCATCTGAGGCATCCAACAACAGCTCTTCTTGCATGTTATAGCATGAAAGCAAGACATAACCTTTGGAGCACTGGTCTTATAGCTCAAGTGAGTAATTTGATCAGTGTATTCTTAGCTCTCACAGGATCAGATATACCTCCGAAAGATTATAGGTCATGAAATTCAAGTGATTTTGATTAGTCTTTCATCTAGGACATTGTGGAGTCGTTTGGCTTCCATTCACAGTCTTTTTCTCCAGCTTATGTCGATGCAGTATGGCATCACAAAGATGAGAGTTGAACCTTGTTGGGCCATTGGTGTCTTCCCAGACGATCATCAGGCCCTGTTCCTGACAACACATCCTTCATTCTGAGCATGAAGTTTATAGTTTCAATGGATTCATCCAGGAAAGTTTTGTCGGTAAGGCAACACCCATAGGGGTTGGCTTTCATGATAATTGAGTTCATACTATTCCAGTTTATCCTTTTCTGAGTGTGCAGTCTGAAAGGTGATGATAGTAGAGGTTGGATGCTGTTGTATTTTCTCCTCCTCTTACCTGTTCTTATAATGTTCATGTGATCAGGTATTGTATTCGACAGAGAAAGGAAATTTTTAAATAAATTATGTTTCTCCAAGAATTCATACCTAATCGCAATACTTTTAAACCCCCCAATCCATCCCCACAAATGCAAGCGTCTGTTATTGATTTTGTTAAAGCTTAAAGTGATAAACACCTGGTATACAGCTGGCCAGCTAGCAGGGGCAATGGAAGGTAATTTATGAGAGTTACTTTATATAGACGCAAAGATGAATTTTTCATCTTGTAGGGAGGGCTGGATTCAGAAGGTAGTGGAGTTCATATCCTATTGTTAATGTAATCAGGTAAGTATTCTTGGAGAAACATAATTTGCTAAAAATATTTCCTTTCAAAATAAAATGACTCGTTGAGTCAAGTGTACCTGGTGAAATTTAGAAAATATTCCAACCTGCATCTTGGTATCTCATTTACTCTCATTATACTTGTTATTACATTCTGCCTAAAAAACGTTGCTGCAGGTTTATTTCAAGCACTTTAACATTTGAATTTTATTGCATTTTTAAAAATTCTGATATAATTCCATATATTTCTGCAAGTGTTTGAAAAATCTGGATTAAAGAAATAGTTAAAATGTTGTTAAAACATCTCATCCAGGCCAAAATCCCATTGTATCAAAAACACATTCCACCCCCACTTTCAAAACACAATATTAGCTTGTTTCTTCTTGTCTTATCATTAGAGAGGTACAGTTGTGTCTGAAAACATAAGAGTGTCAGAAAAATTATTTTAAAACGATGTACAGAATTTGCAAGTGATAACAAATTTATTTTGGCAAATGTTTTGGACATATTTAAATGTAAAAAGTGTCAGCAAACAAACAGTAAATACAGTAGATTGCGCTTTTAGCATCTCAATTTCCTGCAATATTTCAGATTTCTAGCTGACCGATTTGTGGAGGGCACCTGTCCATTTTGTGCATTTGATGATGCACGTGGAGACCAGTGTGATGCTTGTGGAAAACTGATCAATGCAATTGAACTGAAAAATCCCAAGTGTAAATTGTGTAGAGACACTCCAGTTGTCAAATCAACTCAACACCTCTTCCTGGACCTCCCAAAAGTGAGTTAATTTCGGATTCAGTATTACAAAAATTTTAAAAAAAGAAGTGGTTCTATCAGAAATTATGGTAACAACCATTGATGATGTACAGTGTACTTAGAGCAGGTTAATATGGCTCCCATTTCATGCTTCAGTTACAGATATGTTTTGTTATATTGTCTATTTAAGGGCAAATGATGCTGTTTTCTACAACTCTTACTGTTCATTGCGGAAATGGAAAATTTTATAATGTAATTACAGTGCTTACCTCTTTATAATGATGTTCATTAGAGCTGTAAAAGTTGTCCACAGTGGAAGTAATGGAACCTGATAGTGAGGGATGTTCTGACAAGGCTGCATTCTGATAATCTTTAAAAACACAAAAGCTTAGTATTTAATGCTGTGAAATCACATTATAATTGGTTCTCATGAGCAAAGAACTAAAATGAAGTAAATTAATTAGCAATGATAAAACAGAATTTGACCAAATTACATGCATTATAAAAGAGTAGTGATAAACTGAGTCGACTTGATTAGAGAGAGAGACCACTGTATCAGTTGCTGAAGCAGAAGAAGTCAGCACATGAATACACCTTTTTATGGACAGCTAATATTCAGTGTAAGAAAACAGTTTTGGGCTTGTTAGGTACCATGTGGTAGGACAGAAGGAAGACCATAAGTTAACTGTACAACTATAATGAGAAGTAACTTAGTTATAAGAGTGAAATAATTTAGGTACTGAAAATAAACTAGAGGACATTTCACCTTAAGAATAAAGATTCATAAACCTAAATGACACTATAAGAAATTTCTCTCTCTTTCTCTCTCTCTCTCTCTCCAAAATAAATAAGCAATGGCCACGCACAAAAGTTTTGCTCTTTATATATGGAAATTGATAAAGTCAGACATTTTGTTTCATATTTCATTCATGAGAATATCTCCATTCTCCATATTGTTTTAAAAAAGAATTACAGTCAGTGACAAAATCAAGAATACTGCAATATATTAGTATTTTTTGCAATTGCAACCTGCACAACTCCTACACATGTGTAATGTGTGTCATCTAGCAATATGGCTAAGGAGACAACTTTTTATGGCTGATAATAGTATTTGCAAAGACATATAACAGACTTTCAGTGATACTCCTTTGCAGAGTTCCATTTCCATACCCTCATATTAGATTGTTAGTCATATTTTTCTTTTAAGCCCCTGCCATATCTGTGGAGTGGGCATACATCATTAGTTATCCCATCATAGTGTAATGCATGTCCATCCATCCCATCACACTGTTACCCATGTCCATCCATTCCACCACAGAGTGTTATACATGTCCATCCCTCCCATCACACTGTTACCCATGTCCATCCATCCCATCATACACTGTTACCCATGTCCATCAGTCCCATCACACTGTTGCCCATGTCCATCCATCCCATCACACTGTTACCCATGTCCATCCCTCCCATCACACTGTTACCCATGTCCATCCATCCCATCATGCACTGTTACCCATGTCCATCCCTCCCATCACACTGTTACCCATGTCCATCTATCCCATCACACTGTTACCCATGTCCATCCATCCCATCTCACTGTTACCCATGTCCTTCCATTCCATCACACTGTTATCCATGTCCATCCATCCCATCACACTGTTATCCATGTCCATCCATCCCATCACACAGTGTTATGCATGTCCATCCATCCCATCAAACTTTGTTACCCATATGCATCCATCCCATCACACAGTGTTGCATCCAGACTGCATGATTGCAGGATTCTTCCATTCTGCAAGCAACTCCAGCAAGAATACAATTTTTTAGGGGGAGAAGTTGCACAAAAGAAATAAAATTCCCACATGTTTGATATAATGGTGCATGATAATTATAATACAAATGTAGTAAGATCAAAAAGTCACAGTCTTCTTTCTGTAAGCTAGAACCAGTCAACATTGTTTATATTTAGAACAAGAATTCCCGAGAAATTAACCAATGCTCATGCAATTGTGCCTAGAGTGGTATTGAAATTGCTACCCACATCCGGGATGTACCAGTAGTTGTTTGTGCTTAGCACTTATCAAGTGTTATAACTCATTCAATGAAGGGGATGACTGATTTTTTTCCGGCAAAGTACTGACAGAGGGGAGGATATAAATTTCCTCCCAATAATGTCGGCACCTGGTGCAAATGCACTGGCCGGAAATGCTCAGTTGAACTTAAAACGATGAGGTGGGGACTGCTGCTGAAGCAGATGAACATGGCACAAGATGTGGAGATGATTTTCATGTTACAGAGGAAACTGAGGATAAATTCCCAATAAAAAAATGCAAGTATGAATCAAAGTTTCAATTAGCATGGACTTAAACATTTTCATGGTTGAAATTGGACAAAAAATGGTGGCATGACATGCAATCTTTCTAAGAAATCAAGAAAGAAAAACCCCTCTACAGTTGAGGAGGGTTGTTTCAAATTCAGGACATCTACATTAAAGCGCTGGAGGGAGAGAAAAATGAGACCATTTTCTTAGAACCCCCAGTAAGCTGTAGTACTCCCCTTCCCCCTTTGAGGGGGCTTAGGAGGAGTTCCCTTTTTTTTGTAAATTCCTTGATACAACACTGATCAGATCAAATTCAACCGTTGGATCAGCCCAGGTCAGCTACCTAGGTATGTCTTTGGGGAAGGCACTTTACTCCAATTGCCTTGGCACTCAATGACCTACTTGTTTTGCTGTGCCATAAAACACCAAACCAGACTAAACCATAACATCACATCACATCATGTAGTGTCATATAAGATCCAGTGTGAATTTGTTTCTGCACATTAACCATTACAGGACTTTATGGATTCAATTCAAATTTACTATGAAGATTTACATTAAAAAGACCTAGGTCAAGTTCGATTTTCACTGTTTTCCAACAAAATTTAATGGAGTTATGGTACAAGTGTGAATTAGAATTTTGTCCTTCAGTTACATCAAAATTTCATTTTCACTAATTGACTTTTGAAGGACTTCATAGATTCCAACATTTGGTATGAGGATGTACATTAAGACCTAGGTCAAGCTTGATTTCAACAAAATTTAAGAGAGTTTGATTTTGAACTTTGTCCATCAGTTGTATTATAATTTCATTTCTGCTCAATAACGTTTGATGGTTTTCATGGGTTCAAAGCAAATTATGGACAAATCTTTACGTTAAGAAGACCTAGGTCAAGTTCAATTTTCACCATATTTAACAAAATTGAACAGAGTTATGGACTTCTGTTTGACTTGGAACATTGCCTTTCAGCTGCATCTGAATTTTGTCTCCACTAATAACTTTTGAAAGACTTTATGGACTGAAACCAAATTTGATATGAGGCTTTACATTTAAAAGATGTAGATCAGTTTCAGATTTTACTTTTTTTTCAAACAAATTTAATGGATTTATTGCTTTTGTTTTTTACCTTAAAAAACTGTGCTCTTTAATTGCATTATATTGCCAAGGACATCCATGCCATATTGACACCTTTATACTTTACCTAATATACAAAATCAACCCACTCAGCATTTCACTGCAGTGCATAACTGCATGTCTTTTTCAAGGATAAATGGAATGTAGAATATAGTGAAAACCACAGTAATGGGCAATAAAATGTACTAAATTCTTTGTTTATTTAACCCTGTGTCTATATTGTGTCAGGCTGAGCCCACATTACAAGAACATCTGAATCGAGTGTTCAAAGAGGGGACCTGGACCACCAATTCAAAACAAATCACCAATTCCTGGATACGAGATGGTCTGAAGCCCCGCTGTATCAGTCGAGATCTGAAATGGGGAACCCCTGTACCTCTGGAAGGCTATACAGATAAGGTAAGAATTTTGTGTGAGTTGTGTGTTGTGATTACAAGAGATAAAATTAGGCAGAACAGATAACTCATAGTATGTCATAGGTGGAAAATAAGGAATCAGATGCAAGAGGATAGACAGCTTTAGGTGCGATAAATAAACTAATAATAGGTATAAAATGGTGCACAGCTTGACAAAAGTTTTTTTATATATTTGATGTTAACTGATTAATGGAATGTTAATATAATCAGTCTCTTGTATTAGTAATGGAGAATGAATAAGTACTGGAAGTAAAAAGTCACATACAAGGATCAGTCATGAAACTTACATCTGATTTGTTGCAGTCCACACAAAGATACAATTTATCAAATTTATGGACTAAAAGTTGTTTATCATGTTCTGGATATGTCTTTTCTGTGAACATTTTTGTTTAAGTGATAATCTTTTGCTATCCCTGTAGGTGAGAGAAAAGCCTATTTCATAAAGGGTCTTTGAATTTTGAAGGTCAGGGTCTCCAGAGTCTGCAGAAAGTCTATGATATCTGCATGATATCATGAGTTGCACACTTTGTACCACCAACTTTTATGTGCTGTCTTTTAATAAGGTAACCAGTCTGCAGAAAGTCTGTGATATCTGCATGCTATCATGAGTTGCACACTTTGTATGACCAGCTTTTATGTGTTGTCTTTTTATAAGGTAACCAATCTGCAGAAGGTCCGTGATATCTGCATGATATCATAAGTTGCACACTTTGTACCACCAGCTTGTAAGTGTTGTCTTGTTATAAGGTAACCAGTCTGCAGAAAGTCCATGATATCTGCATGATATCATGAGTTGCACACTTTTTGCCACCAACTTTTATGTGTTGTATGTTAATAAGGCAACCAGTCTGCAGAAAGTCTGTGATATCTGGATGGTGTCATGAGTTGCATACTTTGTACTTCCAACTTTGATGTCTTGTCTATTACTAAGGTGATGACAAAATCTATGAATTCCAGCTCAGGACTGATAAATGTATTTTGTTACTTTGGTAACAAGATTTTATTATAACAAACAAAAACACACCAGTTTGTTGTTACTTAAATTCAGTGACTCTTAGACTGTCATGATGCCAGTCCTGTTCCAAAAGTATGTAGGTACCATCCAGTATTGGTATTTTGATAATTATTCATGTGCTTTGTAGCCCTACTGGTCATAGACCAGAAGAGTTTATGGGATGGTCTGGTGTCTGTCCTTTGTCCATCCGTATGTTAGCACAAGTTTGTTATCACTACTCCTCCTAAACTACTTGGAGGATTGCCATGAAACTTTACACACACATTCATCCAATGGTCTATTTGGTCCTAAAAGAAAATGGTGGCCAGCTTGGAAATCTTGTTATCACTACATCTCCTGAATGGATAGTCATATCAAAATGGGGTTTTCACTAAGAGACTTCTTCTGATGTGTAGTTGGTCCTAAATGAAAATAGTGCTGATTTGGTGTCCAGTATGGCCGCCATTGCAGCTATCTTGAAAATCTTGTTATCACTACTCCTTCTGAATGGAAAGTCATATTGACATTGGGTTTTCACCAGAAGACTTTTTATGATGTCTAATTGGTCCTAAATGAAATGGTGCCACTTGCAAATCCAATATGGCCACCACAGTGGCCATCTTGAGAATCTTGTTATCGCTACTCCTTCTGATTAGTTGAACATGGGTATTTTACTGAAAGACTTTTTATGATGTCTAGTTGATCCTAGATGAAAATGGTGCCATTCAGACATCCAGTATGGCCACCACAGTGACCATCTTGAAACTCTTGTTATCACTACTTCTCCTGAATGAATGGTCATAGCAACATGGTGTTTTCACTGAAAGACAACTTATGATGTCTAATTGGTCCTAAATGAAAATGGTGCCGATCTGACCTCAAATATGGCCACCAGAATTGCGATCTTGACAATCTTATTATCGCTATTTCTCCTAAATGGCTGTTCATATTGATATTGTGCTTTCACCAAAGACTTCTTATGATGTCTAGTTGGTCCTAAAGGGAAATGGTGCAAATCTGATATCCAATATGGCCACAATGGCAGCCATTTTAAAAATCTTGTTATTGTTACTAATTCAAACGGAAAGCCATATCAACATGGGGTTTGTCCCAGAAAACTTCTTATAGTGTCTTGTTGGTCCTAAATTAAAATGGGGCTGATCTGACATCCAATATGGCCACCATGATGGCTATATCAACGTTAGGTTTTCACCAATAGACTTCTTAGGATACCTAGTTGGTCCTAAATGAAGAATGGTGCCAATTGTACATTCAATATGTCTGCCATGATGATTGTCTTAAAAATCTTGCTGTCTCTACTCCCCCAGAATGGATAGTCATATTGACATGGGGTTTTCACCAAAAGACTTCTAATGATATCTGCATGGTTCAAAATGAAAATGGTGCCAGTCTGACACCCAGTATGTCCACCACAGCAGCTAATTTGAAAATCGTGTTATTGCTGATGAATATCGCAGATGGTTTCAACACTTGGCAGTTAGAAGAAAGAAATATTCTTATCTTGATTTCATGGAAATTCTTTTTAACCAATAAAGCTTCAGTCCCTATGAGGTACTCATGTTTAAAGGGGGTGGAGGGGTGGAAGGGTATTGTTATACACCATTTGTCCTTCAATCTGTCTGCTTTTACCACATTTCCTCCTAAACTGTGGGTGGAAATGCATGAAACTTTGTGTTTTGTTTCTCTTTTGGTGATCATCTGCAATAATCGTGTCACCTTTGACTTATGGCTATGGCAGTTTTCCCCCTTTCCCTAAATGTGTCTAGGGCTTGAAGGGTCAGCAAATTTAAAAAGTGCTTGGTCCTCCAGAACATTTACTTGTCCTCCAGATTTGATATTCCTAATCCTTTCTGTATTTTGAGCTGGTTACATGGACCTGCTGTTTAAATTTTTTTGTTGTTGACCTGACCAAAGAAGTATCATCATTGGACTGGTGGACAGGTGCTAATTTTGAATGCTGGCCTCGGGGGTTTTTACAAGGAGGTCAGAGATAAGAGGTACAACAGCAATGACATTTCCAAATATTTTTTGATCAAACTTAATGCATGCAATCATTGCAGGAAGATGCATCATATATGTGATGGACTTTGAATTATGACCTATTGGTCACTGTCTGTGGGTGGAGAATGAGCACATGGTTAGGGGATGGGGCTGAAGTTATTTGAATATGCAATAAAGTGTGTAGATTTGTGATGGCATGCCATTGTAATTGCTCTCTTGTTTTTTACAGGTGTTCTATGTGTGGTTTGATGCTCCTATTGGATACATTTCTATCACTGCCAACTACACTGACCATTGGAAGAAATGGTGGAAAAATCCAAAACAGGTTTGAAGGAACTAACTTTAAATCTTATAATAACTAATGTCAATTCACTATTATTTTGTGGTAGTACCAAGTTTAGTGGATTTTGTGCTTACAGCAAACCAGAAATTTAAAGATTCAGCAATCAATAATCCTTCTGTGGAAAACAATGGGACCCTTCCCCAGCCCATGAATGTAAATATTGCAAAATTTTTATTTTCAACAAAAGCACAAAAATGTATACCCACAAAAATACATGAAATAATAGCATTTCAGACAGAACAACTAAAGTCCAGCAACATTTGTTTGATTGAGCAGTAACTTTCCATGGCCACAAGACTATGCAGATCTAAAAGCAATTTTCGTTTTTTAGTCATCTGAATTTCCTATCTTCAGGATTCAGTGTTAAAAATTAAGTCATTGTGGAAGAATATATATTTGTGGAAAAATATCTCATAAGTTGTAATGTGGGTAAAAGATTAGCTTAAATTCAGTGGCTGTTGTTGTTGCTCTTAAAAATAACTCCTCCACTGTCTAGAGAACTGCAAAGAAATAGCATTTTATATTTTATGTTAAATCCTCGCCAGGTTCAATGAATGTTTGAATCTATATTTTCACTTTAGTTGGAAGAAAGAGGTTGTTACACAAAGCATGAAGGACCAAGTAAAATAAGATGTGATTTTCGGAAATCAACCTCTTTCAGGTAGATATTGCAAGGGGTAGGGGAGATGTTTTAGCTTATTTTAATGGGGTGGGGTGGGGGTGAGCACAGTGGTAAGGGACACAGTTATTTCCGATCCATGCATTGTTAATCCTAAATTAAAAGTTGTCATGAATGACAACTACATTCTTTTACATATGGCTGTGTTTTAAAACTTTTTTTTAATTACTTTTAATTGTTGTTTCTTTTAATTACATTTAATTGTTGTTCCTTTTAATTACATTTAATTGTTGTTCCTTTTCATGGATAATTTCTACAGGTGGAGCTGTATAATTTCCTTGGAAAAGACAATGTGCCATTTCACAGTGTTATCTTCCCTTGTACATTGCTTGGAGCAGATGACAGTTACACCATTGTAAATCATATGATAGCTACAGGTTAGATATGTCTCCCACAGTCAGTCCATTTCTCTTTTTCTGTGTATCTTAGTCTCTTATTCTTTCCTCAGTCTCCTTATTTTCATCATGACTATTTTTAACTCTGTCTCTGCCAAATTGGACACATGTATATTTCATAAATACAATAATACATGTGCTAGTACTCTCTTTTTGTGTGTACAAGTGAGAGAGAGAGTAGAAAAAAAAGAGACAGAGACATAGAGAATGCACATTTGTTGTTGAGCCCATGTTGGTGGGATGCGAGACACAACAGTCACTTTTCCGGTGCCAGCAGTGCCATCAAAGTTTTTTTAAGTTAATTTTTTGCATATATTTCTTAAACTCTGATGTATTTTCTTCATGCTTTGGATGAATCATTATGAAGCTCAAACAATTCACTTTAAGACACGTTTGCTTGCCCCTATGACCTTGGCATCAAGGTCACATTCATATAAAATTGGCATTAAGGTTTAGGTTGCAGATTTTTGATTTGTTTATAGTTTCTGAATCCCTTGATGGATTTTCTTCATGCTTTGGATGAATCATTATGAAGCTAAGACAATTCATTTTATAACATGCTTGGTTTCCCCTATGACTTTTGCATCAAGGTCACATTCATATAAAATTTGCATTAAGGTTTAGGGTAAAGTTTTTTCATTGGCCTCTATTTTCTAAACCCCTTAATGAATTTTCATTGGCCTCTATTTTCTAAACCCCTTAATGAATTTTCATTGGCCTCTATTTTCTAAACCCCTTAATGAATTTTCATTGGCCTCTATTTTCTAAACCCCTTAATGAATTTTCATTGGCCTCTATTTTCTAAACCCCTTAATGAATTTTCATTGGCCTCTATTTTCTAAACCCCTTAATGAATTTTCATTGGCCTCTATTTTCTAAACCCCTTAATGAATTTTCTTCATACTTTGCATGAATCATTATAAATCTTGGACAATTCATTCTTTGACTTGCATGCTTGCTGCTTTGACCTCATGGTCATGGTCAGTCATAACAATTTATGTTATGGTTTTTTCATTTGCTCATATTTTCTAAAACCCTTGATTTGTTTTCTTCATTCATGGAATGAATCATTATGAAGCTAAGACAGTTCATTCTGCCACATGCTCACTTGTCACTTTAACCTTGGGGTAAAGGCCCAACAAATTTCCATCATGGTTGTGGTAAAAAATTTATATTTGTTTATGTTATTTAAACCCTTTGATGGATTTTCTTCATAATTGGATGAATCATTATGAAGCTAATACAGTTGATTCTGCAACATGCTTTCTCAGCCTTTTGACCTTGTAGTCAAGGTCACATGTTTTACTGTAATGCTTCATCGTGGGCTTGACATGTAATCCCAAGCTTTCTTGTTTGAACATAAATAATGCAGATACATTGAAATTAGTCTTTAGAGACTAGCCACCCTTCCTGTCAACTAATGTGGTCTCTTAAGAGAGGTGATCTCATTAAAGGTCATTATATTATATGGCGCAGTGAATCCTTGTGTGTAATATCTTGTCTTTCATGTCAGGTTTTACTCATTGTCACAAGGTTAAGGCAAAAATGTGGTAAGTTCTCATTTTAACCAATGCTGCCCAAGATAAGATCTCCTTTTTTCTCAGAAAGTTGACCCAACATGATTTTTCAAAACGATTGAGTGAGCCAATCAGATTTACTCTTCCAAACACAGTAGCTTGTTGATCAAATGAGGTCAATTCCATTGAACTGTAAGAGGTCATTTCAATGGTTCATTGATGATGTATATTTGTTTATACATATTCATAAGAAACAAGGAAATCCTATTGCAGGCAGCCACAGGTGAAAAGAGAGCATGGTGAATTTTTGCCCATGGTTTGTGCTGATAGGTTTTAGGTTTTACTTTACAGAACTTTTTGTCCATTTTTTGATAACTAATTGAGACACCTAATTTGAATACACCAAACTCAATATTAGTATCATAATTAGCTGCATAAGTGCTGGATAATTAAAGAAACTACTCCATTGTGGTTGATTTTTTTTTTCAGACAAGGGCTAAGTAGAATATCACGTGTTTATTGTAATTTTTAACAGAAGATTAAAAGATGTGAAAGTTTATGAAAAGTCGACTCTTTTATTTACACATTCTGTGTAACAACTTGTGTATCATAGAAAAAATATTTAAGATCAACATTGTCCTTTGTTAAACGTACATACATACATATATATTGATAGACCATTTAATTGCATTTTACTTTTTTTCACGTGGAGGAATATTTTTTATTTATTTTTTTGGTTGTTGCATTTTTTAAAATAAATAGAGTATATTTTAGTTTACTTTACATAACTTATCCTTCCCTTATTTCATAATCATATCATGACCTTTTCAAATTTATTTTTCTAACCCTTTTTTTAGCTATTTCTTGTGGGAATGTTCATTTCACCTGTTTTAGAATATAATAAGAAATAGTTATCTGTGTTATAGCACTAGTGGCAGTATTAAAAATTATACAAATTTGTGATGAAATTTTGTTTTTAAGACAGATCATTGTACACTTGACAGGCAAGACAGTCTTTCATAGAACCCTTGTTTTTGCTACAAAGAATTCTGGTATTTATTGTATATTTTCAGAGTACTTGAACTATGAGGATGGGAAGTTTTCCAAGAGCAGGGGCACAGGTGTGTTTGGTAATCAGGCTAAGGACACAGGGATACCTGCTGATATCTACAGGTTCTACCTGTTGTATATCAGACCGGAATCACAGGTAAGATTTATTACTAGAATTGACTGATTGCTTAAATCAAAATAACCACATCTGTTCACAGGCATATTATTTTCTGTAAAATCTGAGCTTTTATTCCCCCACTGCAAAATGTTTTTATTCCCCCACTGCAAAATAAGGGAGAATATTGTTTTGCTGTTATTTGTCTGACATCTGCACATCTGTGCATCCATCCCAAATTCATTTTAGCACAATAGCACAAAAACAATTAAACTTTGAGCCATGAAATTTTACACCCTTTATGATGGTCATAACATGGTGACCTGATTAGATGTTAGGGTAATTACAGCAATTTTTGTTCAGTTTTTTTAAATACATTTTTTTACTTTTTGGACATGGACTTTTTTGACAAAACCTTGTTAGCATAATTAATTAGCATCAAAACCACTTGAGGTAGACAAATTAAATTTGACATGTTTTATGCATATGTAGATAAACTATAAAGATTTGCATGCCATTATAGCAATTTTTCAAACTCTTTTCTTCATTTTTTTTTTCTTTTTCAGTTTGACTTTTTTTGGTCTGCAGCATGGTCATATGTGTTCTACAAACATGAATCTAGATCTTTTGAAAAATGTTATGATAAAACTAAGCAGAAATTTTATGTTTACTGTGAAAAGTTCTGAAATATTGGTAGAGACATGGACATCACTGTGTTTTGAGTTTATGTCTTGTTCATAGTGTAAACTGCCAGATGTCAAACCATGCTGGACGTAAGGTATATAAATGTAAGTGTCCAGGAGCCATTACATAATCATGTATGCATAACCTGTAAAACTATTGGTCGAGGATCCATTTTTGCATCAAACATCAAACAGTTGACTTGATTTTTGTGTTAAATTTCAGGACAGCAGCTTCAGTTGGGATGACTTTCTGTTGAAAAACAACACTGAACTTTTAAACAACCTTGGAAACTTTATCAACAGGTAGGCAAGAAGAAAAGTCCATAGCTACTTTTTTTGTTTGTTTTAGCTGCCATTTTGTGAGCATATAGTAGGACAACAGTAAGAGAGAAGGAGAGAGAGATGTAAAATATGATAAATTAAGAAATGTGCAGCAAAAAAAATGTTTTCTTTCCTTTTTTTAATTTTTTTCTCAATCTTCATAATCTGAAGGATTTTGGTTATGTAAATTATATGTACATGCATTTTAATCAATGTCGAGACAAAGGTGATTCTCCAATTACATTACTAAATAAAAAATTGTCACAAAATAAGTAAATTAATTAGACTTGTGTGAACTCAGGGCTTAGTTCTTCAATTGCATTACAAAGTGATTTTCACAGTATGGGTATATTTAAGTTAACTTGTCTGAACCCAATTTTGCCAAAATATCCCAACACTTTAGAGTTCAGCACGAGGATGTTGTGATATCATCTATCTGTTCTTTCATATCTCTGTCCATTACCACATCTCCTAAACTGCCAGGTTGACAATTTCTAGTTATCTTATCCTTGTGGAAACTGTCCATAAGAAAGGTGTCATTCTTGGCTCCATCCTCTCAGATGTGGTCAGAGGTTCAATGTTAAACATTACAATGACATTTTCAAATGTTTTCCTTCCAGACGTAATATTTGCAGTCATAACAGAAAGACATATCATGTATGTGATAGATTTTGTGTTTGGGTCACTAGGGTGAGGGTGAGTGCCAGAGCTGGGTTTGCATACCTGTCAATCCCTTTCATGTGTCACCCTTATGCAAGAGGTTCCAAACCTGTATTGTGTTGTCTAGTACCTTATCTGAGTGCCAAAGGAGCTGTGTAGGTGGGAGCAAGGCTGCCTTTTGTAACTTGAGTTGCCTTTGTTTGCTTGTACTTAAAAGCAGTTGATGCTTTACTGTCTGGGAACATGTTATGTACAATCTCATTAAAGTGCTCTGCAATCAATGGAGTTAGATTGAGATCAGCAATAAATTGGCAGAATAACACTTCAGATTTTGTCATATCAGCTTCTGCTGCTTTTTTTTTTTTTTTTTTGGAAGTGTTCATTCATTGGCTTGAACGTTTTAGTGTTCAAGACACACTGTTTATGGCTGGCTATTCCGAAATGCATCTTAAGATTGTATATGCCTGAAGCCGCAACTTTCACGCTTTTGCGACATGGAACACAGTACATTTATTCAGGGCCTTTTGTTGATGGTTCAGTGAGTCCTGGGTATTTTTCCTCCTATATCCTTACTATGGTGACAAGTTGCTTTATTCTTTTCCTTTGCTGGAGGTAGTGGCATCTTGCTAATAGCAGCTCTCACTTCAAATAAACTCTCTTCTTTATTTCACATTCGATTCCCGCGCAGAAGTAACATGGCTGCACTGCATTATCAAAATCTCATTTTCTGCGAGAGCGAGAGCCATTCATCTTGCTTAATGGTTTGACCGAATCGAATAAAATCCGCTGAGTTTAAACTTATTTTTTATCCCACTATAATTTGTTTTGCCTGTATGAATTTTACAATATTGCCACATTACTTAAACATAGGAAAAACCATACAAAATACAGGTAACCTATATGGGTTGACAGATATGGATTTGGGTTGGATTGGAGTATGTAGTAAAAAGTGTGTAGAATAATAGTGGCAAGCCATTGAATTTGCTCTGGTTTTAATTTAATAAATCTATTCATTTATTTGTTTATTTTTATTTATGCATGCATTTGAACATTCATTTAGCTGATACAGCACTATATAGCCAGTATTGTGCTGATGTGCTGTTAAATCCTATACATATGTATCATTTGGCTGATAGATGTTCATATAAAAGTTTTGTCCTACAAGACTATTTTTCCAGTTTCCATCTGATACATTGATTTCACAGTTGGAATTTAAAAAATGCTTTTTTATTTTGATTTCAGAGCCCTAAAGTTTGTGGACAGCAACTTTGGTGGTACAATTCAACAAATGGATCTGACAGCAGAGGAATTCAACCTACTGGCCTTGATCAATCGCGAGCTTCACATCTATATCGAGAACATGGAACAGGCAAAGTAAGAAAAGATTTACTTTATTTTATCTGTATAATGCATGCCTAATTGCAAATAGCATCTTCCATTGCACAGTGCACTGGTATATTGTGGTCTGTGCTGTTCACTTTACATCGGATTTAAAGCACATACTGTAAAATAAAGATAAGCGTATAAAGGAAATATGTATACCATGGTCTTCCAATATTTTTGTTGCAAAAGCAAGCACTTATCTGTGTGTAAAAGAAAATTAATGTCTAAGATTAAAATTTCTTTTTACAGACAATTGTTTTGTTCTAATTGCATGATTAATGCAACTGTTTATCTATTTACAGTACCTAGTTTTGTTACTGCCATATATATTTGCTATCTCTTCTTTCTTTGATTAATCATAATGTAATAGACTGCAGATGCAGAATCTAGTTGATAGTTTAAATATGTAATGTGCAGCACAATCTGGTCCATAGTTTAAATATGTAATATGATACAGTTTAAATATGTAATATGATACAGTTTAAATATGTAATATGATACAGTTTAAATATGTAATATGATACAGTTTAAATATGTAATATGATACAGTTTAAATATGTAATATGCTGCAGTTTAAATATGTAATATGATACAGTTTAAATATGTAATATGATACAGTTTAAATATGTAATATGCTGCAGTTTAAATATGTAATATGATACAGTTTAAATATGTAATATGATACAGTTTAAATATGTAATATGCTGCAGTTTAAATATGTAATATACTGCAGTTTAAGTATGTAATATGATACAGTTTAAATATGTAATATGTTGTACAATCTGGTCCATAGTTTAAATATGTAATATGCTGCAGTTTAAATATGTAATATACTGCAGTTTAAGTATGTAATATGTTGTACAATCTGGTCCATAGTTTAAACATGTAATATGATATAGTTACAATATGTAATATGATACAGTTTAAATATGTAATATGATGCAGTTTAAATATGTAATATACAGTTTAAATATGTAATATGATGCAGTTTAAATATGTAATATGATACAGTTTAAATATGTAATATGATACAGTTTAAATATGTAATATGATGTTTAAATATGTAATATGATACAGTTTAAATATGTAATATGATGCAGTTTAAATATGTAATATGATGCTGTTTAAATATGTAATATGATGCACAATCTGATCAGTAGTTTAAATATGTAATATACATACCTGCCATATTCCCAGACAGTGTTGGGGGGTTTGTGAGACTCAAAAAGTGTGTTTGGAGGTCCCAAGTGGGGTCAGTGCATGTGACACAAAAAAAGCTATGTCGGTCATTAGAGAATAAGCTATTATTTCATATAAGCCTATGGAAAATAATTGGCAATTCAAATCTGAATAAAAGAAAATAACTTGTCTGTTTTCTTTTAAGCATTTAATACACTTACAAAAAGAAAAAATAGTTAGTAGACTTAGCATTGTCAAATGTCATCACAACACACATATACATATATGCAAACACTCACATAATCACAACCACACTGACATTAAATTAAAACATACACCAAGTTTCTGTCTTTAAAATCCACTGGCTGCAGTCTTTATGGCTTTCAGTAGAGGGTTTGAAGGTAATGCAAGTGTCATTTGTGTTCATCTTTGTACTCATTTGAGACAGGATAGTACTGTTGTTCAAACTTCGCCGCTGGATTCTCTGAGTGAATCCTGATGAGAACCAAGTTGTTCTTGACGACCATAATGTTAGCATTGTCAGAACTGTATCCAATGCAGTTTGACCACGAGATATGCTTGTCTCTGTAGAAAAAGAATATACATTACATTTGGGACTGACCACTTCATTGGGGGAAGGGAAGGGGAGACATAATATTTTCAAGTTTAATGGGAGCCTTACAGGTAATACAGCAGTAATAAACTCCTCTATCCATTATGGGTGTTGACGCTTTATCAACACAAATCAACTGTGCAATGGGGGCCTTACAGGTAATACAGCAGTAATAAACGCCTCTGTCCACTATGGGTGTTAATGCTTTATCAACACAAATCAACTGTGTAATGGGGGCCATACAGGTAATACAGCAGTAATAAACACCTCTATCCAGTATGGGTGTTAACGCTTTATCAACACAAATCAACTGTGTAATGGGGGCCTTACAGGTAATACAGCAGTAATAAACTCCACTGTCCAGTATGGGTGTTGACGCTTTATCAACACAAATCAACTGTGCAATAGGGGCCTTACAGGTAATACTGCAGCAGTAATAAACACCTCTGTCCAGTATGGGTGTTAATGCTTACAAATCAACTGTATAAACATGCGTGTGTGCTTATTATTGTCTTTGAATCAATCTATTTCATAGCTAAAATCATCCTGAAAAGCATGGGTCAATTAATAGTTGGCATTTTAACAAGATTCAGACAACGAATAATAATAAAGAGAACTAATCTGAATGTTCAATTCAGCATGTCAAATATGTTCTGGTTTGTCCTGATGTTACATAGAGGTGGTGCTGCTATTTCGACAGATGTCGTACACTCCAGAATCACTTATGTCAATATGTTGTTTGCATTATGTGCAAAAAATTAAATGCTTCCCCTTGCTGCTGTGCTTCACAAAGTCAAATTCTGTCAACCAAAAAAGGTATAAATGTTACTTGGAAAAGGCAAGACACAGACTGGCATACAGACACATACATATTACCTTTCTCACATGACTACTTTGTTATTTAGGTTAATATACCCATGTTATAATTTTCTATATGTAAAACGTATAATAGTTTGTGACATCGTGTAAAACAAAGGTGTAATGATTGAAGCATGCAACTGTATTTAAAAGTCATTTTACTACACTTTTCTGTGATTTCTTCACATAAAATCAGTACTATGATCCCTGCTGATTCAGTCCAAGATATGCTATATATGGTTTTCACTGGAGGGCAGTCATAGAATCACACCTAGAAATGAACTATGCAACTACATATATGGGAGAATGGAAAGACAAGGAGCCAACAAACTACCTAATACATATTGGCGATTTGTTGATATTTGGGGTCTTTGGATCCATGGACATAATGAGCTGAAGGAATTTTACAGGCTAGTGATTTCAATACACCTGACAATTCAAGTAAAGATGCAATACTCCTCAAAAAAATAGAATTCCTGGACACTGACATTCCTAGAACGAGGGAATACATCAAAACAAACCTATACATCAAATGCACTAACAAGCATATGTATATCCATATTAAATCAAGTCATCAAGAAGCTATGTATCTCCATATTAAATCAAATCATCCAGAAGCTATGAGACAAGCAATACCTGATGGACTCCGTTTATATAAATAAAACGAATTTGCTCAGAAGATGAAAATTACAGGAAATATCAGGAAGAAACTATGTGATTTGCACAAGTGCAACTATCCTTTTAAATTAACAGAAACAACTGCAAAAGGTTGAAATATTGGAGAGGAGAGAGGATTGATCTTTTGAAGAAGAAACCTAAAGTGAAAATTGATCGTCTACCACTTGTTGTAACCTTCTCTCAAGGACTACCACTACCATTTACTTATACATGAAATATTAAAGAAACATACAAGAACTCTCCATTGGTTAGAGCAGCTAATTAAAAGCAAATCTTCCCAAATCCACAACTTTTATCTTTCAAGCAAGATAACAACCTAACGGACATTTTAGTCCACATCAAACACAATCTACGATTTCACATCAAAAGGATTGTGCAGTATGTTAATATGCGATGAAATCCAGCCATTTCTATGGGACATATTTACTTAGTTTTCAGTAAGAAGTGTAGAAAAATGGTCTGTGTAGGCCAAACAAGAGATTCTTTATATCAAAGAACACAGTTAAACCTTCCTAAAATTATATCAGGAACATGATGGTCCTGTTACAAAGCATTTTAATACAAATAACCACCCTGTGTATGATTATTTAGTGATAGGTATTGAGAAAGTGTATGGTAAGAAATCTTATAGGTTTTTAAAAGAATCATTCTGGATGAAAAAATCAAAATACTATGTCTCCAGAAGGACTTAATTCTCAGTGTTAATTGTATTGACATTTCCAATGAAAGTGATATGTAATGTATGTTTATGTTTTGATGTTAGATTGTTTACATGACATCAACTTCCAGTTGTTTACATTCAGAATCCACTGATGAAGGCAAATTGGCCCAAACATATCGCAACTCAGAAAGACTTGATCTCTCTCTCTCTCTCTCTCTCTCTCTCTCTCTCTCTCTCTCTCTCTCTCTCTCTCTCTATATATATATATATATATATATATATATATATATATATATATATATATATATATATAATCATTAACTAGGCAGAAAAAAAGCATCAATAAGATTCCATTTTTAGAATACACTTACTGCTGTTTGAGTAGGTTATATTTTCTCAGATTTCAAGCATTTTGTCTGAGGCTTAAGTGTCCAAGTTTACTAAATTTAGGTTTCATAATAAAATTATCAAATGCTTGACTTTTAGGTATATACACAAGTTTTACCTCTTTGAACTCCTTACCATGCTATCTAAACAATGAAAATACAGAAGCATAGCCATTTAAGGAGGAAGAAATGAAGGGAATTACAAAAAAAGAAGAGAAAAACAAAGAAACAAAAGAAAATACTTTACTATTCATGTCTGCTCATTCTGCAGGTTGAGGGACTCTATACGGAACATCCTTAACATCTCAAGACTTGGTAACCAGTACATGCAGGAATACAAGCCATGGGTGCTGATTAAAGAAAGTGAGGAGGACAGGTATGTTGGAATGCAAGCCGTGTGTGCTGATTAAAGAAAGTGGGGATAACAGGTATGTAGGAATACAAGCCATGGGTGCTGATTAAAGAAAGTAAGGACAGGTATGAAGGAATACAAGCCATGTGTGCTGATTAAAGGAAGTGAGGATAACAGGTATGTATGAATACAAGCCATGGGTGCTGATTAAAGAAAGTGGGGAGGACAGGGATGTAGGAATACAAGCCATGTGTGCTGATTAAAGGAAGTGAGGATAACAGGTATGTAGGAATACAAGCCATGGGTGCTGATTAAAGAAAGTAAGGACAGGTATGTAGGAATACAAGCCATGGGTGCTGATTAAAGAAAGTGGGGAGGACAGGGATGTAGGAATACTAGACATGGGTGCCTGTTAAAGGAAGTGAGGATAACAGGTATGTAGGAATACAAGCCATGGGTGCTGATTAAAGAAAGTAAGGACAGGTATGTAGGAATACAAGCCATGGGTGCTGATTAAAGGATGTGAGGAGGACAGGTATGTCGGCTTAAATATCAAAATCACCACACATTTTTCAAAATGTTTTGGTGGATACTGTAATGTTTTCCTTCTGTCCATCCATGGCCATCTATCCATCCCCATATGGATTTAAACAAACTGGCTATTTTATTTCAAGTTGTCTGTATCATAACCAATGGCAAAAGAGATACGATCTTTGACTCCCTTGCTCTGATTCCCAGGGTCATCTGTAGTGTTATTAATTTTTGGGTCCAAAGGTCAAGTTACTGTGATTGAAAGAAGAAAATAACTTGAGTTCTGCACCATCCAAAGTTACCAGACTTTGTGAATGGCTTGCACTTTGGGGTAAGGAAGGACCCTATTGATTTTAGGTTCAGAAGGGTAAAGGTCAGGGTCACTGTGACTGAAAGAAGAAAAATGTTTTTTGCATAATGACTTTATTTCTAGACCACATACCTTGAGCAAAGGGTCTCAAAGAAAAATTGGTTTTGCAGAATAACTTTTATTGTATTGTTGTAAAGTAAGTTCTTTGACCAAACTTTGTGGATGGCACTTGAGTAATAAAGAAACCTGCAGAGTCAGGAGTTTAAAGGTCAGAGGTCATTGTCAAGGTTACTCTAATAAGAAAATAATTGTCTCTGCACAGTAAGTTTAGTTCAAGACCATATACTTTCACCAAAGACTCAGGGGATTGAGACCTGTTGCTCAATAATCTCCTGATTCAATCATACCCTACTAGTATCTACATACATGACTATTATACATGGGTCGGGCATGTGATGTGCCATTCAAGGTACTCTTGTTAAGCTGTGTTTTAATATCTTGCAGAAATTATCTTTTTTTATTGTTTCCATCATATTGCTGTGTAATGCTTCATTAGTAAATGCAGGAGACCAGTGAAATTAGCTTGCTAAAACAAAATTTATAAAACATTAATACACAGAAGGGAATGAATACTGGTATATAAATTTCAATTAGATTTGGGTTTGATTGAGCCCTCTGTCATATCCCAAAAAAATTGACAAATCAGATTTAGTTGTAAATAGGCTCCATTGTACATTTATTCTGTGTTTCGCAAGTGCCATTCCAGAAAAGAAGACACTGCAACTCTGCTTAACTCTATTTGCAGGCGTAAAGCAGGCACAGTGTGCAGCTTATGTGCCAACATTGGATGTCTTCTGTCAGTGCTGCTTCAGCCATACATGCCAGATGTTAGCAGAACCATACAGGAGCAGCTGAATGCACCACAGGAATGTAATTTCATCTACAAGGACTTTGTCTGCCAGCTACCTCCAGGGCACAAGATGGGAAAGGTAAGAGCTATTATTATACACCATATATACTCGTTTTTAAGTTGAGTCCAACTGCAAACTGCACAGACCCAGATCTGCCGTAGCATAATGCACTGGCAGATATAGGTCTTTGCAGTTTATTAGAAGTAATCAGTAGAACAAACAGTATAGACCCTGATCTGCCAGAGCATTATGCAATGGTAGATCAGGGTTTATGTTGTTTGCGGTTGGACTCGACTTTGAAGCCAGTATATATGGTACTCCTTGTGTGATGCATTGTGCTGGATGATCCACTATATTTTCATCTTATTTGCAGGATTTTTGTTAATGCACATTTGTGCATCCCTGACGCACTAAAATCGAAATGGATGCATTAAAACCCCATCCTAGGAGTCCCACAAGATGCATTAAAAATTGCAGTTTTGATTAAAAGTGTTAATCTAAATCATGATCGGTTGTAAATGTACCAGCTGTTTAGCTATCAACCAGAGTAATTTCACCTGGATTTGATCTCATTCCTCTCTGAATTCCATGATGAAGGAAACAGAGCACTTGGACACTTGCTCTCAGAACTACTCAACAGTTTCTGTTGAAGATGAAACTGTTTTTCAACTTACAGAAAAGACTGAGGTTCCTCTTGGAACTACTTGACCATTTAATGGAGGTTCTGGGTAAATAGTCACCTTTCTTTTCTCCCTCTCCAGTGTCAATAGATTCCCCATGATCAAATAGGGTTATGAGGCATCCCCTTCTAACTGTCAGAAAGATTCAGTTATATGATTCATTTTATGAATTATAACACTTGATAAGTGCTAAGTAGGGCAAGTACCATATGTCTCAGCCATGTGGAAGCAATTTCAATACCCATCTAGGCACAATTACATAATGCATGCACATTGGTTACTTTCCAGGGAATCTTAGTTTTAAATATAAACCTTGCTGAATGGTACAAGCTTACGGAAAGGAGACTGGTATGGTTTGGTGCAAAAGATAAAACTATTTGAATTTACTTCATTTATAGTATAATTATCAATTACCATTACATAAAACATGTTGGAATTTTATTTGTTTTGCGTCCCCCTGCAGGTTCAGGGTTGTAGAATAGGTCCAATGCATCCTCGCTGCATGTTGTAAGAGGCGACCGAGTGGAGGTAACTCGTTTGCCATGGGTTGTGCCCCATGTTGATGGAGGAGAGGATCCTGGTAGTTGAGTAGAGGAGAGACCAAAGGTTGCCTCTCCAATGCAACACACTACTTTGGCCTTAACTTCAGCTAGACAGGTGGTCAGAAGGTCTGATCAGTCGGCTAGTCATGCCAAGCTTCAGGGTCTATGTTAGTGATATTCATTGAAAGCATATAGCATAGAGTTTAAAAGTAACCTTTGTGATTAATCAACATGATGTTGTTGACCAAACCTTACAAAGGACATAGTCCCTGGCAAGGTTAAATTGAGTAAAGTGTATACTTTGCTTGAGTATATCACCCTGTGTAGCCCTGACATGAGAAAAGCATTAAATTTATGTAAATCTCTGTCCCCTTGTTAGGTTCCAAGGTGGGTGGGGAGCACAGGTGACAAGTTATTTATTATGCCACTATGTGAAAACCAACTAAAACAAACAGTAGGGTGAGACCTAGTCTCAAAAGGACAAGGAATATTTCAACCAGTGACTCATCCGAGTCAGGGACATCGGCCACGATTTCTCATCATTGAATCCTGTGATGAAAATCGGAAACTAACAAAGCTGTCACCATTTGTGATAGCCAAAGCACTTCAGGGCCTGGCTGGAGAGCCAAGAAGTGTTAACAAAAAAATGAGTTCAGGCCAACTACTTGTTTAGTGTAGCTGCAAAGCTTACTCCGATAATCTACTTTGGGCAAAGTGGTTTGTGGAGATACCTGTTTGGTTTGTCCACCCAAATCATTAAATTCGTCAAGAAGTTTTGTTCAATCTAGAGATTTGGATGGCTGCAGTGAGTCTGAGATGCTCAAAAATCTCAGCTCTCAGAACATCTCACAAGTTAAGCGAATCAACATTCAGCGTCACGGCAAGTTGATTCCCGCTAACACTTACATACTGACGTTCAGCTACACCACTTTGCCTACATTAATCAAAGCTGAGTTCTTGAATATCCCTGTTGACCCTTTCATTCATAATCCTTTGCGATGTTTCAACTGCCAGAAATATGGCCACCACAAAGATGGCTGCAAGAGCAAACCAGTCTGTCCCAGACACGGCAGGAGGGTCACAATGGATTGTCCTGCTCAGAGAAAATCTCTTGTGTGAATTGCTATGCACGACATTTCTCATACTCTGGAGACTGCCCCAAATGGAAACAAGAGAAGGAGATTCAATGAGTCCAACAGGAGAAAGGCATGAGCTTTCCTGAGGCCAGGAAATTTGTGGAAGCCACAGCACCACTGAACACAGCTGGCAAGTCCTATGCCAGCATGGCTAGAGTGGAGAAAAAAAACTTCCATAAATGCTGTCTTTACCCAGACAGACATTACATGTCTCGAAGGTCAAGCCAAATTCACAGTCCTCATGCCACCAAGACCCGTGTTAGAAGCCACCCAAACTAATATCAAAGTAGATATATCGAAGAATCAGTGTGATAGTGTAGCAATTAAAACACCTTGTGCTACAGATAACAAAACACCCAAATCCAGCCCACTTGGTGTTCTTTAATGGCCACCATACACTTTGAGGCTGTAAAGATATCAATGAGAGAGGGAAGAAGATAGAAGACTTGATTTCAAAACACAATTTTTGCCTCGTTAAATAGAAGTCATATAGCTACCTGCATCCTTTTACTTGACTTCTCTTGGGAAGTTGGTGACGATGTATGTGGTAGTGACCACTTTCCGGTATATCTTAGAAGTAATATTCCATATTCCCAAACCTCAAGAGCATGCAAAGATGCTACTAGTGAACAGAAAAAAGTCCTTAAACATTTCAATCCCAATCCAACAACCAGAAATCTCAATAATTACCATATATACTGACCTAAAGCTCATCGTACCATTAGAGATAGCATCGTACCATTAGAGATAGCAAGAGGAAAACATGGAGATCCTATGTCTCTTGGTTGAACTCACACTCCTCTATTAAATCAGTATGAAATATGGTAAGAAAAATCATTGGCAAAAATAAAAGCAACTGTATCAAGCATTTAAAGAAATCTGATGAAATGGTCATGATCTTACCAGAAATCTCAAATACTTTGGCCAAGACATTCTTGAAAAACTCCTCTCAGAATTATTCTGATAATTTCTGCTGTGTCAGAAATTGGACAGAAAAGGTTCCACTAAATTTCAAAACTGCTAATACTGAAGATTACAATAAATCTTTCGCTCTCAAGACTCTCTTGATCGAGTCCATGACACTTCAGTCAGATGATATTCACTATAACTTTTGAAAAACTTACCAGACACAGCTCTAAATACACTGCTTAACATTTTCAATAAAATTTGGGAAACTAGTGACTTCCCGCAGTATTGGCAAGAAGCAACTGTTATACCAATACCCAAACCTGGAAAGGACCAAACCAACCCTTCCAACTATTGTCTCATAGCATTAACAAGTTGTATTTGCAAAACCATGGAATAGATGATAAACAGTAGACTACGATGGTTAGACTACTATGGTATCTCGAATCCTACAACCTACTATCTGACGTTCAGTGTGGATTCAGATGCCAGAGATGCACAATCACCTTGTCAGACTTTAAGCATTTATTAGAGATGCTTTCATAAAGAAAGAACATATAGTTGCCGTCTTTTTCGACTTGGAGAAAGCTTATGACACCACATGGAAGTACGGCATAATGAATGACCTATTCAACCTAGGTCTAAGGGGACACCTGCCTAACTTTATCTCCATTATTTTGAAAGATAGAAACTTCAGAGTTAAGGTAGGTAGTACCCTTTCTGAAAGCTATCCTCAGGAGATGGGCGTACCACAGGGCAGCATATTGTCAGTCACCCTGTTCAACGTCAAAATTAACAGCATAGTGAAATGCCTTGATCCAGGAACTGACTGCTTATTGTATGTTGACAACTTTTTGATGTGCTATACATCAAAGAGTATGCATACTATCAAACGTCAACTACAGATGAGCATCAACAAAGTTCAGAAATGGGCAGAAGAAAATGGGTTCAAATTTTCAAAATCAAAGACTAACTGTATGCATTTCTGCCAATTACATCATATTCATGATGACCCAAAGCTCTATCTTTATAGTTGTCTTCTTCCTGTTGTGGAGGAGAGCACATTTTTTGGCCTTATTTTCGACTGTAAACTAACTTTTCTTCCACATATTAGATACCTTAGAGACAAATGTCAAAAAGCCCTGGATTTTTATACGAGTTGTGGCAAACACAGATTGGGGAGCTGATTGGAAGGTCTTCATTCCACATTTTCGCATACAAATTCGTCCCCACTTAGAAACAGCAAAAATTAAGGTTGGAAATATTGCAAAATTCTGTATTCCCAAATCGCCACTGTACTTACCAAAACCTCCTGAAATAAGTTTTGAACTTTGCAAATTCAGAAAGTCTTCAATAAATCCTCTCCTTTTTCAGAGTAAATTAAATGAAATCAGAGCCTCCTATTGCAGCCATACATCCCTGTATACAGACAATTCGAAAGATGGAGACAAAGTTCAAGCTGCCATAGCGACACCCCATGGCACCATCTCAAGCCAATTACCAGATAAAGCCTCAATTTTTAATGCAAAAATTACAGCCATACTCGCAGCTTTGAACTATATCGAAACCTATCAAAAAACAAATTAATCATCTTTTCGGATTCCCTTTCCACATTGAGGGCCTTGCATAATCTTAAATTTGACAACTTGTTGGTATCCCAGATATTAGAGAATATGATGTTCTCATAAAATCTGGGAAAAGTGTTTTGCACTGTTGGCTGCCAAGTCACATTGGCATAAAGGGTAATGAAAGGGCAGATAAAGCAGCCAAAGCTGCCTTGAAATCACCCATTTCCGAATGGAAGATTCCATATACTGACTTGAAACATGGTATAAATCATTATGTTTGTCATATTTGGCAAAATATGTGGAGTTAAAACTCCACAAACAAACTTAAGAACATCAAACCCACTACAGGTGAGTGGTATCCCTTGTATAGAAGAAATTGGAGAGATGAGGTGGTGTTGTGCCGATAGCATATTGGACACGCATACCTGACTCTTGCATACCTCCTGATAGGTGAACCTCGATCAGAGTGTGTACCCTGCCAGTGTCCACTGACAGTGGAACACATTCTTCTTGATTGTGTTGATTTCCACCCTTTGAGGCAGAGGTATTTTGACAAGAATTGCTTGAAGAAACTTTACAAGGATGTACCACCCAAGAAATACTTGGAATTTTTAAGAGAATGCAGTTTATGCAAGAAAGTTTAATCATGTTATAATGATTTTAAATGTGTTACCAGTATCTTTCATTTTATATACATTTGTACATAATTTTTACATCTTTACATTTTATATTTTATCTTGTGCCATGTTATACATTTATTTGGAAGGCTTTATTTTCCAAATTTTGTGCAATTTATTTTTACCTTTTTTGGAATATAACCTGTTGTTGGCACTACATAGTCACCTTTGTGCTGAGGTGCTGTAAAGCACTGCTACATACATACATGCATACTTATTTGTTTTGCGCGATGTCTCTCCCACTTTAAACATGTATTCTTGCAAGAGTTGCTCGCAGAATGGGGGAATTCCGCGATAGCGCATCCTGGTGGATGCAACACAGCATGTGGGTTTCCAAGGAAGGAAGTTGCTGAGAAAAAGTAAATCCACTATTTTGGAGAAGTTCAGAGGAATACCGCAGTGTTAATAACATCCTCTTTTGCTGTCCCATTTCAAAAAAATGCAGCCTAAGATCTTTTTGAATACTTGTTCAAAGTGGCCTTTAATAAAATTGAGATTGTCTCTCACATTATGAAAATTTTTGTTCAATAGATGATACTTAAAATACACACACACACACACGTGGGACCTTTCAACATCTTGTAAAGACCCTATAAAATTCAAATGTCGGGATCCTCATGAATCCTTAAAATATCACAATGACAGAAGCCCTAATTAGATGTTGACAGGCACTTATTAAGTGCTGTTATCGTATATACACACTTGTAAGTTGAGTTAAACAACTTAGACCTTTATCTGCCATTGTATCATGTGCCGGCAGATCAGGGTCTGTGTTGTTTGTTCTACTGATTACTTCTAACAAACTGCATAGACCCAGATCTGGCAGCAAATTATGCATCTGCAGATCTGGGTCTGTGCAGTTTGCAGTTGGGATTGACTTGTAAGCAAATACATATGGTAAGCATTTACATAGGATGCAATCTGTCATGATGTAACAGTAAATAAATAAATGTCATACAATGTATTTATTTATGCACAATTTATTTGTAAAAAATAATTTAACTTTTTTTTTTCTTTTTGAGAACATGTAGATACTTTTTTATTTTGAGATAAACAATTTTGATCCAGTTTCATATTAAAGAAATTGGGGGTATAAATAAATTATAGTGTTTATTTTGTAGGATATTTTGATAATACTCAAAGTACATGGGGCTTGCAAGCTCGATTTCCTGTTGTACTTTCATCCATAATCATGGAAAGTGTCTAAAAACAAAAGCTAACTTAGTCTTAAAAGTAAAAAATAAAAAATCATACTTGGAGTCCCTCAGTATCATTGAAGTTTGGATGTACAAATTTTTCAGTTAAGCATGAATTCTGTTTTGTGCTCAGACAGTTTCATGACTATGAGGCCTGTACAAGAAGAACAGGTTTTCAGTTAGATACAGAATCTGAACAATCATGTGACCCTAATAACATGAACACAAAGGGTACTTGCTATACATTGTGATATTGTAGAATAAAGATCATTCATGATCCATGTCCCACCCGTAACAGTGGTGTGAGCCATTTTTCGTAATATTCCCCATTCTCCATATACCTTACTTGTATCCACAAATTTACACAGTGGTGTGAGCCATTTTTCATAATATTCCCCATTCTCCATATACCTTACTTGCATCCACAAATTTCAAAATATTACTCTTTTCCCAGCCTTTCCCCCTGTTCCAGAAGATTGAAACTGCAACAATTGAGGAATTAAAAAAGAAATTTTCAGGAGAGCCAGGCCCTGGACATACCAAAGCTGCAACTAATAAGGTATGACATGTAGAGCCTAATTTTATTTATATGGAATCCCAACAAAATATTAAATGACTGTTGGTGGAACTAATTGAGCTCTCTTCTTTGTTCCAAGATTTCATTATTTCCATTTGGCCAGAAAATTGACACTGGGCTTAAAGAAGTGACTGTCATACTAAAATTATTTTGGTATAATATTTTTTAGTCACTATTTGTATCAAGTCTAAGTCAACATTGATGAGTCCCTACCATATATACTCACTTATAAGTCAAGCCCAGCTGCAAAAAAACATATACCCTATTATGCCATCACATAATGTGCCAGCAGATCAGGGTCTATGATGTTTGTTCTACTGATTACTCCTAACAAACTGCATAGACCCAGATCTGTGGTGCATTATGCAATGGCAGATCTGGGTCTGTGCAGTTTGCAGTTGGACTAGACTTATAAGTAAGTTTATATGGTAATTTACTTTTTTGGTGCTTTTTATATAAAATATATTATATAGATTCAAGAGTTTTCATTCCATATTGAGTTGTAAAAACTGTTTTTGAAGCACATGGGTGTACATGTGCACAGTTCACTTAATTTTGACTAGGTGCATCTAAGATTTCTATGATGGGTTTTCTGTGTGCAAGTAAGAAAAAACCCAGACTTAGAACAAATTTGAAAACTGGGGGTTTAAACAGTTACAAGAAACAATATGAGGTATTTTTACTTGGGTTTGGGTTATAAAATTCCTCATGCATACTCAGTGCAGTAGGCATTTCAATGACAATGATCATTTGACTGGTTATCAGATAATGTGAAATTTCTTAACTTACACAGAAGAGCTTTGAAACATGTAAGCACAATTTATTTAGTCAATTTTAATCATTATCAAATTGAATAAATGTATCTGGTTGTTAGTTCCTGTCAGATTGTGCAATATAGAAATATTTTCAATGTGTTCAAAAGTATGGATGTAATATTGGTATGAAGATTGAGTATGCAATAAAAGTAAAATCACAAAAGTATGGGTGTAATAACTGGTATGAAGATTGAGTATACACTTAAAATAAAATCACAAGAGTCTGGAACTGATGAAATACTGGTATGAAGATTGCATGTACTAAAAGTAAAATCACAAAAGTATGGATTTAATACTGGTAGGAATACTTTATGCACTAAGAGTAAAATCACATTCATGTGTATTCTGGATAATATATCATTGTTGACAACCTAATGATATGGAAAAATATTGAAAACTCTTTTCTAGCGTTAATCAAGGGTTCTGGACAATTCTATTTCTCACCAATGTTGAACATCACTATGATGCAGCTTATATTCGGCTAAAACACGGTATTGGTGCTGAGAGTAGTCTCACTCACTTAAAAAATTGAAATGTTTGATAGAACATTTCAATGAAGCTCATTATATACCCTAGGGTGTCCCCTAGTCAGATCAAGTTAGATTTAGCTTGAACATGCATGCGATTTTGTTTAACCATTATTTCAATTCATTGGTATAACAACAGTTACAGACACTACACTTGGTGTATAACATGCGAGAAAAACAGCATGAAAACTTTAAAACTTTATTTTTTTTCACAGTAACATCAGTAACAGGATATCAACATTTAAAGTAAACAACATAACTGGAAGTGGTAAACAACTTAATAACAAAATCAAAACATCTATGACAAAGGTATCACTAAGAAAAAAAACCTAACCATGAAACTTTTGCATAACAAACATAAAAGACATAGAATAATCTTATTTAGGCATTTATCTAACACCAAGAAGAATATTTAAACAAACAAAATCATTAATACTGGCCAAAAGTATTGCAAACTTCCATAAGAGTCAGAAGTACATTGTCCATAAAATTGGTTACAGACACTACAAAACTATAGCATTTCAATACAGCTGCAGAACCATACATATCTCCATAAAATTCACTTCAAAAATAATTCAACATGAACACATTGACTAGAATTATTCATTAAATGAATGTTGATTAGTTAATAAAATGATAAAACCACATTGTAACAGGTATATGTCCAATACTTGTGTTAAAATTATGAACTGGTAAATAGCACTTGAAAGTTTAATACTAAATAGTGTTTGTAAGAGTAAAATATTGAAGTATAATGAATGTTCAATAAATCATAGTCACTAAAGTATTGTTCAACCCAAGGTGCTGACTCAAACACAGACCCATATGTGATTGATCTTAAGGTTACAGACACTACACATTAAACCTTGACTTTATATTGTCATTTCAAATAGAAGTGCTTATGATTTTTTTCCAGATTTGACTTGAGCTTAGACAATTCAGCTGCATTAAACTTGAAATGACCCCTTTCATTGACTATTTGTGGAGCTTTTACCCTGTACAAGATAGCATCTAGAGCCTCTTGTGAATAATCATCTTTTTCAGGCCAAACATACATGTTGCCAGACTTTCTCATGTATTTAAGTCTAACTTCGTTATGAAGAATGTCTATTACTTCTGCTAAGTATACATCTAGAGGTCCCTTCTTTGGCTTAAGTCCTACAGCAACAAATTCTCCAGGGTGGTATTTCTCTATTGGTTTCTCTGTGTTGGTTGGTGCTTTTTTGTCAACTTTGATCTTCTTTGTCACAATGTTTTGTCTTTCTGTTGACTTCCGTTTCTTATTAGGCTTTTCGCTTGTTGCTGAGTTATGATCTTTCTGGTTACTTCCTTGTTTTCTTTTCTTGTCATTATTTTCTATTGTTGATGGATTCTTGTCTTTAAGTTGTTTTCCTTTCTGACTTAAATTATCTTTATTGAGTACTAACTTTCTCATTTCCCAGGCATTAACATTTTCGCTGAAGTTGCATCTCCCGTCAACCTTCATGCATTGCTCACAATAACAGCTCAGATTTCTTATGCTCAGTTCATAATCATTGCTTCCTGACTTTACAGCATGTAATTTTCTTGTACCTTGCAGTGTTTGCACATCAGTTTCTTCTCTATTTCTCTCAACATCTTTAACAAGGATGAACTCCCTTCTCGAAACTGTTTTAGCTTCATTATCTGTATTTTCCATTTTCAGTTTCTCTGTACAGAAATGATATACATCTTCTGCACAACCTATCACCTTTCTATTGCTGATTACAGCTCTGTAGCAAGCATTCTTGACTGTCGCACCGAGACCATCGCAAACACTCTTTCCATGTGATGTTTCGAAATAATTTCGTGTTACAGATGGCTTTTTCCTCAGACTTATGTCAGCAAAGGCTTTCTTCCCCTTATACTGGGCAGCACAGCCATCTGTCCACTCATGGATCTCCTCTACTTTCACACCTTTCTTCTTCAGAATTTCTATAGCTTTGTTCTCAAAAGTGATAGCTAAGTCTGCATCATGTTTGGTTTCTTCACTGATGCCAATAATGGCATGCTTTATCTTGAATTCTTTTTCTCCCTGTTTTTCTGTATAGTAACACATGATTGGATGTATTGTAACTTGGTTCCTGTCGAAGAATCCAGATTGTACTTCACTTTGAAAAACACACCCATAGTTCTCACTAAAGTCCATGACCATAGCAATAGAACCCTCACCAATTCTATCAACACAAATTCCCATCTGTTGCTGTTGCCATTTGGCCCTGAAAACGTGCTCTGGATACTCTTGCATGTCAGTTTCTAAGCATGTAATTAATGTTTTTATGTCTGTTTCTTTAGGCACACAGGAGACGCAACGCTTTACTTTATCATCTTTTGCTATTTCTATACTTTCCCATTGATGCCATGATATCTGCCTGTCACTATACTTTTCAACAAATGGTTTAAGGTAACTCTGCAAACATTTCACACCGCATTGTTTGCATTCTCTTCTTAAACATTTAATAGCTGGATTGGTGTCGTATTTACAAAAAGTAGCATCACTTAAGCTTTTCTTATCTACTGAAATTTCATCCAAATCTCCATTTTCTTTCACTGCTTTTTTTACATTTGTTAGTGCCTCACTTTTTAGGGCCACGTTACAGCACTTTTGGCATAAGCATGATCTTCTGCTTGTTTCAGACACCTTTTTAACATTCACTGGTTTCAATTTAGAAAATGAAGTTAATCCTATTTTGTGACTATGGTTCCTTAACTTGTAGTCTTTGTAGGCTTCTTCTAATGTCATAGTCATCACATGTTTTTGAAGTATTTCTTTTTGACCACCTTTTCTTACTTTCACAGTTTCACGTTTATTAGGCACTTCCCTACTGATTTCTGGACTTAGAAAAAAATCTTTCACAGATTTCTTTAATGGAGAATTAAGTGCATCCCTTCTTCTTTTTCTTTGTTTCGTCTCCCACCATGTAGAACTAGGTTTTTGCCCTTTCACTGATACTTTGAAATACTTTTTTAGTCTGTCTTTTATATTTCTTCAGTAATGCGTCACAAATGATGTTGTATGCATGTTTCTTTGCACCCCCTTTCCTTGTTTTCACTTCTGAAATGCTCTCTGACACAGATTGTATAACAGTATCTGTCAATTCAAGTTTTTTTCTGCAATCCGGTGTCATTATCATTATATTCCTATTTAGAAACTTTGATGTTGATGGAGATTCAATTAATTTACTTATGATGACTGCTTTTCTCTTTGGGGTATTTGGTAATACTTCCTTTACCTTTTTTAATTGTCTGTACAGAGTTGCTTTAGGTAACACTTTATTCATTGGTGAATCTCTGGCTGACCCAGTATTTCCTATTTCACAATCAGTCTGAATACACTCTTGCTGTATACTTTCATTCAGTTTGATACGCATTCTCCATGCTTGGGTTCTTTTCACAGCTTCTTTCTTCTTTCTACTTAATTCAGCAGTTTTCGGACTTCTTAAATCAACACTCTTATTAACCGATATTGCCAGGGCTGCTTTTTCTTTCTTTTTCTGGCGATACCTTTTCATTTCTTCACGTTTTTTCCTTCTTAATTCTTGTTGAAGATTTGAATCGGAAAGTGATTGCTGTTTTTTTAGTAGTCTTGCATCTTTTCTTCTTTCTCTATCAACCCTTTTTAGCTCCTCATGTTTCGCCTTATTTTCCCTCTGTTTTTTTCTCCAGGCTTGTACCTTTAGCCTCGTCTTCTCCCTTCTAGCTTTAATCTTCTGTTCATCTTCTTCTGGCTTATCTTTGCTTCCTAAAAGCAAACAACTTCATTCTCATTTTTGTTCCTCTATGTATACGGATGAAATTTAGACTTTACAAAACATACTTGTAATGAGTACGCAATATGCTTTCATACATAAGCAAACTGGAATAACCTGTAGATTCTTAAAGAAAAGTATCTGATTGAAAAAGAAATAGCATAAAACCTGATGATTATTCAATGTTCTAGCATTTACAATGATTGCACACTTTCCTTAATAATGTAAACAACAGTCGGGTCAATTCACATGTCTAGTAGTGTCTGTAACCATTTGACAATATCAGCAATGTATCCAATACTAAGTCTGAGCTCATTGAATTCTCATAATATTTCTGTTTGAATTTACTAGTCTAATGATATGGAATGCAAAAATACTCAGTTTCAATTGCATATTGTAAGAAATCACTGAAAATGTTGCCTGTTATCAGAAATCTAGATGAAAGAAACTATAAATATACCAAAATATTACAAATTGCAGACAGACAATATGTCAAAATTTAGCCTTACACATCAATACTGTAATAGGAAACATAATTTGGCTTCATTTTTTAAAAAAAAAACAGGGATAAAGTCATAGACAGTATAAAAAGGGGATATTGGTTACAGACACTACAATTTAAGAGTGTGGTTTACCATTCAATACAAACTTACCAGAGTTGTTCCCAGAGGTTTGCTTTTGTCGTCTTCCCATGTCTTAGGGATGTACCATGGTAAAGAACAGAAAAAGTAATTAGGCAGCTTCTTCTAGGATAAGAAATTCAGGTTACATTGTCTTGTAGTAAATTACTCAAACAGACAGTGCTGCAAGAATGATGCAATATTCAATCAAGAGAGTTATTGCATCACTTTTTTGCTCTTGGCTGCAGAGGTAAATAGATGATGCAACATTACATCACATAAGATGGAACTTTCTATTGAGAAAAACAATGTTTTAATGACAAGTAGAACAATACTTTTATCTTTCATTTTTATACCTGTTTGTGTAGTGTCTGTAACTTTTTTTATTGAGTTGCTGTTTTTTAATGGTACAATACAGCACCACCAATTTTGGCCAACTTGGACATCACATGGATACACATGAGCCTTTGTAGGATTTATACTTTTCCATAATGAAACAACAAAATTATTGCCATATAAACTTGTAAAGGTTACAGACACTACAAAATTTAGAACTGGAAAGTTTGACAAAGAACAAGCTCTCAATCGAATATCTTGGCTAGCCATGTGATTTAAATGGTTTTACTACTTATTATAATATAAAGTCGAGTTCTAGATGTCAATAAAAGTTATAATGAATGTTATTTTGTACAAAATGTTGGCATATAACAACAGATTAGTGTTTGAATTTCAGTGTTGAAACAAAACTTCTACTGACGGTATTTTGCTTATAAAATCCATAATATTTTACCGATTTCTTTAATTCAAGAAGCAATATTTGCAGGATAGAATTCCGCATAAAACCAGACCAATAAATGCATAATTTCAGTATGATATTTAGAGAATTCTCTATTTTATATTCAAGCTTTTTTCGAGTGAGACTACATAACGCTCAAAAATGGCCATTTTTAGAGCTTGTTTCCATGCATATCTCAACAATGGGTTACACTAACCTCTTGAAATTTTCAGGAAAGTAAGAGAGGTATATGCCAGGCTTACCAATCTTTAAAATTGGTTCATATCTTGTTTAATTTTTCTATTTCATGCATATAACATGAAAATTCCTTTATCAGCACCAATACCGTGTTTTAGCCGATTGCTTTTAAAAATACCTTCATAACACAAAGAGAGATGATGCCTATGTCTTACTGTCTGCTAATGCAAGTGGGAAAATGCACAGGGATACATAATATTATTGTTTTTTAGTATGACCTTGCATGTGTTTTGTATTCTTTTTGGGCTTAGAAATCCCAGGGTAAGACTGCAGAGACTATTGGCCTAGCTAGTACTGCTTGTCCTGAGGAGATTGAAAAACTCACAGCAGAGATCATACAACAGGTGAGTTATTCCTAGATGTAGGTAAGTTCAAGGTTTTAAAGACTTCGTTTTATTCATACTTTTGTGGATATATTATGATTGATCATACCCATCCATCCATCTGTGTGTGAGTGCATCCACCTATCTGTCCATCCATCCATGTCATTGCATCCATTCATCTGTCCATTCATCTGTGTCATTGCATCCACCCATCTGTCCATCCATCCATCTGTGTGTGTCAGTGAATCTATGTATCTGTCCCATCCATCCATCCATTGGTGTGCAAGTGCATCCACCTATCTGTCCATCCATCCATGTCAGTGCAGTCACTCATCTGTCCATTCATCTGTGTCATTGCATCAATCCATCTGTCCATCCATATTTGTGTCACTGCATCCACTTATCTCTCCATCCATTCATCTATGTGTCAGTACATCCTCTTATCTGTCCATCCATTCATCTATGTGTCAGTGCATCCACTTATCTGTCCATCCATTCATCTATGTGTCAATGCATCCACTTATCTGTCCATCCATTCATCTATGTGTCAGTGCATCCACTTATCTGTCCATCCATTCATCTATGTGGTGTCAGTGCATCCACTTATCAGTCTGTCCATCAGTCTGTTCTTCTTGTAACCTTAACTCCACCTACATTGACAGAGAGAGGATTATCATATTGGGTATCATGTTTCTTTAAAATGAGGTAGATGACAATTAAGGTTTCAGATCCTGGATGGCAACCCTCAGGGCAGGAGGGCAGTTTGTGGTGGGCTCAAATTTTGATCACATTTGGTATGATGTTTCATGATGATGTGTAGTTGACAATGAAGGTTTCAGATCCTGGATGGAAACCCTCAGGGGAGGATGGCCATTGTGGAGGGCTCAAAGGATGATCATATTTGGTATGATGTTTCACTAGAATGAGTAGTTGACAATAAATGTTTCATATCCTGGATGGCAGCCCTCGGGGGAGGAGGGCAGGGTGTGGTGGGCTCACATTTTGATCACGTTTGGTTTGATTGTTCAATGATGATGAGTAACTGACAATAAGATTTGACATCCTGGATGGCAGCCCTCAGGGAAGAGAGCAGGGTGTGGTGAACTTAAAGGATGATCACATTTGGTATGATGTTTCATGATGTCAAGTAGCTGTAAATAAGGTTTGACATCCTGGATGGCAGCTCTCAGGGGAGGAGAGCAGTTTGTGGTGGGCTCAAAAGATGATCACATTTGGTATGATGTTTCATGATGATGAATAGTTCACAATGAAGGTTTCAGATGCTTGATGGCAGCCCTCAGAGGAGGAGGGCAGGGTGTGGTTGGCTTAAAGGATGATAACATTTGGTATGATGTTTCATGATGATGAGTAGGCAACAATGAAGGTTTCAGATGCTTGATGGCAGCCCTCAGGGGAGGAGGGCAGGGTGTGGCGGGCTCAAAGGATGATCACATTTGGTGTGATGTTTCATTAAGATGAGTAGGCAACAATGAAGGTTTCAGATGCTTGATGGCTGCCCTCAGGGGAGGAGGGCAGGGTGTGGTGGGCTCAAAGGATAAACACATTTGGAATGATGTTTCATCATTATGAGTAGCTGACAATAAAGGCTTCAAATCCTGAATCTAATGCAGCCCATGAGTGGTGTTGGGTGGGGGAGGAAACAGGCTCAAAAATAATATCAGTGTGGGTATTTGCAATAACTTCCATCCTTAATTTCTTATCTCTGCTCTTTTTTAATTAAACTGTGTGCACAGATACAGTGGGGAAGAACAAATACATTGAGTCATAATACAAAGATGTTTTTATTAAACTTAATGATTAAAAAATAGATATATACTGATCCTTAAGGTAAATATCGACACTTACTGAAATCTTGTGTAGTCACAAGGAATGAGATTGAAAAGGCCTGCAAGGCAGTTAATTTTCCAACAAAATAGGAGAGGTATGTTATGATACCAACCTAAAAATGAAAACAAAAGGGCAGAAATACTATATACTAATGACCAAAACAATATAAATAATATTGTATTTCATTTTTAATTAAGTGAAATTTAATAATTATATTTTCTTTTTAAACTTCTTCATTTGCATGGACATGGTGTCATTATTTTCCAAGTTATATAATCAAATCAAATTTATTTAATAGTCTTTCTATTTTATCAGTTCATGGTGAGTACTGAATTAACAGACGAAAGATATATGCAAGAAATACAAATAATACAAAAATATATACTTATGTAAATGTGAAAAAGTGTATAATCTTTTGCCTAACGGAAAGATGTATTATTGGCAGTATGTGTAGAGATGTCTTGAAGACAAATTTCTTTTTATATATATTAGTTACAGAGTATTTTGCTAACACATTTAGAATAACTTAATTGATTTTTACAATTACTTAAATGAATTTTTCAAAATTATCTAACTATATCAGTGTCAAAAATGCAAGTTGTCCATATTAGTTGGATTTTATGTTGGGTGTGTCTGTGTGTGTGTTAGTCATGAAAATTATTGGAAATACTATTGGTCTTCTCTTTTTTTTATTAATTTTTTTTTATTTTTTCTTCTTTTTCTTCTTCTTCTTCTTATTATTATTATTAATATCTTTTTTATTTCTTTATGTAAGCTAGATAGAAATGTTAGGTTTTCCATTTTCTGTGAAGTATACAGTTGACACATAATTCATTTTAAACATTTTTGGAAATACATACTATAAATACTCGCTTATAAATTGAGTCCAACTGCAAACAACATAGACCCTGATCTACCATTGCATAATGTACCAGCAGATCAGGGTCTATTGTTTGTTCTACTGATTACTCCTAACAAACTGCGATGACAGATCTGGGTCTGTACAGGTTGTAGTTGGGCTTGACTTATAAATGAGTATATATGGTACATCAAAACTAGCATCTCAGTTGTTAGCATGATGGACTCATTGTGGGGGACCCTTAAACACTCAACTTTGTAGCATCATATACCGAACATGAGAATGGGAACTCCCAACATTTGTCGCTTATTTTAAATTATATTACACAGACATTTCATACGACAAATTTGGACAAAATCTATATTGTTTTATTATTGGGGATAGGTGGCAATATTGACTTTAATATGCACAGAATGTTTGTCTCAAATTTTTATATTCTATACCAAAAAAACTTGATACTAAAACTCTACATTTAGAAAGAAAACTTGTTTAAAACTCATTTAAGTCTGTTGTCTCTTGTATACCTGATGTTGACTTTTACCACAATTCCACATATAAATAGTTGGCATAAAGACAATAAAATTGTGAATGTTGTTAAATTGCGGTGTAGAAATTCATAAAAACTTGGTGGCATTGGTGTCTATATGGTAACCATGCACAAGAGGGATATTATACAGTTGTTGACTTTGGATGAGGTCTATATGTCATTTTATGGACCTAAGTAAATCTGATGTGAGGTTGATATCACTATTACTCAGGTCCATAAAACCACATATTGACCACATAGAAAGTTCTTAATAGTTATATTATATTAAACAAGGCTTTCCACAGAAAAAATTAGGCTGAATTGGAGCCCCTTCCAAGAAAAGTCCATTTTCAACGGAATTTTTCCAGTATAAGAAAGTTATAGAGATAAATGTGTTCTGTAAACCATTCTGGAAGAAAAAAAACAATAAAGAAACGTAAAAAATTAGTAAAAAAAAGCAATGATCTAGCCCATGTAATGTTTGAAATTTGTACAGTGTTGATATAAAAAATCTGAAGTTTAAGTCATGCTGGCAAGATATTAAGGCATGGTGGCACCATCATGCCTTATTGGCACAGGGAAACCCTGATATAAGTAAGACATTTTGAAATAATTTACAAGAGTTTAGTAGTGTTACTGCAAACACAACCAATCAGATATTTGCATGGTACACAGATACTTCTTCACAGTATCATTTATGAAATCCATTACCAGTTTTTTGGATTGTAATTACCTCTTTAATCCATGACAGCCAAATGTAAGAGATGTTTTCTTGTAATTATTTCTCCAGTTGGTGCTTTCAACATAAATCTTTTCCAGGATGTGTGTTCCCTCACTTCCATCATTTCAAAATCTGCTGAATGATTTTTTGGCATCTAGATACTCTTTTAATATTTTTACTGCTACCTCTGTCACTCTGTTCATGTTTTCAGACTGTTTACATTTTACTGCTACCTCTGTCACTCTGTTCATGTTTTCAGACTGTTTACATTTTACTGATACCTCTGTCACTCTGTTCGTGTTTTCAGACTGTTTACATTTTACTGATACCTCTGTCACTCTGTTCATGTTTTCAGACTGTTTACATTTTACTGATACCTCTGTCACTCTGTTCATGTTTTCAGACTGTTTACATTTTACTGATACCTCTGTCACTCTGTTCGTGTTTTCAGACTGTTTACATTTTACTGCTACCTCTGTCACTCTGTTCATGTTTTCAGACTGTTTACATTTTACTGATACCTCTGTCACTCTGTTCATGTTTTCAGACTGTTTACATTTTACTGCTACCTCTGTCACTGTTCATGTTTTCAGACTGTTTACATTTTACTGATACCTCTGTCACTCTGTTCATGTTTTCAGACTGTTTACATTTTACTGATACCTCTGTCACTCTGTTCATGTTTTCAGACTGTTTACATTTTACTGCTACCTCTGTCACTCTGTTCATGTTTTCAGACTGTTTACATTTTACTGATACCTCTGTCACTCTGTTCGTGTTTTCAGACTGTTTACATTTTTTTTCAAAACATAATCTTTTACACTCCAAACTTGTCTGACAAATTTCTTTTCATTAGTGTTTGCCACTGTTGTCTATGAAAATGAGGGTCTAGTGAAGTCAAGTCACAGTAACACTTGATGGATATAAGTTTCTGCTAACTAGGATCTGAACAGTATTCTGTTGGTGGTCATGTGATCATAATTTAACTATTAGGAAGATTGACATTGTATTATATATTATTATTCTTGGCTTCCTCTCCGGAAGTCTTTGGAATTGGGTCAAAGGTCAGATATACAAAACTTGAATTACAGTGACATTTTCAGTTATTATTTAACCAAACTTAATATATGCAGTCATATCAAGAAGATACATCATCAGGGCTCAGGAAAACCACTTGTACTCTCGTCCTGACCAGGTAAAAATTGGCTGTCCAAAGTACAACTTAACTATGTACTCGTCCCTGTGCCCAGTGGATGCAGATTAGAACCTTGAGAATAAATCTGAGTGCATTTTCTACCCTTAACATGCACCTAAATTCAACATTGCTTAACGTTTGGCGTGTGTCAATTATAAAGAACCTATGCCTAAATCTGCCAATTTTGTTGTCAGTCCAGAACATGTTGCAAAGGAAACGAATTCATTTAGTTTTACACAGGCTGTAAGCTTGATACTAAAATGGGTAAATATTATGAATATTATTATGTTGCAGTTTTCCAATGGTGTTTGCATTTACAGTGACACTATTCAGTAATTTAGGCATTTTTATGTGGAGAAAGTTTCCCTTTCAATGAGCTATCATACATCTTTATGAGTCAGAACTCTGAGATGTTAAGAGACAGAGAATGTTTCTATCTGGTCAGGCAATGTCACAGTTGTCCAAGGTCACCAGTATTTTCAAGACTGAGGCTATATTAATACAAATTCGTGCCAAAGGGAAGGTGCCTGCAGATATTTCTGTAAGCATGCAATTACTTTTCACAAGAAACATTTTGCCAACTTATATTCGAAATGTATATTTTAAGTATCTCAGCCGATTCCCGATTGTAATCTATTTATAAAGCAGAGAATGTTGAGACAACAGATGATTGATCGAAATCTAGTTCGGGTAATGACCTAGAAATGTTTCAATTCTCTTGGCCATTTAGCAGTCTTCCTTTTTATGGCACCCATGTGCAGCTCTCTAGAATTGAGGCTTAACCAAAATGGATCATTTAGTTCAAAAGTTGGTGGAAATTGAGACTGTTTTAATTCTTCTTTCAAATGCAAGTTACTGACGTTTTTCATGTGAAAAGTAATTACATTCTTATATAAATATCTGCTGGCATCTTTACTTTGGTATAACAATGTATAGATAAAGCTGCACAGTCTTGAAAATATTGGTGATCTGGGGCAAGCGTAATAATGTCTGACCAGATGAAGATCATAAAATGTTGACATTCTCTATCCTTACCTTCTCCCATATCTATTTCTTAAAGATGTGTGATAGCTCATTCAAAAGGAAAGTTATGACACCTAGATTACTGAAATGTTTTACTGTAACCATGACTACCACTAAGAAATCAAGGGCTATGTGCAGCTGCAATTTCTCAAGTTACAAACCATGTCTCTTATTATATGTTTATGTAAGGGACCATATATTAGAACATAATATTTTCATGATTTTGACCCATTTTAATATCAAACTTGCAGCAGGTGCCAATGGTTCTTTAGTAAAAGTGTAAGCAGTGTAGTGAAGATGTGTATTGCATCGAGTATAATGAGGTCAGGGACAAGTAACTCTTGCAACTCACTTGTCCCAGGGACAAGAGCTTGGGAAATCTGATCATGTAAATAAAATAGTTTATACAACCTTGAAACAACCTTGAATATGAGGGGTTGCCTTGAAAACTCCTTGAATTTTGAAAAAGTTGGTTTATCTCTGAAAAGTCCTTGAATTTGTTGAAAAACTCTGTGAATTTTTCACAAAACTCCTTGAATATATCTGAGGGAATATGAAATATTAAAACTAAATAAAATATATCACTTTGTAAAGTTAGAATTTTTTAATGTAGTTTCCAAAAATAAATAAATAAATAAAACTGGATACAATTGGGTGGATCAAATGACACACTACATGACTAGTTATCAGATGGATTAGCATCCCTTTGCTCTGGTGGTGTGCTAATTAGTTACATGTTTTTTCTTCTTCTTTTGAACCTATTTATGAAGTAATAAAGAAAGTAACATGTGGAGAAAGTTCAATTTCCATATGACAAAATACTCCTTGAAAACTTGGGAGTCCTTGAAAACTCATTGAAAAGTCTTTGAAAAATAGCTCTCAGGGCTGTATGATCATATGCAATAAAAAGCATAGGAATTAGTAATGCCCAGCAAACAAAGTTGCTCTGGTTTTATAATCCACACCTTTTCAAAGTGCTGGGATATTGTCATGTAGCCCTTTGATACATACAAGTGTATATATGTATGTACGTGTGCTATGTTCATTAACTCTTCCTAGACTGTTAAAGCTGGAAACTGTAAACTTTGGTCAGTGATACAACTAGCATCATAGATATGTCTTACTTTTAAAAATATTGATCACTGTCCTAGAAATGGAACTACAGGGGAGGGAATCTGCTTTGGTCATGTCTTGGAAATGATAGATTACCTCCCTGTGTGTGAAAAGGTGAATCTGGGTGCATGAACAATATTTGCTGCAAGAAAACAAAGTGCAGCCAGCATGAGCCCATGGGATATCTTCCCACTCTCAGGACTTGGCACTCAGCCAGCATGAGCCCATGGAACATCTCTCAACCCTAAGGACTTGGCGCTCAGCCAGCATGAGCCCATGGGACATCTTCCCACCCTAAGGACTTGGCATTCAGCCAGCATAAGCCCATGAGATATCTTCCCACCCTCAGGACTTGGCACAGGGTCACATCTTTGAAACTTTTTAGATACCCACTCACTAAACATAAACATAGTTGTAGGCAATGAAATGGTGAATTCATAGGTCTGCCCAACATATGCCAAGGGGGACATTTTTCACTCTAGGTACATATTCCCTTGGCACACGTTGGATTCTATGGAGATCCCCACTCTATAAGCAAATATATAATATATATCTTAGTGAGTGAGTTCTTGTGCACTGTGGGTCCTGACTTTTGACCTTATTTCATCCATTGTGGGAATGAGTGCATGACTGGAAGGATTAGAGTGCTGGTACATGAAAGCTGGGAGATGGGTGCTTTTAATTGTGGCATGGGTTTGATTACTGCTTGGAACAAATTGTAACTCTTATATGTTTGATTGTATTAGTGTCATTATATATGGGTTATAACCTGAAAACTTTGGAAAGCCCTACACTGTAACATTGCATGCTGTAAATTTTTATGACTCAAAAAGGTGAATCATATTAAAAGCCAAAAACACAGCTCAGCAAGCAATTATTCCTTGCTCTCTTGGATTTAATGAACTTGCTTGCATTTATATAGTCATGTATGCATTGAAATAAGTATAATATAATGAACAAACCAATGCTCCCAATCACTATGAGCTCATGAAGTATGTTAATGTAGAAGCCTACTCTGATCATTAACATCCAGATATTGTTTATATTGAAACAAGTAGATGATTGGACTGTAGTAAGTACATTAAAGTACAAAAAATGACGGGGGTGGGGGGGGGAGGAGATCACAAACTAGTTTTATCATTATGGGTATCATTGTAATAGAATCCTCTTAATTGGATTTTAAGTTGGATTCAGTGGGATTTTGGTCTGGAGAAGAGGTTTTTACAATATTTTATCTGTTTCTTTCATCCAGATTTTAAAAATATTTTGCAGATATATTTCGAGTGATATAAGCTAAAACAAAAGAAAATTCATAGGTCAAAATAATCACATTTTTATACAGAACTGGCGATTATAATATATTGAATGTAACCAAAATGCAGATCAGAATATTTTCCTGATTTTGCCAGATAAATGTGATCTGATTATTTTGAAATGAATTGGCTTAGCAAATAAATTTACAAATTGCCTTAAATCTAAATGCTTAGTAACAGAATTTTATGGTATGTGGCAAAATGACTTTCTGAACTTAAAATTGCTTTTAAATGGGGGTAAATATTTCATACAAGTATTTATTTGTGCAATTCTGTCACTTATTTTAGGGTGCAAAAAGCGTTATTGTCCTTTTTAATCATTTTGTAAACCTGCTGTGAACCTTTGGACTATTTTTTAGTATACTTCTACCTTAAGGTGCTGAAATATCAATACAGCTGTTTTAACTTGCTTAGAGTTGTTCTAAATGCTTGCTTTGTAATGCTTGCAGATGTATTAATTTTTTTAAACACTACAGTGTTTCATAGGACAAGAATAACCATGCCTCAGGCAGTGCTAAATTGAAGCAAACACAAGTCAGAGACAAATGAAATATAGGTCACTGTAACCTGGTTTCGCTGTGAGGGTGCTATAATAACACATTTTCATGCTCAGACTGATTGGTCAGTACATGGAATTAGGCCAATCACATATCTGCCAATCAGTACACTTTTGGGCGTAATCATTACACTATTTTTCAGTGAATTATGCCTTACGCCCACCTGTATATCGATTGCGCTTTTTTGGCACATTAAAAAAAGAAAATAAGTTGTGTTTGTCATTTTTATTATCATCTCTTCAATCCCACACATTATATAAATTTGAGAATAATCTTGAAAAGAAGGCTTTTGCACAAAAAATAGCATCAAAGTACACTTGTCCATTGTAGACTTACATGTGCTTTTCTAACAGTATCATTATGTTCTATTTATAGCAGCTGTATATGACAAATTTCCAAGAAAACAGACGGGTTTCTTCAATTTGAATCCTCTTTTTGCAGATTTATTATAATAACGAAGAGAAATGGTTAGTGGACCAATCTATACTTTAAAATAATGGTGCAAAATGTTAAGTGAAACAGGCTTTGTCAATGTCACTCATGAATGTTAAATGATTGAAAAATGTTAGAGCAGAGGGATCTTTTTAAACAGTAAAACTTGTCGGATCAGGAAAAGAAGAAATCAATAGCGCATTACAAATTTGAAAAATAAAAGAATATGAGAGTGATGTAATACAGCACTAAGGTTGAGAACATCGTCATTCTGATTGCAGGATCTGTGGAGTTGACTTTACAATCACTCAGCAAAAGTTAGACATGTAGACTAGTTAAAGTGAGTGTTTTTTATATAATTTGTAAATATACTTTATGTTTGTATTTTGGTACTAATCCACATGGATTTTGCCCGTTTGTGACAAGAACTTTAACAAGGTGCAGATCCAGGATAGTAGCAAAACTAAATGTACATTTTTCTTGTAATTAGGGCATGTAATATATCAATTACACTTTTTATGCTCAGATTACACTTTTTTGCCACTTAGATTATGCTCATACCTCTCTAGGGGTTGGCAGGTATGCAATCAGATATCAGACTTGTGAGCTGAGTCTGAGTTGGAGCATGAGGATATTTTGATAGCCTTTTGGTCTGATCACTTTCAGGGCAATAATGAGGATATTTTGATAGCCTTTTGGTCTGATCACTTTCAGGGCAATAATGAGGATATTTTGATAGCCTTTTGGTCTGATCACTTTCAGGGCAATAATGAGGATATTTTGATAGCCTTTTGGTCTGATCACTTTCAGGGCAATAATGAGGATATTTTGATAACCTTTTGGCCTGATCACTTTCAGGGCAATAAAGTGAGGGAGTTGGAGCATGAGGATATTTTGATAGCCTTTTGGCCTGATCACTTTCAGGGCAATAATGAGGATATTTTGATAGCCTTATTTTTATAGCCTTTATCACTTTCAGGGCAATAAAGTGAGGGAGTTGAAGACCAACAAGGCCGATAAATCTGTTATTGATGCTGAGGTTGCTAAGCTTCTGGAGTTAAAGAAAAAACTGACCTTGTCACAGGGGTCAAACCTAAAGGAAGCTGCAGGTGGGAAGGAAGGAAAGAAAAAAGGAAAGAAAAAGTAGGCAGGTGGTGAGCACAACGGAAAGAAGAAGTAGGTCCTGGAATTCAACAGTCTTGTTTGAAATCTTTTAAGCCTGTTATATGGTGCAGGTGTTTTCTCAGCATGTGATTTTTTTTTTTTTAATCAACAGGCATAGTGGAAAAAAAGAACTATTTGTAATATGATGTTTCAGAATGTAATGTGATATTTTTAAATGTGATATTTGATTAGTCAAAATTGTCCTGAGAAGCAAAAACAGAATTATAATAGCAAGTTTGATTTATTCAGATTTTAGGAATTTTAAACGAAAAGTTAGTGAGCCTTTGGTAACTTCAAGTGTTTGGAAGCCAAAATAAAGGTTGTACTTTAAGATCATCTTCTCTCATTTTCTCTTGCATCATCTCATCTCCTTACATGAATACAGCATGAACATATTTCAAAAGAAGGGTCAACATAAGTTCATTCATCATTTTCTCGATTAGAGGGTAGAATATTGAAATTTTATAGACATATCATATACTAGTAATCTATATACTCCCTTGAAAGGTGAGTCCAAACTACAAACAACATAGACCCTGATCTGCCATCGCATAATGCACCAGCAGATCAGGTTCTGTGTTGTTTGTTCTACTGATTACTCCTAACAAACTGCATAGATCCAGATCTGCTGGCCCATTATATGACTGCAGATCTGGGTCAGTGCAGATTGCAGTTCAATTCGACTCATAAGCGAGTATATATGGTAACCAGGGATTGCCCTGTGCATCGCCAATGTCGCAAATTGCAATTTTTTTTCCTGATTGGCGACAAAGTATACCATCTGGCGATTTTTTGGGCGACAACATTTTTTCTGTTAAAACTTGTATATACAATCTTGGGTTTGGAGTGGAGGAATTCAAAGGCACCATGAAAGGAAGCTGCAAACTTGGGTATACAATGCACCGGAATCTATCTATTGTTACATAAACAAATCCATTGTTCATATTGACCGCTTATGCTGACATCTGGCCTGAGTACTGTATGCAGTGATACACTCCAATAGTCCTGCTACCGGACTAGCTACAATCGACCAAACGACTGCTAATCCTTTTTTTTTTTTTTTTTTTTGGAAAAATGTACCAGAAAAAATAAAAAAATAAAAAAATTGCTGAACTTCAAAGAAAACTGATTACCTTTGAAGCCCCAATCGTTCTGTATAAATATGAAGTAAATGAAAAATAAAATTCAGTCTCAATCAGAACTATATACTGTAATGGGTAAACGTAAGTTAGAGTTTTCATGTTCATCATCTCATCCTAAGATTAAGTTGACTGACTTTTTAAAATGGCTTTTTATGAGGGGCCAATTCCAAAGTTCTAACCAGCCATATATGCTGGGACGGACAAAGGATTGATCACAAATAAAAAGATTAAGTTAACAAAATTAACAGCATTTGGATTAAGATGCAAATGTATCCGACAACCCAGTAACTGAAATAGATGTTATACCTGACAGTCCAACATCATCTACTTGTAGTGCAGCTGGTAGTAATGCTTTAAGTACAACACCACATCATGATGAACGGACACCGAAATCCTGAAAATTTCTTGACAGTTGGAAATTTGGGCGTCCGTGGCTGAGATATGATAGAAAATTAAAACTGATGTTCTGTGATATGTGTTTCATACTTTTCGGACAATCTTCAAGAATTTTCATTCAAACGATTAGGTCCATCCCGATTTAATATTTCCAAGGTTACCGTTTATTCTCATACATAAATTGATTTTACGCAAATGTATTCATGTATAAGGCTTTCTTGCCCAATAAGAGGTCAACTATTTTCAATAAATCCTATACACATAGGAGGCATACTCTCGATTTTCCGTGTGCTGATTATCTGTGTGTCAGTGCTGGCAAAAAAAAAAGAAGAAAATATTATAAAGAAAACTAGTCTTGAACGGTAGTCTTCAGAAACTTTAGAAAACTATATTGAAACATGTACATAAAAAAGCTTTGAGGCACACGACAGGATGTATCAATCACACCCCTGTGACCCTATGACACTGAAATATACACGGTTCTCGTCTAGCTAAGACAGGCAGCTTAACATTCTACTGTTCAGCCGACACAAGAAATTTACAAATACTGAGTCTGTAATAAACTGGATACAGTGTATCATTTAATATGATAAAAAGTCGGTCAGTTTATACAACTGTTTAAAGACAATTAAAAGGTAAGGCGGTCAGAGATAAACAGACACCTTTCAGAGATTTATTGAATTGGCTCACAATAGCTAGGGTGATGTGTCAAGTCAAATCCTTTGAGCACTGCTGAGGGAGAGCCCATTAGGCTAATTTGCATAGGTAAAGTACACTAAGTGGAACAACCCAATTTGTCTGAAGTACATCAAAGAGAGAGAATCTAATGAGAATCAGCACGTACGAATGTGAAGGAGACTTCGACTTTGAAACTGCACTCAGCAAATGGGCAGCCGTAAAACCATGACGCATACTCGTGTGACATTCGATTTTATTATTTTTATGAAACAACATTTTAATAGTGCAAAACATTATAAATAAGCATACAAAACAGTCATGCAATGATTTATTCTGTTATATTGTGGTATTGTATTGTTTGCTGTCAAAAAAGTAATAAATACTCCATCTTTTTCAATTTTCGATGCCTACGACATCAATAGACATGGAAAAATACCTACTCCTTGCTTGGCGACACTTTTTGAAAATTGGCGACAAAATATTGAGATTTGCGATTTTTTTTGGGACAACTTTTTTAAAGCCAGCACCATCCCTGGGTAACCTCTTTTTTTTCAAATTATTTAATTTAAATATACACATGAAATTTATCTTTCTTTAGCAATCTGTACTGAACTGGATGATGTAGAGAGTTGCACAATATAGATGTACCAAAATTATATGCTCACAGTTTGACTGTTTGTTATAATCATGTAATCTCGGTGGTGGTTTTATTCATCCTGTAGTGCAACATAGCTGAATACAACATGTTTTTGTTAGTGTTTTAATTGGAATTATCAATATTATTTGCTATGGGTTTTTTTTAACTGCCTAAATAAATAGTCTCGTTGAACCAGATCTCTTGCATGGCTCCATGGGATTTTTGCCGAATGAGGGTCTGCGGCTTTCCCAAAATGTGAATAGGTGATTTGATTGACTGACTGAGGTTTTCCCAAAATGTGAATAAGTGTATTTGATTGGCTGACTGAGGCTTTCCTATAATGTGAAAAAGTGATTTGATTGGCTGACTGAGGCTTTCAAAAATGTGAATAAGTGATTTGATTGGCTGATGAGATGAGATGACATAATGATGAGATATGTTATGTTTTGCGTAAACAATTACTGTTTCATGGACTGATTGAGACATGCCTGCTATGTCTGTTTAAAAAAAGAACTTGAACTATATCCTTTGACTCGTACAATAGAATTTTGGCTTGAATAATCCTAGAAAATATGCCTAGAAAAGTTTTGATAAAGCAAGAAATGTCTTTGTAGTTTTGCTTGTACAAAGTTTGACCAAAGCACCTTGTATTGGTAACAGTGATCAATAACACATTTTGGCAGACCCTCATATAGCAGAGATCTCACAGAGCCTTGTGAAAGACTGGTTGAACAAAACTATCTAAATAAATTACCTCTGACCATGGAGGTTGTAATTATTATTTGCCTCTTATTGTGAATTATGGATTGGAAAAAGGGGCAAAAATAACCAAGGATGCAATTTGTCATGTTTTCACTTTTTTGTCATTTTTTCAGTTTTGGTGGCAATGATGTTTATGCTGTAGAATGATGCCATGTTTTTTGCTTGAAATTTATTTGACCTCATTTGCAAAGTTATTGTAATGTAAGCAACATACCCTTAATGGCTCAGATGTTAACAATATAACTTAGAAATAAAACTAGATTTGTGTTTATAAAATAGGTATGATCCTCCTGCAGATCAAAAATGTCTAAAAAAAATCAGATTTGTTTTTAATTATTTGAAAAATTGCTTTTACAACATAAAGATCTAATTAGATCATCTACATATGCTTACAAACATGCATACTAGACTTCATTTATCTACTTCATGCAGATGTTTGCTTAATTGTGCTAACAAGGTTTTTTCCCAAAAAAAGTTGAAAATGTATTTTAAAAATTGAAAAATCTGCATATGTAAGGAAATGGCTATACTATATTTTAAAAAAATACTATTTTATGTTTAAGTATGGTACTACTGAAAGTTAATGGAATTTTATTGCAAGACACAGATTTATGTATAATTTCCATTAGCTAAGGACAAATAAAATTAATCTAGAGGAATGGTTAGCAATTTGCTCACGTAAATATACCCCACCTTTCCTGAATTCCACGCCTTTCCTATGATGGAGATGAATCTATAGTCAAAGCACCTAACTCTTCTGAAAATAGAGCAAGGACAATGTCAACATGCATATCTTCAGATGATGAACATAATATGTACTTAATTTCACAGCAATGGACTAAAATGTGCAAGAGTAGTTGTATTCACAATATTTTGTCATACATTGCATTCAGCTGTTAGTCAGAAAGGGCAATAAATCTTACAAAAATCATGGGAGCACAAAGATTTGTCAGTACATGTACATGCAACTTAGATGATGACCATAATAAGTACCAACTTTCACAGTGATCCTACAAAACTGCAAGACAAACTGCAGGACTAGTTGTGATAATTAGATTCTGTCGTACGCCGCATTAAGCGACAAGACACAAAGGGCAATAACTCTTACAAAACTTGAGGAAGCAAAGTAATTTGTCAATATGTGCATCTTCAGGTGATGACCATATTATTTACTAAGTATCATGGCAATCCATAAAAAACTGCATGACTAGTTGTGTTTATGAGTTCCTGATGCATTTACGAGTGCCTGATGTGTTTACGAGTGCCTGATGCATTTACGAGTGCCTGATGTGTTTATGAGTGCCTGATTCATTTACGAGTGCCTGATAGACATGGGGATTACTATACGCCCCAGCTATAAAGGTTGAGGTATAAACAAAATATTGATTTTACTCTTCAAACTCATTTTTAATGAAATCATTATATTGACTTTTGTCGGTTATTTTTCTGTTTGCAGACACTAACATTCAGTTGTTTAGACAGTTTTTTTTCATCCATGTTTACATGCAGCACTTCATGGACTTTTAAGATTATGACATATGAAAACTTTTACTCACTGCATTTTTCTTCTTTGTAATTGTTGTTTATGCTTAACATAGATGTTTAAAAAGATATGCCATCCTTTTAATTTTCTTTGACCATAAAATTTAAAATTCAGTCAATTATTAATTAGGTGAAAGAACTGCAGGTTTAAGAGTATTCAAACTGGTTAAAAATCAGAGTCACATCAACTTTACACTTTGCTTTTAAATGAATGTAAGAAGCACTCACTCTGCATTGTTATTATTATGCTGATGCCATGAAATAAAAAAGGGACTTTTTGTTCCTCATTTTTTTGTTTTTCATTCTTTTTCCTTCATGCAACTGTAGTGAAGAATGGAAGTGTTCATTTATGTTTTGAGTTTTTTTTGTATTTTGTCTCACCTGTAAATATTGAGACAAATGTATTACATTTCTGCTGGCAACATTGTTGTCAGCAATGTCAAGGTGCCATGTTACATTTTTTGAATGTCAAATATCTTTTGTATCAGTAACTTGCTGTATTCGAATAAAAGTTTGGGATAATATTATTCAATGTATAAAGTGTTTACTGTGACATGCCAGGAGCTGCTGTCTTTCCTACATAAGCAGAATGTCTATGGCATCACTCTCTACAACGTTAAGGTGCTGTCTTCAAGTTTATGAAAATCACATGTCTTCTACAGCAGTTGCTGTATTCAATGAAAACTTTTGGATCATATTACTGTATGTCTAATAACTCTATTCAAAGGCGAGACATTGCATTCTATTGAACCCTTGTTTGAGATTCTTGTATTTTCTCATATCATCACTCCTATATTCACTCTGTTATGTGGACTAGGTTAAGATGTAGAATTGGTGATGTGGACAACAGTGTAAAACATTAAAGAGAAGTTATAAAGCTGTGTGCATTATCCATAACCCCTACTCTAACATTCTGAATCCCATTTTAAGCTTAATGGACCTAGAGTTAGTTGAACTAGGACCTGTTCTGAGTGGGAATCCACCCCCTGCCCCCCAGGTCACATGGTCCAGTTTTCATCAATGTGCCAACTGGAAATTATTTTTGGGTACCAGAACTGTACAGTAGTGAATTAAGTGAAATTCATGTTTGAATTTCTGTATTCTAATGTTTAGGATTGATTGGTGAATAGTACTGTTCAAAACTTTTGATTGTCTGGAATGTCAGTCAGTTAAAGAGTACCAATTACTATTTTTATATGCCTGCCATAAGGTGGAGTATATTATGTTAAGATGATGTCTGCCCTTCCATCTGTCCGTTACCAATTTTGTTTCTGCACAATGACTCAACTTGTCCACCATCTACAGTTATGAAACTTTGTAGATGGCTTACACTTAGGGTAAGGAAGAACCCTATCAAAATTCGTGATTAAAAGGTCAAAGGTCAAGGTCACTGAAAAAGAAAAAATCTTTTTTGCACAATAACTATTTTACACCATCTACAGTTCCCAAACTTTGTGGATAGCTTGCACTTGGGGTAAAAAGGAAGCCAATTGAGTTTGGGGTCAAAGATAAAGGTCACTGACTGAAAGAAGGAAAATGATTCTGCACAATAGTTTGAGTTGTTCATGATCTACAGTTGCCAATCTTTCTGGATGGCTTGAACTTGGGGTAAGGAAGAAACCTATCGAATTTGGGGTCAAAGTGACTGTGACTGCAAGGAATAAAATGGTTTTTGCACAATAACATAATAATATCAGTTCAACATCACAGACCTGGATCAAACTTGGTAGATGGCTTGCGCTTGGGGTAAGGAAGAAGCCTATTCATTTTGGAGTCAAGAAGGTCAAAGTCACAGACTGAAAGAAGAAACATGGTGTTTGCATAATTACTTTAGTTCTAGAAAGCATACCTTGACCAAAGTTTGTGTATGGCTTGCACTCAAAGTATGGAAGAGGCCTAATGATTTTGGGGTCGAAAAGTCAATGGTCAAGGTCATTGTGGCTTTAAAAACGGATTTTGCAGAATAATTTATTTTCTAGAGCAAGTTCATTGACCAAACTTTGTGGATCTCTTACACTTACAGTAATAATGAAACCTATATATTCTGTGGTCTTAAGGTCTGAGATCAAAGTCATGGTAAGTCTAAAAAGAAAATAATGGATTCTGCAGTTAAAGTTTTGTTCAAGACTACATACTGTGAGCAAAGGTAGAGGTCATTGACCTTTTTGTCCCCAAAATCGATAGACTTCTTCCTTACCCCTATGCAAGCCATCCACAAAGTTTGGTACTATGCAAGCCATCCACAAAGTTTGGTAACTGTTGATGGTGGAGAACTCGAGGTATTGTGCAGACAACCTTTAGTTCTATTGGTCAGCAATATCCAGACTCAGCCATACCCTACTAGTGCCTTCATAGAGAACTATTATACACACATATAATGTGCCATTCACAGTATTCTTGTTCTTAAAGTGACAGGAGTTTGAATTGTACATAAGCATAAAACAGCTAGATGCTGGCATTCTCAGTGATGCAATCAAATATACCAGAGCAGCCATGTTGACATTTTTTAAATTTACAACTCACAGGTCTTGATCATAGCATCTCATTAAGGAGACCCCTCTCCATTTTAAAACATTACACAGCCTATACCATTTCAAACATAAATGTTTCAGCAATCAGAAAATGATGGATCTGGAAATTTTATTTGTGTCATTGACTGTTTATTTGGCCTTATTACCATAGTAACCAAAGTTTTGAAATTCTTAAACACGAGAGCTTTAAAGCATGGCTGCAACTGGAAGTTTTCACTGAAAATGCTAAGTAATACATCAGATGGTACAAACTGATAGGTCTGGGATCTGCATATGACTGACGAAGATGTTTTGAGCATCCTTTTGATGAAAAATTTCTTTATTTTTTGTTAATGTTTTTTTATTATAAAAAAAGGCAAACTTAGGTATTTTTGTATCTTTAGAAGTTATTGATTACCATGTTTATTATAATAAATGAATGTATAACTTGCACCAACAAATTAACTGAAAGTAACTGAAACATGCTCATCAGATGTAATGTGTGTAGAATAAAAAGTTTGTGTTAACAATGGAATTTTGAGTTATTTTCCGGTGTTTCCATAAAATAACGATGGCAACAAAAATACTGGAACATAACGGTCATGCAAATTTTACTAGCTGTTAGTCTTCTATTTTCGAGGTAATTGAATTTTCTGACCTTTACTAACAGTTACAACAATTTATCTAGGACTTGATTTGTAGGTAGGCAACAATATACCAATAAAGCTCTTTGTCATCTGCCGTCAATAGTTTAGTTAAATCTGAATGAACAATCAAAGCTCCTTTCTTATGTGACTTGTTTCATGGTTTATTTAGTTTTGCTCCAAAGAATGATTCCTTACCCAAATAATCTTTAGATGTCTTAAGTAATCAATCTTAACTAATTTTTAAAAACTTGTGTAGTATGCTGTTATCTGTTAGCCTAATAGCCTTGCATATCTTAAATCAGCTGATGTCAGACATTGGTTCCGAGACATGAATTTCAGTGAACCACCACAAAAGTGACCTCGACAGTTAAATACCGATCACTGCCTCATTTGTTTCATTTTTATGGGAAGAAGATTCCTGATGTTGAAAAACAAATGTATCAAAGGGAAAAGCTTCAATTGCTCTCATATTCAGACCTGTTTGCATTTGATGCAAATTGTCATTTGTTGCATTATACATCTAAGACCAATATAGCTGCAGTGAAAATGAAATTGAAAAGAGGTCACCAAACCATGTATGATTAGGCATTCTCAAGTCTGGCAACAGAATTACAACAACCCCTTTTCTCAAAACAAAAGCACTTCACTGCATTATCACATTTACATGATCGCAATGTGGATCTTCTCTCTTGGTGAAAGGACTGCATGTACTATATTCCACCTGGAAGTTAAATCATCATCTTCACTGTCATTTTTCATGCTTCATTCCACCTCTTGGGTTGTCTGATCTTGCATGTTCCGCTCCATTACAGTTGGTGATGCTCTTACAAAAGCAACACAGTTACAAGGGAATTGAGTTGGAGACAATATCAGCTACAAAGGCAATCAAAAAGTGAAAAATGTGAATGGATGACACGAGTGCTACATAGGGCTGCCTAGATTTTGAGGCATTTGTTGTCTTGTATCTACATAGGATGTGATGAATTAAAAGTTGATCTTCATGCAGAATTTCTACCAAATCTTCTGTATGATTTCATTTCATTGGTGGTTGATAAGATAGCATTCCAGTACATTACATGTAATGAAGGTCAAGTTTATAGTATGAATGATCTACGTGTGCTGTCTCACTCCCATTATATCATTGGACAGTGTTGAAAGATCTGCACACTGATGTCTCAAGGTTGTGCATTGCAGCTGTATCATGATTATAATAGCTGGCGACTTATAGATGCACTCAGTTAACTTGGTCACTGCATGTCATATGATGAAGTACAACAATTTTTGACAGTAGTAGTCACTTGTCATATGTCACAGAATGTGTTGCTATACTGTATATCCCAACTGTTATTCAGCAAGTAAAAATAAAATCCAGTTGAGGAATGGTCAACACTGGTATTAATAACATCGATTAAAAGATGGATACTTAGGATGGCAAATCAACAACACATGTCATGGCCATTGTGTAATTTCTCTGTCAAATACATTGCCCGATCACATTAACATTAGGAAATTTCTGCTACCTCCAAATCCAGCCTTCCCTGAAAGACGAATCAACGTCTTTTATCTCATACAGACGAAGGTAAGTAACTGTTACAGATTAACTCCCCTTGTGCACGCTAGGTGGCCGACCGTATCCCGGATGTAACCAGATTAAACTTTCGCTTCCAACTGTGAACAGTACCTCTGAAGAATCCATTACAATTTATATTTAATTTTTGACCATCCAACATTTATTTTCAGAGATATAGTAAGTCAAAAGGTTGATAAACCTGGTGTATACAACATTTGCGTTTTTTTCCGGTGAATTCATGCATTTTTTACCAGTCGTTATTGTCAATGTGATACCGATCGTTAACACTCAAGTTTTCACCGGTGTAACTGTATTAAGCTGTTAAATTTCGATTTATTTCGCACTTCTTAGGTGGTCTCTGTATCGCCAGTTCGCCTGTTTGAACAATTTGTATATTTGTTGCATGCACATGTTTGTTTTGTCTTCTCTCTTTCATTACAGAGATGTTTAATCATGTGCAAGAAGTGCAGACGTGGAGGACAACCACCAAACGTGACTGGCCGGCACGAAATGTTCTTCCTCACACCCATGTAGCGTGTGTGCAATATTGACATAAGATCTTTGGTCCAACGTTTGAAAACGCAATTGAAGGGCCGCAAAAAAGCGCACGCTCTAAATCTTCCGAACACGAAGTATAAAGCATTCATCCGAATTCGGAATCGTAGACCTGTTTTATAGGGGACATCGAGATACCTAAAACCGCGCCAACGACGACGATCACTTCAGATGCAGTCGAAGTCACGCCAAGCGATTCCACTCGAGCTATACTGGAATAATCGCGGATGATACTCATACTACAGCAAGCTCTGTCGTCTAGAATGTCGACAAGCGAGTTGGACGAAACTTGGACCATTTTTAACCCAATTCGGAAACCCGCTCGTGCATGGACTTGGGAACGTTGAAGCCACATGTGCGGGATTAACTTCCGACTTTGCCGGCTGGATAGGCCTGCAAGTTATATATCATTCGCTGTACGCCGTCCCGACTGACGACCAACCGGTACAGCCGTCTGGGCATCCAATGTACGGTTTCAGCTGTCATGAATCTGTCATCTCGGACTCGCGAACAGCTAGTCCCTCGATAGTTCCCATAGCGAAAATGTCCTACGCCCAGCAGACCAGCTGGACCGACCATATCCATGATACCAGTACATGGTGAACTGGCATCACATCTGGAACCGTCTGACCAAACCCAACCAACCGCGCCGGACTTGCATTCTCGAGCAGAACCACGCTGGACATGACTCGGCTGACCCCACTCCTGCGATCTTCTTCTCTTAAACTCCACCACGCAGCGACACTGCGCTAGCTTCCTTTCGGTTCCCTCCTTCTGTTTGGAGGTCGAATTGATGAAATAAGATAGGAGACGGCATAGCAGTTGTCCTTTCAGCTCTTCGTGCAAGCCCCTATCTCTGTGCGACCCCGTCTGCAGGCATACCAGAGAAGGGATAAGCGGGGACAGAAATATCGCATGGGTAATTCTCAGCAAAAACGGCAACTTTTTCGTTCCCATGCGAGTTATAGGAGGCCATATGTCCCTAGCTTCCACAGGCGGGGGGGGGGGGGGGGAGAAAACAAGGTTTCTCCTACCCGAAGCCTCCCGCCAACAGTCAATTAATTGCTGTCCTTCCATCCCACTGGTGATCCCCTTTCTGTTCCGCCAGACTTGGAGCAACCTATTTCCGACAAACGATTGGGCCATCCGAGTCGTTTCACAGGGGTTCTCGTTCATCCAGCTTCCTCCGCTTTCGCCGTCCCCGTTCATAAAGCGAACCCACGAAGGTGGACGTTTCACAGGAGGAAAGAGACCTTTTTTCGTAAAGAGGGCGGTGGAGGTAGTCCGAAAACCGGACTCGCCTGGTTTCTATTCCAGGCTTTTTTCAGGTTACGAAAACCAACGGAAAATTGAGACCTGGTATAGACTTGAGCAGACTCAATCAGTGTATTACTTCTCCAAAGTTCAAGATGGAGACGGCACTTCCATCCTTCTGTCTGTGCGATGCGACGAATATGCGATAAGTCTCGACCTGTCCGACGCGTATTTCCATTTACCTATTCACGCGGTATCGTGCAAATACCTTCGCTACCGTCGGGTAGTGTACAAATTCCGCGCCTTTCCGTTCGGACTCAGTCTCAGCCCTTGGGCCTTCACCAAGACTTCAGACTGCGCTACATCCCGCTTCAGGACGTCCTCCTCCACAGCGACTGCAGCGTACATGGACGATATACTGCAAAAACATTTTGTAAGTTCAGCTTTGGTTCACGATATGAACAATCTTCTCTACCTCATTCGCAGTTTAGGGTGAATAGCCATTGTGGAGAAGTCGGATCTTGTCCCTTCTTAATATTTTCTTCTAGGTATGGAATTTCTAACTCGTATCAACATGGTTCGTCTTCCTCCCAAACGCATGAACAGTATCGTTCATGCGTCAGAGAATGCGTCTGCCAGGATGTTTATTTCGGCAAGGGAGTTTCTCCTCGGCCTGTTCAGTGCGGCGGCGTTTCTAGGAAACGACCATCAGCTTAAAGCAGATATGTTTACGAAGGACCCGGCACCACAAGAGGTCAGAGATCTGACACTTGTACTGCATGGACAGTGACTGTAGTGGGAAAAAGTGCTAGTGTGTATCAGCCGGCCTCCCTTGTATTGAACGATGTGGTTGTCCTGATAAAGAACCAAGAGAGCCACCATACGAAATCAGAAAAAGACAATAAAACTGATGTCGATATATATTCCGATGCGAGATATATGTAATTCATCGCTTTGCATCGTAGCAGAGAAAGATGGATTTTAATGTAAGCAATTCTTATAGATAATAAATGTCCAAGTGCTTTATAGTTTGCTTACGTTTGACACTTTCCGTATAATTTTTGTTAACTATATGTTTAGAATGCAGCAACATAGTAAATTTGAAAAGAGTAGTTTTGCAGTTAGAAAAACTTTTTGCCACGTACCAAGGGCATTTATGTTAATTTTATTGAACAGAAATTCAACCAAATATTACTTATCACTATCTTGGTAGCCTAGAACATGTTTGTGCATGAAAGGGTGTTACGCTTTGCTCAAACGATAAGATTTGGACCTTCGTTGCTATTTGTAACCATAGTAATTTCTGAAAATGTAAAATACTAGTTTCTTTTCACATAATTTAACATAAATTAGGCATAAATATATTCAATGCAACGATCTTTTGAGTTGTGTGCAAAAATCTACATACTTAAATAAATGGGGTGATTTTTCTGAGCCATCTCTATTCTCGTATCGTCATGTTCTTTGTAATCGTAATATTACTATATCGGTTGCCATGGAAAAAAATCTGGCAAATTATCACATTTTAGCAAGCTCAACCTGCTGATTTTTATGCCTTATTGTATGAAAGTATATTTACGTCCATTTCAAGAAATAGATGGAATTACTTTTTCTGCTGCAAAAATATAACAAATTCTCATTAAAAAGACCCTTTTTCACATTTTAAAATAAAAATTCACTCCCAAACTAAATCTCGGATGTCTGACCCGTATTCAAGTAAACTTCCCAACCTGAGTGCATAAAAAAATTCAGATTATGATAGTTTGCAATAAATAAACTGACTACATGACAAAGATTTCAAAGACGTAATACCTTTAGATACATATGACAGTTAAATATGTCAAGAAGTAATACCTTTAGATACATATGACAGTTAAATATGTCAAGAAGTAATACCTTTAGATACATATGACAGTTAAATATGTCAAGAAGTAATACCTTTAGATACATATGACAGTTAAATATGTCAAGTTTATTTTGTTACACTTTAGCAAATATTAAACCTATGGCAAAGGTAATTTTGAGTTTGATTGGAAACTAATTGAGGAGATTTGTGAATGCGGAAACCGTCCCCATAATTGCTACGATTGGAAATGTTACTTCATATTTTCACTTAATAATTTCAGTTGATGTCGTCTTTTAGAGTCTAAGTGTGTACACATTTTTGAAACATCCTACGCGACCTGTATTTGACAGCACTCTCTAACACTCGCACCCCCCCCCCTCTTCTCTCTTAACACCGAATCTTTTCACAAGGAACCTTCTGAATCGGATTATTGATTCCCTATTTTTTACGGTGTCTAATGTCCAAAAAACAAACAAACAACATACATAAATGCATACATACGAACATACATATGCCCAAGGATACGTGCATAGACGATTTTCTACTGGCACATTTTTTATTTATTTTTGTTATTTATTTATTTCTTTTATAAATCTGTTTTTCTTGAGAATTCTTGATTGCCCTGATGGAGATATAATCTTTAAGGACTTAGAGATGCCTATATGAATTTATTTACCTTAGTTTGGTGACGAATAGACCGGATGTAGGATGGACTTCCATTTTATTAGGAGTTTTGTTTCTTAGTATTTCAATTAACCCGTAAAGACTTTAAAATAATTGCTTGTTTTTATTTTTAATACCAAAAGGTTATGGATCTATGAATTAATATCCTTGAGTGTACCACCACTCTCTTAGCCCATCAATAACAAAAAATGTCCTTCAAACTATCCGCTAATTATATTGCCCAAACAGGTTATATATTCGTCGTATGAAGGAGATTAGGAAGATACACAGCTGTTTCCATTCAAAAATTCTATCGCGTTCCTGTTCTTTCTCTCCCAAATACCGATCTATAAAACATGTCGCATTTTGTAATAGATCCGGTCTCCAATAATAATAAATGGTTTATAAGAACAACGCGGTACAGCAGGTGTTGCTTTAGATTAACTGATTTCTTAGTTTTTGGTTGTTTTTTTTTTTTTTTACTAAACTCCATACAGAGGTTGCAAAGCTTGTTTTTATAGCATTAAACATTTAGTCGCCTCTTGGGTTTATGGCGCTTTCGTCAAACTTCTTATTTTATGGTTAGAAACGTATGACCCAAATGCAAGGAATGTTGTAGACAATCAATTGCAGTCCAACCAACCAGCCAACCAATTAACAAAATAATATACCTACCTACCTAATAACCACCAACCAACCTGCCTACCTATCTTTCATTCTTTCCAACCAAACAAGTAACAGCCTGCGCAAGCCCGCCAAATCACGCACCCGCCAACAAACGAACTAAGTAAGTCAATGACTGACTGATTTTATCATCGACGTTATCCTGGGTGTTAACCAATCAGAAGCTGATGTTCATTCATGCGAGTAGATGATTGATTCGGCATCTGTCCTTGTTTCTCCTTTAACTTTGACAGTATACACAATCATTAGTTGGGTTGTTCCTTTGGGGGCTTTTTTTTTTGGGGGGGGGGGATCTTTTCGAGAGACATATGTGTCATATCATAGCATAACGAAATCCATTTCCCAACTTTTCTTCGCTTTCTTTCGAATAAAATGGAAACAAAAAGAGTTTTGATATTGGACTAGCGATAAAGTATGAGTAAACAGAATGTTTTTACCCATTTTGTAAACAGACTGGTATGCCAAGTTATGGATAAAAAGGAAACTAAGATGATGAATGTATAATTAGTTTAGAAGAAAAAACGAGAGCCTTGCTTAGCGGAAGTTTGACCTCTGACAGTTTTTAATTTAAATTCACTATATAATTTATATATAATCAACATTGCGTGTCTAATACCGTCATGATATGAAATAAGATGACACATCGACAGAGAGGTCGGTACTATCCGAAACTGTACTTAAGATGTGCATATATTTCTAAATTTATCAAATTTTTCATGTCATATGTTTAGCGTATACTGTATATTCACAGGCTTTATGTTGTTAGAAATATATCACTATCTCCCTCTAGTAGCCTTAACCAAACATCAACATCTTGCAGCCCCAATTTTTTTTATTTGCGGCCTTGATAGTGCAAGGTTACGTGGTAGCCTATCCAAGGTTGTTCATTTCATCATGGTTTCTCAGGGTGACCACAAGAACTGGATACAATCCGCAAAGTCCATAAATTTTGTCCTTTTTTTAAATCCAAAAATAAAAACTTCTAATCTTCTTTTGGCGCGAATTCTATTTCTTCACGGCCCAAAGCGCGTGCTGATTGTTTTGGTATAAATAGGTCTAACTTTACATAACACTTGACATTATCTAAAGTTTTTTTAAAAATCTGTAACCTAATTCAATGATTCAGGTTTTAAATTTTCGTTTTCAATGACAGGGAACACGTATAAAATACGTAAAATTTAAAGAAATTCATTAAACGAGAAGAAAATTAATCTTTGGTAATCCATAATACATACGCGCGCGCACACACACACACAGAGGTAGCGAACCAGAACTGGTTGCATCGTACATATTTATTGACCTTGAATGGTGTTTTTAAAATGCTTAAAAGTATCGCTTCAAGATCATCTCTTGCTGATATTAAAATGTATAGATATAATAACATTGGAGAAATGGGGAAGAAAGAACCTCTATTAAAGGCATTATTAACCGATTAAAATACTCCACTATGACAAGAATTGTGATGGTTTTGATTAAATAGAGGTTTTAAATTTGCATGTACCATACATGCATACATACATACATACATACATACATACATACATACATACATACATACATACATACATACATACATAACAACTTTGTCTAAAAAAATAAACTTTATTTTTCTTCAAACGTCTACACTTGACTGAAACTTGTGCAGATGTGTATCTTAATCAGTTAATCATTTTCCTTGATGGCAGCCGCGTCATTGTTACGTCCCACCTGCTGTTCCATGAACAAGGTTGGATCGGGATCGGTATATTGTTCAGTTCGATCGACAAAATTTGTGTTTAATTGAGATAAATGGAGCGATGCATGTTTTTTTTTTGGTATGTGTGTGTGTGATAGAAATCTACTTGGAAACATGTTTTGAATAAATATACGGTATCTAGGATGTGGAGATTGTTTGATATTTACACGAAACGCGATATTTATTATTTATCAGAAAATTAAGCGGCAAAAAAAATATTCTCAGAATATCAACTTTATGTCTGTTTTCTGTCTGTTTGTCTGGCTTGTATGTATGTTTGTCTGCCTCTTTTATGTCCATCTAATATAAGAAAGGATGGATGGATGAATCTCCATTTTACACAGATAGATAGATGGGTAGGTAGGTATATATATATATATATATATATATATATATATATATATATATATATATATATATATTGGTGAGGATGGCTAGATATATAGATAGATAGATCTAGATTTGATATAAATAAAGATACTGTGAGAATGCACACTGTAAGGCTGTTGATAGGTAGATTTTAATGGAAACTTTATTGTGTGTTTCTCCCATTCGGGTAGATACGTTACTCTCTATAAACCTGTTCCTACATATGGAAGAAAACACCTTTCATTATCTGCTTCTTAAAACGGAGACGCAAAACGCTGCAACAGGTGGCATGACACTAGAATTATTTCTTTGATCCGATACTGATGGTCAAAAGACAGATATTGTTACTCCCCAAAATGATATCTTGAAACAAAATTTGCAGAAGAGAAATTACTTTTTGGAGATAATGAGCGTAGCTTCCAGATGATTGTTACATATAGAACTGGGATTAGAATCTCAGGGTGATCTATCTCACTCACTCGCTAAGAAATTGACTAACTAAGTGACTGGCTGAATGAATTGTTGTGGTTGGCATACCGATTGACTGACTGACTGACTAGCTAAAACCGACTAATTTATCATCTGACTTTCTAGCTAATAAACTGACTGACTGAGAGACATAAAAATTACTAACTCGCCATTGAAACAAATAATTGAACAAACGTGCGAATAATAATAATAATAATAATAATAAAATAATTTTCCTCATAAAATCTAAATTTAGAACCTGTTTCTAAAAATCAAATTGTGTTCTCAGTATTTAATGACTGCTATTTCACTCGGCTTTTTTATTGTTCAAGAATATTGAGGAGTGCGATATTGTAGTATTAAAAGTTACTATTTTTACCCATGGTATGTTTTCAATTTTTTTAAAATGAGAAAATATTGTTTTTTGTCATTGAAGTATATTACTGACTTGTTATATGTGTCATGTGTGTGTGTGTTTGTGTGTGTGTGTGTGTGTGTGTGTGTGTGTGTGAGAGAGAGAGAGAGAGAGAGAGAGAGAGAGAGAGAGAGAGAGAGAGAGAGAGAGAGAGAGATCAAACAAAAGCTAAAGATATTGTTGTTTGTATTCCTTCAAATACAATGAATCTTACCTCTTCGAAACTTTTATTCCTATGGGAAATTTTTATGTCTTAGAATTTTAAAAGTGATCTTTCAGAAAGAATTGGAAATGCCGACGAATTTTCAATGTTATTAACTTTTTTAGATTTTAAAAAAGTGTTGTGTTTTTTTGTTTTTTGTTTGTTTTTGTTTTTGTTTTTTTTTTAAGGAGGGGGGGGGGCAGTATATAAACCTTTTTTTTTTTTTTTTAGCGTTATTCCATAGTAGAAAGTAAACTGGGTATCCTGAAAGTAGGTAATGCCCAGTGAATTCACTGTCACCTATGTATTTGTCTAGATAATACTTTGTGCAATTTATAAAAGTACGACAAGGTCAGAAATTTCAACTATGCAACATTTTAAACTTTTATAAGAATCGTGAGATTAATTGAGATGCAGCGGAAAGAAGGGATGAATATGTAAGAATGCAATGATTGGCATTGTTAAACTTATAATAAAATGCTTTTGTGATGTTTTTGTTATTCCCGCGCTTTTTCACGGGAATATTGTGATACACTTTGTTTGTCCATCGGTCAGTCCGTCCGTCTGTTCGTAACCACATCTCCTCCTAAAGCGCTGGGTGGTAATTCACCAAACTTGGTACAAAGGTTGCCTATGTGGTGACCATCTGCGAGAGGGGTATAGTTTTGGGGCCTCTTTGTGTCCCTTGGAGGGCGTCAAAGGTCAAATATGCCAAAATTGCAATTACATTGAGCATTTTAAATTTTTTTTAAATTTTTGTATTAACAAACTCTTTACATACATTGCTTGGAAAAGGGCAGATAACGTTTTAACGGATTTGGGGTTACAACCCTAGGTCACGTTCCAGAGGGAAAATTAGAGGGAGAGGACGGGGTGGGTGGTCGCGTTCTATAGGGAAAATCACAGAATCTGGTGGGGGAGAGAGGCGAGAGGAGGAGACATGTAAATACAAATTGTGAGGATTTGCATGGCAAGCCATGGAAGTAGCTCTAGTTTTGTTTTGTTTCAAGAATCTGATTGCCCCAAAAATGCAGGTATAGGAATGGGATCGGAGTACAAGTTTGGACAATTTATCAAAATTCCTGTCTCTGATACAATAATTAAGATAAATGCATCAGGTGGTACAAGATATACTGAAACATAGATAAATTAAGCACCACGAATAAAAGAAAATGACAAGTAAATAATGACAATAATTGAAGACACAAGAATAAAGAAGGAAACCTATGAAGGAGAAATGAAAAAGACAGAAGTTTAGAAAAGGATAAAGCATAATAGAAATAAGGAGAAAAGCAAATGAGGAAAAAGTGAATTGAGGGTAAACAGCATGTAATAATCAAAATATGTTGGTTACCAAATATAAATCGGGGTTGTTTATATTCGTCATCAGATGATGAGCATTTGAAGCATACGTTTAAAAGTTTGAAAACAGTAAGTAAAAGGAAAATATGGCCTAAAAGATGGAAACAGTTTTACTCTTTACTGCTTGTAATTTGGACATTCCAAGGAGAAAATAAAATACAATGAATTTTCATACTGTAAGCCACAAGAACACAAGGGTTTGTGAGGTTAACTCAGAATAGATTGTCTTTCAAACCACTGCATTTGTACCTCAGCTTAGTCAGAATATAATGAGTTTTTGTTATTACCCTTGCTAAAATTGGCGTTTTATCTTGTTTTATACGAATTTTAAAACTCAAGTACGGAAACTGGCAGATTTCAGATAGAAGGAAGTTTGACAATGTGACTACATCACTTTCAGTCCCCAAAAAGGACAATTTATTTTAAAGCATAATATTCACAACAGAGGACGTAAAGGGACATTATTATAACTATGTCAAACAGTATATAGCTTTTTTATAATCGCATCTTGTCATAACTAAATTTTTTAAAAAATATTTTTCAATATCGTGACTGATATGGCTCTTATCGAGTTACACTAGGATTTACTCAAGATAAAATGATTGTATGACGCACGTTTCCTCCATTGATTAATTTAATTACAAAAGTCTATCAAAGAGCCAGAAAGCGCGGGTCTCCAAGGACAAAATAAATCGCTCAATGTCCATGAATGAGTTAAGTGTAATTTGGTCACAACAAACACGTGTTGCCTGTGATGTGTGCAAGTAGGAACAGAAGCTGAAAAATTACTTCCAACTGCACGACCCCAAAGAGAATGACGAGATAAGAAGTACACAAGTCAGTTTTCTAATTAAGTTTTAGGGAATTCGCCTCATCTTTTGCGGTATATATTCAATCCCAAAATTGAGGGGTGCATACGAGAGAGAGAGAGAGAGAGAGAGAGAGCAACTATTAACTTAGTCAATATTTCGCTACAAAATTAGAAGATAATGACCAATGCCATGAAAGTGCCACATCATTACAAACGAACGAGTAAGTAAACAAATGGACAGTTAGATAGATAGATCGAGAATAACAACACAAGCATAAAGATTTAAACCGTTATGTCAGTGACGACGGTTTAATGTAGTTGTGGATTTTCGAGGAACAGAACGTCATACCACAGCTTCAGTGGGAGCGATGGGGGGGGGGGGGAGGCAATTGCAACCGGGCAACAGGCGAGGGGGGGGGGGCGCCGCAGGAGTTTTTTTTTTTTTTTTTGCTTCTGTAACTGGGGCTTAGAGGGGGGGGGGGCGTAGGATGGAGGTTGGTAGCTGACATAAAAACTGTTCCCTGTGGCAAAGTAGGGGCGCCAATAAAAAAAACATTGCCCCCGGGCGCCTCGAACCCTTGCGCCACCACTGCATAGCTGTAGTTCTTTATGATTCTATTTATCTTCCTCTTCTTCTTTCCTTTTTCTTGAAGTTAGGACTGCATCGATGACTAGAATATCTCTCTCTTGAACAGATTAGTGAGTTTACAATATAGGTTGGAGTTGTAGTGGTTATATTCGGGCCTTTCCTGTATAATGTACCATATATGCTCGTTTTTAAGAAGCACTCAACTGCGAAAGCGTAAACCTTGAATTCGGGAAGATCTGTTTGAACTCAGAGTTGTGTGTATCTTATACCTGGAAAATACGGTACCTCCAAAATCCGTTTTTTTTTTTTTTTTTTTTTTTTTTTTTAAAGAGATGGTCGAACGAGCTTAAATTCCATTCAGTTAAAAAAAAATGTATACATAATATAAGTAGTCGTTAAACCGTTGTATTCCAATAATGTTCATTTTCAACAACATTTTGGAATAAAACGAGTGCGTCGATTTCAGTGTTCTTAAGATTAACTTACATTGGCTAATATTGAGGTCTGTGATTGGTCTTTTCCAATGGTCTTTTAAATTTTGATTGGCTAATTGACAAGAGTTACATGAAAAATCTATAAGCATTTTCGGAAATGAAAGGAACGTGATAAGCAAAATCGGTAAAATGTAGATAAAATGTAAGGAAGTACAGAAGGAGGAAAGACTTCCATGAGAGTAATAAAAATTCAAGAAAGAAAACAATTTTTATTGCATTTTGCATTATTTTCTTCAAATTTATTGAGCAGTTTTTCTGAAATTGGTATAAGAAATACATGAACATTTTCGGAGTATATGTATGTATTGTCTTATGTTGTTTTTCCTTTTATCTGATAATTGTGGATGCAAATCTTGACGCCAAAGGCTACTTACTGTATGTATATGTGTATAGCTCAGACTAGACAGCAAACAATGAAGACCCGTATCTGTTGTCATCTTACGCACTGGTACATAAGAGCAAGGCTGTTATCTTGAAATCATAGCTATACATATGTATGTATGTATGTATGTATGTATGTATGTATGTATGTATGTATGTATGTATGTATGTATGTATGTATGTATGTATGTATGTATGTATGTATGTATGTATGTATGTATGTATGTATGTATGTATGTATGTATGTATGTATGTATGTATGTATGTATGTATGTATGTATGCATGTATGTACTTACTTACGTATGTATGTATGTTGGTTGATTTTTACACGCTTGAAAGTCGATAGGTAAACGTACATGATCTATACACTTGTTTTCATACAAGAATTTTAAGATAGTCCACCTGCTGTAAATGATGCAGGTATAGTACTTCATACCAATACTGAAAAGGAAAAAAAATCCCTATTTTGTCTAACCTATTCGACGAGATTAATTTAAATCTATGTGGACATAATGGTATATCGATACCCTGCCTCAGTGTTAGTGTTCTATCGAAATTTATTTATTTGGTTGGTAATATCAAATTTGATACCTTTTATCCAAACAGCCACTTTAAGAATTTGACACCTTCATGCGCCTTAATGTATTCATTTTAGATAGGGAGAAACGAGCGGTTCAAATTACCACTTAATTTACTGAATTCAATACCACGCCGTCAAAAGTTTGGATATTTTGGCAACTCCGCAGGTGCACCACAAACAAACAAACGAAGAACGGCATTGATAGCTCCAGTCGAAGCGTGTCGAAATTATCGCGACAGGTGAAAGCGACTTATGGAAAGACAGTACCAGCAAAACACCACAGAATCATCATCCAGTGGCCATTACGCTCTGACATTTGGCTGATAAAAAGTGACTTTAATTTAAAAATGTGCTATTTATTTATTATTTTCGAAAGAAAACGTTAAGGGCACATATCACAAATTAGCAATATTATTTCGAGTAATATTAAGTGCCAGGACAATATCCGGATGGTTATTAAGAAGTCATTAAAAGTGAATACTTTATTTACTAATATTTGTATGTCTCTGTAAAATAAATAAGTATAATCGTACTTTTCGGACCAAGGTCATTTGATTGAATTACTAAATATAAATTAGTAATGTCTAAATTAGTGCCTTTCTGCTCGAGTAAGTGGGGAGCCTCTGTAGTTGAGCGTCAGATTCATAATCCAAGGATCGCAGGTTCAGTACCCACCCAAGCACGCCCGGGTCGGCTCCCATTTCCTCGGCATGATATAGACAAAATGAAGTACTGAAAGTGCCGTTAATAACCAACCAACAACAACTGTTTGATTAGGCAAGGGAAAAAAAGGAATTCTTTCTCTAACTTTTCGATAACAGGATGGAATAGACACAAAAAAGAGATGTGGGTTTAGATGGAAAAAAAATACTCCATTTTCAATATTTTTTTTATTGTAGTTAATTTTTTAACTATTTGTCGTCGTCCTTTACTTGTTTATCATCATTGTCGTCGTCGTCATCATCATCATCATCATCATCATCATCATCATCATCATCATCTTCTTCTTCTTCTTCTTCTTCTTCTTCGATTGTTGTTGCTGTTGTCATTATCACTAGTGACGACTATAGTGGTAAAAGCAGCAGCATTAAAAGCTACTGCAGAAACAAAGACGGTGGTGATGGCGGTAGTAGTAGCTGCAGCAGCATCAGTAGTAGTAGCAGTAGTAATGGAGTAGCAGGAGTTATGTTTTCATTTTTATTGATTTATTTATTTATTGATTTATTGATTGATTGATTTATTTATTTATTATCACCATGCATTCGAAATGTTGAAATATACTTGATGAATATCAATATTGGTCAGGCCTTTTCAGTTGATGGGGTCATACAGATAACGTTTGAGTGCTAAAAGGACCTATCAACACTGGACCGGTATCTCACCCCATCACTTCATTTCGAGTTTTAGCACCTTTCGAGATAAGGCTGTTGTTTTGTAGCACGAATTGTTCCCCTCAGAGAACAGGTGAATCTCAACAGTTAAGGTGTTATTAATGGCCCTCCTTTATTCTGTCACAGGCTCTAGAGAAAGAATGTCATTAATTTATGTACTATTCATCCATAAAGTTCTTTCTACTTTTGGAATCACCTGTCGCGGGGTCAAGGCGCGCGCGCTCATGTCACTCTCCACCTGCGACGGACACCTGCCTCGGCGTTTTTTAAGGTCGATCTTGGCTGCTTATTGTCAGGTAGGAACGCGGGAACAATGGCGAGTTGACAATTTTCACTGTAATATCATAGCCCCAAATCATAAACTTTGTGTAACGTGGCTTATGCCTGTTATAATTGCATTTAATGGGACCCGAGTTGTTGGTTGTTGACAAAACGATCTTACCTTTTGAAATTGCTCAGTTGATAGACACTAGACACATGTGTTAATCCTAATTCGGTGGTGTGTGTGTGTGTGTGTGCGTGTTGGGGGGGGGGGGGGGTGATATACAATAGGAGAAACAGCTAGAAAAAGAAAGAATTAAAAAAACTTGTCATTTTAAGTGAAAAAAGTATGTGCAAAATATCATGATTCAAAAGCTGTAACTGTTTGGGACTTGATTAATACTCAAAATGTATCTTCTGATGTTTGTAAAATTCATCAGTTATACAACAAACAGATCTAAAAAATGCGAACTACTAAAATTCATGCATATCCTGGTTTATTCCATATGCAATTAAAAATATTATTACTACCAATATTTGTGCTAATTGTGGTAATGTAATGTAACCTGATTCTGTCGCTATTGCTTTCCTATTTAATTTTTACCATAGCAGTGTATAAAATCCTCATTTGATTTCTTTTGATTATCACCTCTTTCTTAATCTTTCCACAGCTCTAATGGCCAGTAGAGCCTCTCTCTCTCTCTCTCTCTCTCTCTCTCTCTCTCTCTCTCTCTCTCTCTCTATATATATATATATATATATATATATTACAAAAATACAAATCATGGCGAATAACTGTCAGAAATTGATTAAGATAAATGCAGCAAACTGACAACGAACAGTGTAAAGCTAGTTTTTAAATAGCATAAGCGCTTTCAATTCTTACGGGGTCTTTGTCAAAGGCAAAATTACAAAACAGAGGCAAACAAGACAAGCAATAAAATAACAATCTAGTTGGTTTTGAGGTCAAAAGCAACTAGATTGCCATTTTATCATCGTAGTTCAAATCAATACGACGCAATATTCATGATTTTGAAATAATAGTTCTACTATATCCATAATTATGTAAAGTTTTGTAAATTCAACATTCCTCTTGTGATATGTGTTTGTCACTGTTTTGTAATTTTGCCTTTGACAAAAACTCAGTGAGAGTATACATCGCTTCGGTTAGTTAAAAACTGGTTTTGCTCTGTTTGTTGTCAGTTTGTTGCAAATATATACATACATATATATACATACATACATATATATATATATATATATATATATATATATATATATATATATATATATATATATATATATTATATGTTGACTGTAATAAACCAAGGGTATGTGCTGTTTGTATTTACGTCTCCGTTTATAGGTTTGTTGGATTTCAGTGCTTATTTGTTGATTATAGTTAGTCGGTGTTGTGAAGATATTTCTCAAACCGAGTAATTACTCAATTTCTAGGAACAGACGTTATAATGTACAGTATTCACGAGACTTTATGGTAGCATGGATTAGAAATGGACCCACCTAAGTTCATAATATAAGGAATTCTCGGGATATTCTAATGTATAAGTGTTTAGTAATTTGAGATAGGAATAATTCTTTGTATTAGGTGTTTGGGTCGTGTTTGGTGGTGAATGGCGTAAAGTACCAATCTTTAGCTTGGAAAGGCTTACTGATTGGTCATACAAATGTGGAGCAAGAAAACGCATGCAAGTGTGAAAGTAGAGTTTCGTGATGTGTGGTCATTAGGTGATTAGAGGAAAATTATTTGTAGTATTTGCGCGTTTAAGAGCCCTTACCTTGACAATGACTATTGTCTTAAGGTCCCTGGAAATAGGGGAAACATGGCCCTCACGCAGAAGTAGTTTTGATTTGCTCTGTAGTGAGACGGTAGTGACCACGTGCTTGCGTGTTCCAATATATATATATATCTATATATCTATATATATATATATATATATATATATATATATATATATATATATATATATATATATATATATATATATATATATATATATATATATATATATTGACACTAAAATTGATAACGGCGCAAATACAAAACAGTTTTCCAACGTTTCGAGATAAACAGGCTCTTCGTCAGGGGAAAAAACAATTTACTTCCACAAAACAAACACTAAACACAAAAGCCAAGAGGAATTCTTGACTCCTACATGTTTAAATGACGGTGAAATAAACAAAGGATAAACAATAGAAGAAAAAAAAAGAAGAAAAAAATAAACCGTTTAAAAAGGCAAACTACATATCTATGTTATGCTGCCATCAGCCCAATAAACTTGTGTAAAAAAAAAGTAAAAGTGTTTATTGTGCGTATCACGCAGAGGACCAAAGTGTTTTGACCTAATTCCAGACTTAGAGCAAAGGACTGACACCTTGCGCGGCGACAAATCAACGCCATCATCAAAACGTGCAAATGAAATTATATCCCGGTAAAGTTATGCGTGGAGGTACTAAGGAAGTATGTCAAGTTCATGGTAGAGTGGGATAATGGACAATAGTTCAAATAATGATAATAATAATAGCAAGAAGAAGAAGACCAATAATACATCTAAAGAGTTACGGAGCATTTACTTGGGTAAATATTATCTCAAAAAAAATAAAAAAATCCGTACGTCTGATAAACTGATGCCTGGCTGTAGTTTTGGTAAGCTTGCATTATGTGTGCGTTCTATATTGGTCTACCCCAGTTTAGAATCAATCGGTAGCATCTCGAGGGACTCGACTGAATGCCCAGTCGAGTTGTAGTGGTTGGCGAGTTTTTCGTTGATTTGGTTGCGAATGCGTCTTTTGTGTTATTAATTCGTTTTCTCAAATCAACGGTTTCGCCAACATATTGAGTGCCACAGATCTTGCATGTTAGAAGATATATTACATATTTGGTTCGACATCCTAACTTCTGATTGATAGTGTAGCTAATTCCTGTAGTCGAACTTCTGAACGATTTGGTCTCAGCATATGTTTGCAAATTATGCAACACTTGTCTTTGCAGCAATATGTGCCTGAATCTGTGGTCTTGTTTGAAGTTACCTTGGCACGTACCAGATGGTCCTTCAGATTTTAAGGTCTACGGCATGCAACCATAGGAACTTCTTGAACTATGCTCATCAGATGTTCGGCGGATTCAGTCTAGTTCCAATGCTTCCGAATTATCTGTTGTAACTTTGGGGCGTCGGGGTGGAAAGTAACCACGACGGGGACGCGTTTGTTGGTTTTCTTGGTTTTATATTTCAGGAGGGTTCGTCTATCGAGGAGTCTAGCTTTGTTAATATCCTCCTCGATGTAGCTATTTCTGTATCCTCTCCTTCTAAGGTGCCCCTTGAGCTATTCGAGTATCTTTTCAAAGGTATCCTGATATATATATATATATATATATATATATATATATATATATATATATATATATATATATATATATATATACCACTTAATTATTAGTAATTATCACAATGCGTCTGAATACTTATTCTGTCATGATTCTTTTAAATCACATAATGAGTCCTATACTTTTGGTGAAACGGACTGCTTCTGTGCCTTTTTGATGAATTCAAACGAAATCGCTACTTGTTGTGATTTTCAGTAATCTTGCATCATTTTAAAACAGTTTTATTTCAATTTTTTGACCATTTATGTAAGTATCGAAGTTTGATGTAACGTAATCGACAATATTATCATTTCTAATGCGCAGATTTCCACGCAGAATATGCGCCACTCACGCATTTTCTTCTTACTTCTTTTCTAATAGGTTACAGAAAGGTGGTGAGGCTTCTTTTTATCGAGCACACGTCAGTGGATAAACGAAACATATCAAAGTCATTTTTCCCTCCTCGTCGTTAACAGTTTTGTTAAAGTTTTTGTTAAAGTTTTTGTTTTTTTTATATTTCTTAATTTCATGATGGATTGGAGTGTCTTTTTTTAAAGACAATTCATTGTGCCTCTTTGACCTTGGTCCAAGGTTACAGTCACAGGCGATTTGTGTTAAAGTTTTGGTTGAATTTTTTAATTTACTCTTACTCATTACGAAACAAGTACGAATGATTCTGCTTCACACTCGCTCACTCTTTGACCTTGGGGTCAAGGTCGTATTCATATAAGTGTTGTGTTAAGGATTCGGGTAAACATTTTAGTTTGATTTTTTTTCATTCGATTTTGTTATGGATTCTATCAGTACTTTGGATTTCTCATTATGAAAAAGAAAATAAAAATTATTCGACACCCTTGCCCCCACATTTAATCATGTGGTCAAGGTCGCATGGCTAACAACCATGCTTTGAGCGTATGAAAATCCACGAAAAAGTAGTAGCACTAATAATAATAATAATTTATGTTCAAATCTCTTACGCTGTCATGAAAGCACCTGTTTGCCCTATAACTATGTAATATACGGATTTTCCTGATCCTTATGTTTAGTACTATAATTTTAAGATTATAGATGTAGATGTAGTGGCTTTTTTTGTTTTAAACTTAAGAAGTCTCGTCGCTACAGAGAAAATTGTCCTTACATGCCAGTATTACACATCAGATTAAAAACTAACAACAATCAGAGAGAGAGAGAGAGAGAGAGAGAGAGAGAGAGAGAGAGAGAGAGAGAGAGAGAGAGAGAGAGAGAGAGAGAGAGGAAGAGAGAAAGAGAGATTAAATTATCTAGTAGTCACAAGCTAGACCATCTAGACCGGTAACCAGGACAGTCGTTTGAAAATGCCGGTAATTTGCCCTGGTTGATGGTGCGTACTGGGTCAAGTCAGGGAGCACTAGACAGGGACTAATGAGGACATACTATATTTTGCTACCTTTTCATAAATCAGAAGGCGTGAGAATTCCATAGAATTGATGGAAATATTATTAACCCGATATTCCTCACAATGAACTTTCATGAAGGAATAGATAATACAAACCCACGATGGATATGTTGAGTAGAAGTGACGTTTCAGAATCACATATAACTCCTATTAATGTATATTATCAAGTTATTCTTACATGGTTTAAATGAAGTCGTTATAAAATGCAAGCTAGAGATATATTACTTTATTTACCTAATGAAAGATAGCTGAAGACGACCTTTGACCTATGAACTCTTGTTTGAGCCGCTCATCTTTTTTTTTTTGTTGATATTATTAATATTATTTTTACGCTAAGGTTCATTATATATTCCAGATAGCTTAGATCTGGAGAATCGTTAAAATTAACGCAGTATTTAAAAAAAAACAAAAACAAAAAAACAAAAAACAGTTATGTTATCCAAGCATTTCTTAGCATTTCCACGATATAAATCGTCATGATTATATATTTATTTGCCTTTTAGCAGCTAAAAAACTGATTGGTCAAGTTTTCTTTTGTTTTAGTGTGTGTGTGTGTGTGTGTGTGTGTGTGTGTGTGTGTGTGTGTGTGTGACTAAAATGAAATCGTTACAAAATAATGCGCACTACCAACAAGCTCCACAGATATGTTATCCAGCCATTTCTGAGCACTACGCATTATGAAAACGAAGTTGATCGAAGTTTTATTACTCTTGCTAACTATCCAATCTTGCAATTCCTTATTCCGCGCACCTTTGATATTTTCTCGAGAATAATGAACTCCGATCAGCTTTATTTTCGTAATGCGGAATTGCTAAGAAATGGTTGGATAACATATCTGCGGAGTTTATTAGTAGTGCGTATTATTTTTTTAACGATTTCATCTTATGAGAAACTTCCAGACATGAGTGATCTGGTAACCCGTAAAGGTTTGTAGCGTCGTGGACTTAAGAGCCAACCTCGAAGAGAACAAAACAAGAGATCAAAGGTCAACGTTTAGCGCTAAAGCGTCCTCAGCTAAATCAGAGAATTTAGCATACAGGATAGAGCTTTGTTTCCAGTAGATGAAAACTTTCAGTTTTCTCCAGTGTTAGAGCTCTGTTTTAAGTAAGTAAAATCTTTAGATTTCTCGGTTGTTAGAATTCTGTTTCCGGTAGGTAAAAACTTTTGGTTTTCTCGGGTGTTAGAGCTGTGTTTCCAGTAGGGAAAAACTTTCGGCTTTCTCGGGTGTTAGAGTTCTGTTTCCTATAAGTGAAAACTTTCGATTTTCTCAGCGCTATATGGATTTTACTTTAAATTATCTAATCCTATAATTGAGGAATTCCTAAAAATGATTTTTGGAAAATCTTGAGAATTTGCCGTTTGTGATATTTTTTAGTCTTGAAACAAAAAGGCTGTCGAGAGGAATTTTATAAACATCTTAGTGAAGGGACCTAAAATCCTTTCGAATGAGAAAACGAATCCAAAGAGCAGTTTCTGATTTGTTGAATTCTAGTGATGACATTATGACAGAATATATTATGAATTATCCACCTTGCTGGAGTAAAATGTATTTCTTTCAAATGTGCATTTTAAAAGCCGCAAAATTCGTATACGCGAAGTTGTTTGCTTAAAGTTATAACGCTGCGCGTAAACACAAAGTTATAACGCTGCGCGGAAATACAAATTTATAACGCTGTGCGCACATACAAAGTTATAACGCTGCGCGGAAATAAAAAGTTATAACGCTGCGCGCATATACAAAGTTATAACGCTGCCCGTATATACAAAGTTATAACGCTACGCGCATATACAAAGTTATAACGCTGCGCGTATATACAAACACAGATTATCTTCTTCTTATTCGTTCTGAAATTTATAAATATGATTTTACTTTAAGACTGCAACAAACTGGGGTTAAAATGTGTGGTTTGAAATTTTTTTAATTTGGGCACCCAAAATTGACTTGCTGTGTTCACGCATAAACATATGACAGATTAGGGGTACCAACCTTTTTTTCTTTTTGCTAATTAATAACTATCAGAAAACAATAATCAGCTGTATTACTGTTGAAAACAAAAACGCCACGAACTGTATTAAAAGAAAAAACCTAACTGTTAACGCCGTTGCCGTCGCCGCAGCTGGGAAGCGACCGTTATGTCCAACTTTTACACTAACCTGGAGTCAACATAAAGGAGAAGCAATGTTTGCAATATTCAAAGACAAGTGCATGAAAATTCCATAAGATGACTCTCTAGAGATCACCATCATAATGATTAGATGTCGTATACGAAAGAAGCTCTAAGCACTTACAAGCCATAGCTAAAAGGCTTTTAGTGTTCGAGAAAATATCCGAATCTTGAATTTATCACATATTCGTAAAGTTTTACATTGATGGTAATAAAATCTTCGCAAATTTTTAAATAGACTGTATGTCAGAAAAGAGACTCGTTACAATTGTATGTGTACGTAGAATCACATCGCATTTATGTTGTCGTTACAGTGCTATTAAAATGAACAGTTCAGATCAACCACTTTTGACTTATATATACATTGCATAAGTAGTACAGACTGTGTGTATATATATATATATATATATATATATATATATATATATATATATATATATATATATATATATATATATATATATAATCTGTTTAAGTGATAATTCCCAAAGTTTTTCATTTTCTTTTATGTTGTTGTTGTTTTACACCAGTTTTGGGGTTGCTTCACCCCGTCATTACATTATGGAAGCTGCAGAATTACATGTAAACTAAAATTGACTGATGTAAGAAGAATACACACTGAAATTAAAAAAGTGAGAAAAAAATGAGTAATTTAGCAATCGGAAATAGATTAAATTCACAGTATGTGCTTTCTTTAGTGTCTATTAATTTGAGTTGACAGACAATAAAATGCAATTAATTTTCAGTTGAGGACGATTACTAAGGTGTATGCAAGAATGTATTGAGAGAGAGAGAGAGAGAGAGAGAGAGAGAGAGAGAGAGAGAGAGAGAGAGAGAGAGAGAGAGAGAGAGAGAGAGAGAGAGAGAGGAACTACTTGAATGATTCAGTTATCACATTTCGAAACTGAGATATCAGCAGAATGGAATACGCTTCTTTTCAGATAGCTACTCCTCAATTTTGGTAGACGATTTTAGTCTGTTAGTGTACCGGAAGGTAGGACTGTAGAAATTATCCCGTATAGCACATGAACCTAACGTACAGTTCAACATTCACAAATAACGTGGAGTACCTAAATTGGCAGAGTTGACCATCGTATTTAAAAGTAGAGGACATCTCTTTCCACGCAGAAACTTTAAAATAAACGTTATCAACCTAAAAAAAATTCTTTAAAAATTGAAAAAATGTTTCTCTCAATACATCATGAACACCGACCACGCATGTGTTTATATAAACTGAACTGATAAAAGTCGCACGTTTTATGCATTAGTGTTTATTCAGTTTACACAATATCGTTAAATAAAATAGCAATCGGCAGCAAAACCATAAATATCGGCACATGTCAACATAAACAATATGGCCACAGTCCTAACTTACATGCGCGACCCTGTCGTTCAGCGTTAAGAGAAATAACTTTTAAGTCGTTTCAGAGTAGCTCAAAAGAAGCGTACTCTGTCGATAAATCAACCAGATAAGTAGTACACAATTCATACAGAACTTAACATTTTTCAAGGTGTTTGTCATAAATGTCCGTAATAATGCAATTGGGTTAAAATGACGAAATAACGTATGTTAGAGAATTCATCACACTATTCTAATAGAAATGGACACCCTCAAGCATAAAAATATTTATTGCACAAATCAACAAATAAGAACTTTTTCGTTCAGTACGAATGGGTTTCATACTCAGTACTTTTTGAGCCAATTAAGACATGCATATGGGATTGTAATGTCATTACAAATTACTGACCCTGATTAAACAGGAAACTTCTAGTGAAATAATCTTTATCTGACCGCTTGATTTGCCATCGTATGATGCGCTGGCAGATGAGGTTATATGCTGTTCGATTGAAGTGTTAAGCAGAACGAGCAACGCAGACCCCAATCTGTAGGCCCATAATGTGATGGCATATTTTGGTCCACATTTGCAGTTTCGTGCATTTTTTTAAAAAGCGGATAAATACAAAACCTCCGTTTATTGACTATATCATTGGAAGCGCTGTATTGTCTAGGTCATAAGAAGGAGCTCACACCATTCAGCGCCATATCATAAGATTAAAAGTAGCAGTCACTGTAATTCCACATTTACTTTTTTTTTTTTTTTTTTTTTCTTGTCTTTTTATAGTCCAGCTTATCCAGCTTATATGCAATATATAATCTCTGTTAAGTATACACACGGGGAGTCGCCGCCCTGTCCACAGTTTAGTTTTGTTTTCATCACTTCTGATAATATGACTCTTCAATATTATGCGCACCTCTGCCTAATTGATTATTGTTTTGTTTGTTTGTTTGGCTGGAGGGCGAAGGGGCGGAGTTGCAAGCGTGCAAGCTTAACGAGGCTTGAAGTAGTGTGCTTCCCTTCGGACTGAAAAGATGTTATAGATGAGTCTTTTATAGGTTAATTTCTAGTGTAGAGTGCGCCACAACAGCCATCTTCATGCTTCAGAAGAAGTGACATTCTCGAGAAAGTCTTACTGCAGCCTTTACAGCTGTATTTCTTGACGTCAGAGTGTGTCTGCAGATGCGCGCGCAGATTGGAGCGATCTGCAAATGCGCGTGCGCAGTGCGAGCACCGGAAGGGTTTCTCGCCAGTGTGTGTCCGGATGTGTCCTTGTAGCAGCCAGGGTCTGGAGAACGCCTTACCACACACCTTACACTTACAAGGCAGCGTGTGTGTTCGTATGTGCATTTTAAGCGCTCCTAGGGATACGTACGTTTTTTCACAGTATTTACAATTAAATTCTTTTTTAATCTGACTGGAGCAGTGAAACTGCTTATGTTTCGACAGACCACTAAAGGTGGAATAATGTTTGTTGCAGCCGTCGCACTGGTATTTACCGATGTCTGACTCTTTGTGCTTTCTCAGATCTGTTCCAGACAGATCCTTATTTGCTGTTGAATCCTCCTTTATGTAATCCGAACTTCCATTCACAGGGCTGAATGCTGATTTAAGTATATTTAGCTCATTCTCAAAATTCCTGCTTTCCAAAGTATACAGTTTTTCGGTCTGAGAGTGCATGTAAAAAGGAGACATTCCCGGATGATACACTGGAGGCAATAGGTTGCGATGAAGTCTATAGGATCCAAGATGTTCTGGAAATGCTGGGCGGAGAGGGTAATGGTCTGACAATGGTGGAAAGGTCATGCAGGGAACACGAAATGGATAAAATGGAAATTGGTGATGTGCAGCTTGGAACATCGGTGTGTGCCACGCTGATGAGCCGTAGGCCTTGGAGGGTTCTGTAGGACTTTCGCTGGGACTAGGGATACATTTTGGACTTTCGCTGGGACTAGGGATACATTTTGGACTTTCGCTGGGACTAGGGATACATTTTGGAGCCTCAGAATCCTGCTCCTGCTGTCTCTGACCCAACGGATGCAAGTCTCTATTCAGCATCGCCACCGCTTGAACAGGGCTCATCTTCTCATAGTGGAGACCTGTGTCCCGCGAACCATTCAAGTTTCCCTCTGTAAAGAGAACAATACATAATGGAATAATTGAATTCACATTCAGTTCTATCACAGATCTGTAAATGAAACAATTAAAAAAAACAAAAACAAAAAACACTTCATTATTTCCCATTCCATCGTTGCTCAATGACACCGCCATCAAGGAGGGCAACATTGTAAACATACTCATTACTCAGTGGCTATGGTAACTATAAACGGAATTCTTTATTATACTTACTTCTAAGGATCAAAAGTTTTCATCCCAAATTTCTTCTTTTGTAAAAGTAAAACTGACTCAAGATGGTATTATATTACATTTAGTGTAATGCTTAGTTATTATTCATCAGGTCAGTGCTCTTTGTGACGATGATATGGTTTACAAAACTGGATTCGTTGTGTTCAATATTAGATCTATCAAAGATTACTGACCTTGACTTTTGACCTTTGGCTATCCGGTGATACCCGGATGGATGTTAATGACGTCACATCATCTTTCTCAATGCAGCTATTCCCACACCTTTGTGAGACTATATATTTTCTACCATGAGTTGAACCATTATTATTAATCAATGAATGAAAATCTACGAAATATGAAAAGAAAAGAAAGTTATAAAACTTGCTATATGAGAATCGCTTGCAATTAAATATTTCATCTAATAAAGAAAACCACGTGAATCTGTACCAAGTCAAGATCTGTACATTATGCAGCCATGTCTTTCAAACAGACGGCAAGTCGCAAGCTGAATACGTATCTCTGTGTGTTTTAGTGTACGGAGATGTAATAGGTTCAATTGATAACTTTTATTTGCCATAAAAAGTCATTTTAAAAAACTGAAACTTTGTTTTCTTTAGATTTAGAGCTCTGCTAAATTTTCTGGTGTTCACGCAGATAGCCTTCTCAATACAGTCCCAATTGTCTTTCTTTAAAAATTCTTACGGTTATTGGTTTTACACTGATGGGGCAACACATTCATTTGTGGCTGGTCGGGGTAAGGTCTACATAATGTTTTATGGAGCACATGTTACAAAGCAACATATACGCTGTTTGCATATAAAATTCAGCGGACCGCGAATGTCAACGAGCCGTGGGTCAAAGGTACAGATAGGGAGAGACAGATGCAGACAGGGCTAATTAATTCTATCCGAAAGACAGGTGTAAACAGGGCTAATTAATTCTATCTCAAAAAATGGCACCTCAACCCACTTGGGAATGCCACAATACACGCGTAACGTAAAATTCGTAAGGCCAGGCAGGTGAAATTGTCTCGTGCGGATTATGGTCACTACCTCAGATGGTCATTTACATTACGGTCAGCAACTTTCGTACTGTGAGCCGTCACAAGTCATATGAAAAAAGCACAATAAAAAAACCAAGGAAAAAAAAAAAACACGAGAAGTAATGACCATACGGTTTACACCGTTCGGGAACAGTATTTAAAAAAAAAAAATGTCTCCAACTAACTCTTGAGAAATCTTGCATACACTGCTATGATCACAATTATTGTGGGGTATGACTCTAGACGGACGTAGGATGAAGGGAGGAATAGTCAAAGTGTAAACGTATTTATTTTTATTTTTTTACCTCGAAGCTGGTTTGAATCTTCCTTAAATACTTTTAAGTTTCCGATAATTTTAAATTTGGCTCAATTTTCTCCACATATAAGGAAAAAGGAAAGAAAAAAGAAGAAAAGAGGCCAAAGTATCAAGCATTTTTGAAAGTTTGATAAGGATCTGGAATGAATTGTGTAATCGAACTTCCTGACAAGTCACTTTGCAAATATCATCGGAGGAAAAATCTACACAAGATTTGGCCAGATAATCTGGAATCCCCCTACCCCGTTATATATTAAATGTATGGTGATGAATGTGCATCATCGAATGCTCACATATGAGTGTTTTACAACGCTTAATTCATTCGAATGAAAATATTTTGCTCACCCTCCCCCGTTAAAGTATAGCAGATTTTCTGCTATTTGCCCTTTTGTACTTCCTCAAGTCTTTCTGTCCGTTCGTCCAATGCGGGCTAGCTCATCAGCACGATTGCGCAAAAACGACAAGACCTAGACAAAATAGATTTGATAGACGTATTTTTTTGCAAATATAGATACAAATCTAATTAGATTTTAGGGCCATTTAAGTGATTTTTGTATATTTCAATCAGTCATTTTAACATTGTGGACTTTTTGTGAAACGATTGTTAGTACTATTACACAGAAACCACTTGATAAAGGAAGACAAAATTTGGCATCCATGCTTCTACGTATAAATGACATGATTAAATGTTTGTGTCATTTAAATTGTACTGTGCATGTTTTATCACTTTTTTATTTTTAGGACATAGAATTTTTTTGGGAATAGCGGGGTTATAAGTGTTTTACATTTTAACAAAATAGTTTGTTTTACTTAAATAGTTTTTAGGCTACCAATTTTTTTCCCGATTTAAAATCCCTAGTTAAGTAATAAAATGCTTCATATGATAAATGAGTCTCATAAAAAAAGCTGTCATTTAAATATTGTATTGGAATTTTTTGTATCGTTATAGATTTTATAAACACGTAACAATTACATTTAGATTGAACTGTTTGACAACGATCGAATTTTTCACCTCCCAAACAATTTCTTTAGAGGGAAATATTATTGAATAATGGTATAAAAAAAAAGTCACGGCCGAGTCGAGAACACCTTTCCCCTCGGGCAAACACGAAAAGGTTAATTAGCACCTGCCACCTGTTAACTGGTATTTCTCAATCTGATTGCTGTACGTACTGTCAAGGGCTATACATATATTGGGGCTAATCTGACTATTAATATGGATTACATGATATAAATGTCTGATATATTTTATATTTATATGAAGAAGATTTATGAGCTAATTTCGACTTGTTTGTTCGTCTATGCAATGATTAATACAATGTTAAAACAGGACTGCAAGGAAGGATTAGGAGAGATATAATTTACAAGCCTATCTAAATAGACCAACCATTTTATATATAACGCAAAAAAAGAGTTTTTCTTCTAAAGAAGAGCCTGATTAGCTCGAAACGTTGGGAAACTGTTCTATAACTGCGCAGTTACCAATTTTTGCGTCAATATCCCCTTCCCTCCTCCTCCTCCCCGCGCTTAAAGTGGCTAGTGACTGAACTTAATTGGAAACAAAGTGTTATTGATCTATATGTTCATCTTATGAGTGGACAAGAGAATTCAATACAAAACACTGACCATTTTCGATGAAGCATTTAATGAACTGAAAGAAGAAAATGTTTGCACTACATGAAATTTCAGTGAAGCTGATTTTATGTACAGTTATGTTTCTCAATGCAGAACAAATTAATATCATTTTCCTGTTTTCGGACAGAGGTCTGTATTATACTTTCCAAAGAACAACTTCTGAAATTAGGTATGAACTCAACTGAAACAAGGTTTATGAAAGATCTGCTAAATGTTTGTACACACACACACACACACACACACACACACACACACACACACACACATACTGAAAGGAAAATATTCGAATGAACAAAAAGGCGGGCAAAACAGAGAGAGAGAGAGAGAGAGAGAGAGAGAGAGAGAGAGAGAGAGAGAGTTGGATACCGTTAGTAGTAGTTACTGGACCATTAGAACTTGAGTCAGCAGCAGCTGTAACTGTGTGGCCAACAGCTGAGTTTTGGTTTCTCTCATCCCCTGACTTGCTGTTCCTCTCACACAGGGGCCAAACAATCGGAACTCGGAGCACACCGCCTAGTTCCTGATTCGAAAGTGTATCGTCTCCAGATAGTGAGATTGGCAGTGTATCTTCTTTCTGTTTGTGTATCAGAAACGAGCGTGGCATCCCCAATTTTTGGAAAATAGTCATAAACGATTGGTCCTGATCTTGAAATCTTTGACAAAATTTTTATGTAATGTATTTCACCACAAGAGATGATTTTTTTACATCCAGTTTATACATGTAACTGTTTCAAGAATAACATTTCTGCGTCATCGTACTCATCATTTCTTTACCACGAGAACAAAGTCTGTTCATACCGTCTTTGATTGCGAAGCGAGTCTTTTCTGGTGATTTGAAAGGAAATAATCGGCGTCAGAGCAAATTTTGATGAAAATAACGAATGTAAATCAGTGCTATGGGACAAACCAATTGGAAACCGAGTACTTGCTATTCCTGTGTCTTTGACCAATCGTTTTCGGTTAGGATAATGAGAATTGACCCGCCTACTTCGCGCTCGGTTTGTCCTCGTGATTGTTCTCTATTGACACAGCAACAGGTGTAAGAGAAGAAAGGAGGAATCAATTTGTGGTTGAGATACCCTATATACCCGTGTAAAATACGCACTCAGTGACAAACAGCTTAGACTGATATATACGCAAATGGAACAAGATTTTTTCATTCTGCTTGTGGTTTCAAGCCAGTAGCAAAGACCTGGATGTGCTGGAGTATCACGTGACGGCAGATTGGGTTTTACGTTCTGCGTAGATAAATGCACTGAAGTACGCCGGTAAACACGATAGCCCTATCTTTACGCGTCACAAGTCACGAATGAAAATACAGGTAATGTGGTAATCCGAAATGGGCTATAATGCAAAATAATGGCGATCAATTAAAGAAACACTTATACATGTGGAGCGATTGGAAAGAGGAACTGTGAAAACTGTCATAAAATCTGTTCGTAATTTCTGACAAGTGAAAACAAGCTTCAAAGTTAAAACTCGAAGGGTAATTTTAAGAGTGAAATGTTACAAAACGTGAATTAATCTTTACAAGGTAATACAAGCACACGGATATTTGATATTTGTCCGCTTCCTATTCTTGCTCAAAAACAGCGTGGCGGTATATTTAATGTAGAGAGAGAGAGAGAGAGAGAGAGAGAGAGAGAGAGAGAGAGAGAGAGAGAGAGAGAGAGAGAGAGAGAGAGAAAGAGAGAGAGAGAGAGAGAATATGCTGCAGAAGCATACGTTGGCTTTTCCCCCTCTTTGTCTATGCAGTGGGCGCATCCATAAATATCGTTGCGGGAGGGGGAGGGGGCTAAAGAAGTAGGTGATAGGTCTGTGGGACTGAACCCCTGGTGTGGGCCCAGGGGGCGAAGAACCCGGAATCTCCTGCATTTTCAGAGTATTCAGGGCATACATGTAACCACCTAACTGTACAGAAAATTTACTGTATGTAACGTTTCTGTTGTTTCGCGCACATTTTTAGTGATGGTGGTGGTGGGGCTGCCGGATCTGTCGGCCCACACACCCACCCTGGATCCACTCCTGCTATGAAAAACAACCAAATAAAACAAAACCATTAACAAATTCGGCAAGATGTTCATAAAATGTTCTTTATCCAAACAAATCGTCACTAAGGAAGAAAGGAGTGAAATGGAAGAAGCACACAAACAGGGCGACAGCATTTCTAATGTGTCATGCCTTCAGATACAATATGTGATTCATATAGCGGATAACAACTATATTTCAAGATTTGCTCACATCTTCGCGCGTCGTCGATAAAACAAAATCTGCGACAGTATATCTACCGTTAGTACATTTGATTTTAATACACTTCGAAAATTTGGTTGAAAAACAGCTGAAAATGTAATTGTCCGTGTCACCACGTCGTATGGTGATGCATTAGGTCATGATTATGTCATATTTCCTGAACGTATATCGTGGATTTTACTTCCGGTAATTTTGACATTCACCCAATCAGAATGCGCGTTATATTCGTAGATGTGTCAGAACTGAAATAGGTTTATAAAATCTAATAATGATCTCGTACATTGTGTATCAATAACTGTTATCATGGAACTGCAATAAATTATTAAAAAACTATTTCTGAAATATGATAAAATTTATGCCGACGCGAAGTGTTTCCAAGGTGAAAGATTGACCAGAAAAACGCTCACCGTAGAGCCCTTAAATCGACAGGTATTACGGTCACAAAGGTTTATCTCATTAAATAACAATAACAATCTCCAAAACAGATTAAAACGCATTTCAGTTTTTCTCAATTGTTGCTAGTTGTATCATAACATCTTCTCCCCTCTGGACCTGCCATGACGGCAAAAGAAGTTTGGAAGGAATGCGACAGGTGTGAGACGGATCATGCAATGCACCGGAGTTTGAATGCGGACTGGAGGTTTGAGCTGAGCATTTCTCCCCCACATTGTCACCCAGCCTTTATGTCCTGCAAAATCTATTCTAAACTGCACTCAAATCGTGGTCTTCATATTAAGTAAATCCTTTCTATATTTAAAAACTGAGGGAAAACAATGGTAATTATATTCACACATAACTGTATCGGGATTTCATAGGAAGGTTATGGGATCAGACAAATTCTTGCAAATCGTTTTGACATAGGGGCTAAATTTGGCAATACATTTAATAGTAAACTATACACCTATGTGAAGCCAAAGTAAATGGTGAAAAAAGAAAAAAAAAAAAAAAAAAAGAAAGAAAAAAGAACAGAAAATATTTTCAGAAAAGGACTAATTTCTTTTCAAGTTGTAGTCGTTTCCCCAAAATCTTTGATATCTTGAACGGCGTTTCATAAGAATCATGTACACGAGTTGAACGTTGTTTTTCGATACCAAGGCTTTCATATGTTGTTGGTTTTTATTATGTTCTTAATTCAAGTGTCTTATTTTGCTGCATCTAATGCCCTAAGCTCGTGGCCAGCTACAAAAAGAAAAACATACTGTACCAATGCGACATGTGTCGCAATATGCCAATAAGCACAAAGGAAATCGACACTTATGTCAGGTGTATGATTTCTACTCACGCAGGTGGACACGTTTTTCAAACATGGCAACCGTCGAAATAGAAACGTAATCTTTCTTTAGTTATTAGGACTAAATTATTCTGCTTTTGAAATGTAAAAACGCAAGTATATACCTGCTATGCCGCCATATTTGATCCTCCTATTCTTCATGGTCATCCGTTTGTCATTCTCTTCGCTTGTCTACCGTATGCAAATTGAGCATGCGCAAGTGTGTTCGTGATTTAAACAAGTGTTGTATTAATCGAACGTACCCGTAAATGCGGTGTTTTTCTGGCAGGATCCTTTAACTCAATGTGATATTGTAAGTAGGAATTAGTTCTTTCTGGTATGATACGGTAGCGTCACAGGACGACTGCAATATTTGGCGAAAGATGTATGCCCTGTGTGAAATAATAATATATCAGTGGTGTAGCAACCGCCCAAGCAACCCCCGCGGTGGAGGGGTGGGAGTGGCAAAATTGCATCAAACAACTTTTTTATTGAGCAGCGGCCAGAATTAAGTGTGTGTGTGTGTGGGGGGGGGGGGGGCAGAATTTCTCGCTAAGTCACTGATAATACATGGAACGTTTACATCGTTCAAATAAGTAACGTATTACATGTTTAATAATGCAAATTCATATTGTAAGGTTATGATCAGTTAAATAAGTTTTATATTCATTTCTTTTTCTACACTCTCAGTTTTTCGACCAAGCGATATAGCTGAATGATCATTAATGTGACCACGTTGCCCAGTGCGCGTAAATTAGTAAATAGTTTAATTATCCCTAGTACTGACCGATTAGAAGTAGTTATACCGAGATGATTTCTGCGGTATTTTAATAGCTCCTGTAATTCCAACGATACATTCGTTCTTGAAACAGAGATGCTTTATGTTGTAGACATATTTTATCATTAAATGCGTTACTATACTTTTTCCCCCATTGTTCTAATCGTTTCGCAAATAGATTAGAAAATGCAAAGGATGAAATTGTTATGGGAGGTTTCATACGAGGACCTGGACAGCACACGGTGAAGCATTCCCTTTGCACATTTACAGTGACTGATTCAATACATGGTTCAGGCTTGTGTACAGGTGAGTGGTCGCGAATCCATGATCGGTGGTTTCCTCCCCGACCTGAAAGGCCTACATCTTAGCCGCGGAGCGTATGTTGTATAAGTTGTTGGAACCAATCACAACTTCTCGGGTATTTACGTACCGAAAATACACATCCAGTGTCTGAACGAAGCAACCATTTTAGAATCATGTCAGTATTCAATGAATGCGGTTATTTCGAACTACTGTGGTTTCACTTTTGAATATCTCTGATTAGTAAAATCAGCTTGATTTAAAACCCCTGAATAGTCCGATTCAGTGTTTTTAATGGCACAGAGTGAAACGGTCTTCCAGCGAACAATCGCACACATCACTTCACCTCACACATAGGAGCTTATTCTCGGATAAGTATTAGTTTTCCAACAACCTTGCTGGATTAGGCTAATGCATTTGGGTGCCGGATTGAACCCATTAATGTATTTGGCATTATTGGTGAGGGCTTGTGGGGGAATCTGTATAATTGTGTCCCCTTTTCTCAGTTAAGCAAGGAGTACGCGTAATAATAAATGACTAATTGTTGGAAAGAATTGATTGATTTCCTTGAAAATGTATTTTGTAGATGTAAAGTTAACAGCACATAACAAGTCTGATGAAAATCTGATAAAAAAGTACAGCCTCCATAATGACAAGAAATTCAGCCAATCATATACGAGAACGTCTAATAAATATGCGCAGATGCTGCTTATATTCCAACTCATTTGAGATCTTGATGGTATAAGCTTATATACCAAGTTTAATCAAAATCTGGTCATAAATACGGCCTTTAGAGTGGTAATAAGCGCTGCCAATCATATGCTAAAACGTATAATTAATATTAGCAGATGTCGCTCATAGCGTCTGAGATCTAAATAATATATGAGTGGCAACAAGCTCAGACAATTAGATGCCAGAACACGTCAGGGATATGCACAGATGGCGCTCATGATATAAGAGTCATCCGAGGTCCTAATGGTATATGTTGATATAGCAAATTTCAGCAAAATCTGATCATAAATACAGCCTCCAAAATGTTTAAAACAATATATAAATAATCAGCCAATCAGATACCAGAATGCCTCATTAATATGTGCGGATAGTGCTAACGCATTTGGGTGCCGGATGGAATCCATTAATGTATTTGGCATTATTGGTTAGGACTTGTGGGGGAACCTGTATAATTGTGTCCCCTTTTCTCAGTTAAGCAAGGAGTACGCGTAATAATAAATGACTAATTGTTGGAAAGAATTGATTGATTTCCTTGAAAATGTATCTTGTAGATGTAAAGTTAACAGTACATAACAAATCTGATGAAAATCTGATAAAAAAGTACAGCCTCCATAATGACAAGAAATTCAGCCAATCATATACGAGAACGTCTAATAAATATGCGCAGATGCTGCTTATAATCCAACTCATCTGAGATCTTGATGATATAAGCTTATATACCAAGTTTAATCAAAATCTAGTCAAAAATACGGCCTTTAGTGTGGTAATAAGCGCTGCCAATCATATGCTAAAACGTATAATTAATATAAGCAGATGTCGCTCATAGGGTCTGAGATCTTAATAATATATGAGTGGCATCAAGCTCAGACAATCAGATGCCAGATGTCGCTCATGATACAAGTCATCCGAGGTCTTAATAGTATATGTTTATATAGCAAATTTCAGCAATATCTGATTATAAATACAGTCTCCAGAATATTAAAAACAAAATAATTATTTAAAAAAAAAAAAAAAAAAAATGCCAATCAGATGCCAGAATACCATCGGCTTTTTCCGTCGCATACGAGAAAAAAACATCGGATGTAATGGTGGCCATTTAAACTGCCGTCAATCTCGAGGTTATTATTACATCATAATAACTTCACTGACGTCACAACGATTCATCACTAATAGGAACTTAAGCAGTAGTTTAAAGCTATGGGAACTGAATGATTTCTTCCATTTCTTTTTTATTTATTCGAAGGTTTCAGGAATTATAGTAAATATATAAAAATGTATGTATCTTGATGGTGAAACGTCGTGAAATTATTTTTCTTCTACTCCTATCTTTTATTATGAAGATTTTTCTTCGAATCTAGCCAGATATTCGTCCGACAAATGCTTGACTGGTCCCATGTCTCAAATTAAACAATATGACTGGTCAATGAAAAGAGTCTAAAAGCAGTCAGTTGTTGGATAGTGGGGGTGGGGGTGTTGGTTTCAGATAAATATAAAGAGAGTATATTAAACACTATACAGTTAAATTGTGTGTGGTAGTCAATACTATACAAACCCTACTATCATCTAAATGCTAGAAGGTCAATCAAATTGAAGAAATCCAGAACATACTGAAGTGTTAGACGAAACTGGGAATGTGTGAAATGTCTACATGCCAATGTCACGTTGTCTGTTGTGTTACATCACAGTGATGCCATTCGCTCTCGGTGACGTTTCATCGCGATGTCATATAGATTGCATTGATACCCACGGGATTAAACTAACGAATCAAAGTACCTGCGAAAATACCGTCTGATGTCAGAGCCACTAACATAGCCCAACTCACGCTCCTTACAGCTCATACTTTTTTTTAGAATATATCGCTGCTGTAAGGCTGTTTTGAGCCCTGGATCATCTAAACCTTACTTAATCGTCTGCGCATATTAGTACACGATCACGTTGACTGGATTCCACCTTATATATATTATTACAGATTGAAATCCAATCAAAACTGAGGGAAAAAAGAATAAGAACCTGCATAGCGGCCCAGATGCGCTTCATTTTGACGTCACCTGTATATTGTGACGTCTATCGCGTACTGCCTTATAGCAGCGCCATTCCTGTGTTCCATCACTGCAAGTAAAGAACTTCTGACTTTTTTCTCCAACGTATTTGGCAAAATCCTCCCATTCTGCATTAAAGCCATTGTAGATAAAAGATCGCAACAGGAGAAATATTAATTGAGTATGATGCAGTCATGAACGTGTACGTTTTCTCCAAGTGGCACGTTATCACCAATTTTACAACGTTGTGGCAGTGGTATTATCTACCATAGCGAGGTAACCCACTGTGAGGAGTATGGTCCAATTTTGCCGACAACATGTTGTCACCACCATATTGGCTAAGCTAAAATTGGAACAGGGTATGGCTCTAGTCAAAAACTTACCAATTTGGGAAGTATCACTATGATTAGTTCCGAGTCTCTTTCAGAGAGTCGAATTATTTATTCTAATTGAAAATAGACGAGGATGTTCTGAATACCCTTATGGATTGTTTATAGAAAACGGATACTTTGTGATCTCATCCCTGGAGAAAGCGTTGACATCATGGAGATTACAACGTTGTTATGTTCATGATGTCAAAATAAGTTTCGGCCAATATACAACGAAATCTAGCTTACAGTATTTTTCACGTATAATACTCATACTACTTTTTACTACTTATAGGCGTGAACAGTGGCGTACTAAGGGTAAATGGCACCCGGGGCGACGATGAAGGCCCAAAGGGCCAGAATACGAGGCCCGAATTTTTATCAGCTGTTTTGGCGCCCCAAGACCTCTGGCGCCCGGGGCAACCGCCCCGTTCGCACCTCCCCTTCCTTAGTAAGCAACAGGGTGTGAATTTTCCTTCTTTGCTTCATTATTAATTTAGTTTCATTTTAGTCCACGCTTACAGCGCCTCTCTGCGCTCCAAAGTTTATGGCGCCTTGTTTTCGTTTCAATTGTTTTTTCCCACGCCCTGATTAGCTTTCCGCTGTATTGCGACGAAAGCCGAAGAGAGCCTGGTGACCAGGCTAATCGAACTGCTCTTAGTGACGCTTTGTTTCTTTCGAAACGCCACTGCCAACACCAGTTGATATCTGTAAACCGTGTGTCAGAAACGCCTCCTATTGGTATTTGCTTCATATTTCACGGGATTCTCAAAAGTAACAAAATTAATCAAAACAAATTAGTAAACCTTGAGTTAGCAACTCTAGCATTGTAATTCTTAACATTTCATCAGATTTTTCGCCAAGATTCAACGTAAACCACTGAAAAGACAACTCACAAGGCTGACTCCGTGGTCACACATTCTGTGTGGCAGTGGTGTTGTTTACTTACGTTACCGGAGAGCAGCTGCCTAATCTCATTCGAAACATGGTCGGCCTTTTTCGTAACTTGCTTGAAAAAAGACCTCTGATGTAGCCTCGATCAACCAGCCCACTTCGGTTTTCATTGCTATGCATGGGTAAACCCCCCAGGCAAAACAAAAAGAAAACAAAAAAAACAAAACAAAAAAAACCAAAAACAAGCGAAACGAAAACGATGTGCTCCAAAATGTGGGTCGCTAGACGACGCTGTAATCGTTGACTAAGCTACATTCAATTTTTAATGCAAAGAAAGTATGCCAGTTAACAGGTTCAAACTAAATAAGGTAAAATTTTGATCAGTGAGGAAGATTGATGCTATATCATAGAGGTTGTATATGTTTGTTTAACGTCATTTATGGCGTCATGCCCATTATGACGTCAGAGTCTGAGTGGTTTCAATTCTTTTTTATAGGATGCGATCAAAATGTATCCACTTGAATTTAAAAGAAATATACAAGGGGGTGCTGTTTCTACTGTAATTCCTCAGGCTGATATCTGCAAATTCTTTTGCAGATTCAGTCGGGGCAGGCCAAGACTACCACGGATTTAATTGGTGGCATTTGTGAACTGCCCTTATCCCCGTGGTTGTTATTGCGTCATAATAAATTCATTGACTTCAGAACGACTCAATAACGTGTCATGCCTAACAGCAATAGTTTGAGTCTACTGAAGCTGAATGACATCTTAATTTTATAGCTGTTTCGTTAATAACAAACCAAACATTAATTTCTTTCATTCTATACCAACGTTTTAAAAATACTCATTCTCGTCCATGTCATTGCTACATTTAATATTAAATATTTCTTTCCATTGTAGTATTAGAAAATGTATGGGCTATTTGTGTAGTCTAATTAAAAAGTTTATTTAACAAATATTTCATTTTTAGTATATACTTAAGTGTGAAATATAGACAATTATTGGCGAAATATTTGTCATATTTTTTCACTCTTATATTTTTACGTGTGAAAAATATATCCTTATACTTTCACGTGTGAAAATACAAGATTTCCCATAATGGCATGCAACGTTTGATTGTGTGTGCCTACAGAAATTATACTTGAAGCAAGAAAAAACGAGCACTTACAGAGTTAGAACAAAGAAATGGAAACCGCACTACCTTTCAGGCATGGAAATTATTTTGCAGTTGAAAGTTAACTCGACGCCGTTCACATCTCAACGAAGTTATTACCCCTTACTATCTTGACAACAATAACAATAAACCCGGTGATTTTGTGTTGCTGGATAGGATGAAATTAATAGTTTACAAAATGACATAAATATAATATATTGCAACAGATTATGTCATCCCGATTCTACCGCTCTCTTAAGTCGCTGATGTTTATATGATCAGCTTATGACTAGGGTTGAAAGTGAGGTGAATTTACGAAAAAAGTGTGTGTGTGTGTGTGCTGAAGAGTGAGTTTAATCTTTTAAGCTTCGATTCAGGAGCAAGTATGGTATATAATAAAAAGAAAACTTCTTTTCCTGCGTAAATACTGGATATGTTTCATCTTGTGTTATAAAAACAATATATATTAACTCTGGCTTTGCCACTCGTTAAAATGTCGCGTTTTTTAGTACAACACGACGAAATATATCCGGTATTAAGGTAGGAAAAGAAAATATCCGCTATTTGATAGCTGCCAAGAAGCGAGCAGCTGTGATACAAATTTAAATAACAGTCAATAATTCAATAAGTGTCTCATCGCATGCGAGATAACTTCATGATGTCACAAGAACTGTATGAGGTGTCGTCACAAACAGCAATGTAAGCAGTAGTTTCAGGCTATTTAAACTAAATGATTTATTCAACATTTTTCATTGCAACGTTGCAAGAATACCCCCCCCCCAAAAAAAAAAAAAAAAAAAAAAAAGTGCAGGTATTTAATTGATTACTGAAACGTGTCGGGTGTTATTTCTAACACCTATCATTGATTACTGAAAAGTGTCGGGTGTTATTTTGAACACCTATCATTGATTACTGAAACGTGTCCGGTGTTATTTTGAACACCTATCATTGTTTATGTATCTGTTCTACTCACCTCTAGTTGGATGTTCGTCAGTCAAAACCATACCAATTTGGGAAGCATCACTAAGATTACCGAGTCTCTTACTAAGAGAGTTGAAGCTGTTCGACTCGCATCGGAGAGTGACGAGGACTTTCCGAATGTGTGAGGAGTCAATTGGAACGTCCTTGTCCTTTTCCATCGCATGATGGAAAAAAGAAGAAAAATAAACAACGAATGGTTTCTTCAATTTTTTTTATTACAAAATTGCAGGAATAATATTAAAAATTAAATGTGCAGGTAATCATGCAACTTTGTAATAAAAACAATAAAATTGAAGAAATCATTCGATTTTAGTTGTCTGCAACTATTGCTTGCGTTGCTGTTAGTGATGACACGTCATCTATTTATTGTGACGTTATTAAGTTAGTATGACGTAATAACAACCACGGGTTTGAGGGTAGTTCAAAACGGCCATTTTTTTTACATCCGAAGTATTGGTATATCTATGTTGTCCAACTGAAGTATGCACATTTATCGTCATATCTACATAATCATGTCAGCAAAATGCGATGGCTAACTCGCCTTGTTGACGTAAAATTCGTTGTTTGAATCATGTATGCAATAAAAATTGTTGACGGCAGCCTAATACTTCCATATAATCTATAGTATTCGCACACCCTCCCGGCAGCTACCGATTTCAAAAACACTAAGCATCAAGGATATAAAAAATACACAAAACTTACTCATTTCATTTATTCATTTATAATTTCTAACTCGATTGCCACCAAGCGGTCCCTAACATTACTACTTTAAAGACTTCAAGCACCTGAGAAACTTGTACCAAATATAGATGATTTGTCAGAACTTCAAAAAACTATCCATTGAGCAAGAAAAACCAACCAAGCCAACTGTACCTAAATTACTCTGTACATCGAAGAACAAACATAAATACGTCATTCACTTTAGAAACCGAAAGTTGAACATACAGTTAGGTATCAAACTAATAAAGATAGATATAGTTGTCTTGTTTGATCAATAATCGTGATTGAAATCATACATCGAGCTTAATACGTGTTTGAGGAAAACAAAATACTTCCAACGATTTCGAAAGGGACTTTTTCATGCTGATAAGTCACTCAGGAAGAGGACAGCTATTAAAACAGATTTAAAAAACTATGGAAAAGTTTAAAAAAAGATATATCATTTGCAAGAAGAACAATACTTGATGATGATTTAATGTTAGGATGCCTTAAAAACAATAAAAATTAATTAATCAAACATGCATAATAATAATAATAATAATAATAATAATAATAATAATAGTAGTAGTAGTAGTAATAATAATAATAATAATAATAATAATAATAATAATAATAATAATAATAACTTTACTTTCTGAGGATAATACATTTGGTTCTGAATCAATCAACCAGTCTTACATGTAGTCCTCAATAATATAATATAAAAACTATAAATACAACGCATATGTACAAATAGAACTCTTACTTACAAACAGTGACTGACACACGTCTAATCATACAATATACATACACACATACATTTACACATTAGATTAAAACAGACATAAGATATACATGTAGGTTTGGGAGATGGGAAGGTGATGGGGGTAACCAAGCTAGGTAGCTCAGTTTCTTTGTGTTATGGCATAACCAGAAAGAAGAAATTTGTGAAGCGCGTTCTTAAAAGAATAGAGTATTTGTGTTTGTTTAATATCATTGGGAATGATATTCCCCACAACACTGCTGCGGAATATGTAAAAGATGTTTTGTACAGAGTCGTTTCGAATTTAGACATATGAAGATTAGAATACGAAATAGAACGCATATTGTGTGAATGGATATTGGAAACTGGAATTAGGCGATCATTGATATATTGTGGAACCATGTTATGCAAAGGTTTATATATCAAAATAGTTTTAAAGTACTTTACTCTATAATTAAAAGGTAATCACTGTAAATTAACGAATAAATGTGAGGAAGGATAGTCTTTTCTTGTAATAATTCTAGCGGCTTGTTCTGGGAGTTTAATTATCTGATTAAGATTAGTAGCATTGCAATTCCCCCATATGGTGCAACCATAATCAAACAAAGGCAATATATATCCATTATAACACATTTTTAGCATAGATTCTGGCAAATACGAAGCCAGTCTGTCCCATAAGGCTATTCTGGGGATACTGCAGAACACACGCTCTTTATTCGATTTTCAAATGATAAATACCCATCAGTAATCACACCTAATTTTTTTTTTATTTTCTGTGTTATTTAATTTAGTTCCCAGAACAAATATATTCATATCCTCGAATTTCTTTATTCTTTGCCTTGATCCAATTGTCAAAAAGTTAGTTGTTTCTGTGTTTAATTGCATTTTTGTTGGTTTCGCACCACAGTAAAACAGTATCAACGTCCTGTTGTAAATTTTGTTCAAGGGAAGGGATTGTATCACTCACAGCATGTAAGGTTGTGTCATCCGCAAAAATATCAGTTTCAGTGGCATTCATATTATGTGGTAAATCTTTATGAAAAGGAGAAAGAGCAAAGGGCCAAGAATAGAGCCTTGAGTGACTCTACTTTTGACGTATTCTAAAGAAGATGTAGCATTGGTCACAGAAATGTACTGTTGCCTTCCTGTTTGGTAAGAATCAAATCAAACAGGCAAATTATCACAGATTTTGTATGCTTTGAGTTTTTCATCAATATTTCATGATCTACCAAATCAAATGCTTTTTTTTAAACAAAAGATCTAAATCAATTGCTCCGATTATTTATCTCTCAGCTATGGCTGCTAGCTATGTATCAACCAATTTTGTAAGAGCAGTTTTGCACGAATTGCTTTTCTCTGAAACCTGATTGTGAGTTATGTAGAAGATTATATTTCTTTAAAAATCGGCGTAGATGAAGGGCGATGTTTTTTTTCAAAATATTTTGATAAGGTTGGTAAAATTGATATAGGTCGATAATTGTTTGCTGACGATCTATCACCTTGTTTAAAAACTGGGAACACTTTGGCTAATTTAAAATTAATTGGAAAGATTCCCGTATTCATACTTGTATTTATCAAGCTAGCAACTGAAGGGGCAGCAACTTGAGCCGACAGTTTAAGCAATTTTTTTAATGAGATTTCATCTAGTCCTGTTGCTTTATTGCCATCAAGTTTCTCGAAAATATCTATGACATCTTGAACACATATGTAAGGGATCTGGAATGATCTATGAGATGGCACTTTCGATTCCACAAAATCTATAGGAAGTGAAAAATCTTTTGATGTAGAGGAATGTTCGCCGATTATTGAAGTTTAAAGATGTGAAAAGTTATTAATGTTGCTTGCAATATCTAATGGCTCTGTACTAGTATGACTACCTGTTTTTAATTCTGAAGGGAAATTATGCACTTTTGAACTTGAATTAAAGTTACGAAAATGTTTCCATATCTTTCTGCAGTCACTTTTATTCTCAACTAATCACGAAAAATAATCCTTTAAAAATTTTGCGATTAAACGTTTTTTTTAAATTTCTGTGTTTTTTGTAACTTCGTTTGTCGCGTTGTTTGTGACAGAAATCAACCAGTTTAATAATTTCCTTTTATTGGAGCATATCAGATCGTAGAATTACCCAAATGGTTTATTTACTAGTTTTACTGCAACAAGTTTTAAAAAACAATGATAAGATGTAGCTATTTATAACCGATACAGACTCACTATGTATCTGTATTAAAGATAACAATTTCTATGTTGACATCAAGCAAATTATGAACTCCAACTTCAATTAGGACAATGTATTCGGCGTGCTACAAGTAAATAAGAAAGTGGTTGGGGTATTCAAAGCTAAGCTAAATGGCACACCTTTCAATGAATTTTGTGGGTTAATACCAAAACTTTATTCGTTTAGAACGGATAAAGATAAAAATAAAGTGTACCAAGAAATCAAGAAACGCCTGAACAAACAAAAGTTTCCAACTGAGATGTCCATCACTGTAATGTTTTTTTCAGTCACGAGGACAATTACCAAGAAAGAAATCTGATGGCGTCATACAATCATGAAGGGTACAACAATACGAAGGACATTGCCTTCTATTTCATCGAAATTTTGTTTTCAAACTGGGTTCCTGAAACATATGATATACGTTCGTAGATACGTTATGCGCTTGAAATTTTTAGCATATAATTCAAAGAAACAACAGTATGCCATCTTTTATAAACGTATATTTTAGCTCCTCTAAATTGTTCCACTTCATTAAAGATGCCATCGTCGCGATTTCTTTAATATGTTTATATTGTTTCATAAAAATTATGCTTTCTTTAACTACATTTTATGACATCTTCATAGTACCCGTAGTTAAAATGGACTCAACCAACAGTCACCTGTCTTAAACGCTATGTTAGCATTCTTTTAAAGAAGAGTGTTAATCAACCATCGTGAACACGAATGAGCTTTCATAAACTGGCCGTTTTTATTTAAAACTCCCGATGAAGTAATATTTTTATCAGTTGTCGATCCATTATAAAGGAAATCTTATAAAGCGGGACAGAGTTGTCGGCAGGTGCTGTGACTGAATACGACATGCTCGTCTCACATCATAATGCGACCACCACTTTGTTGTCTTTCAAAACTTTTTATAATAGCACCGGCGGTTAGGTCACCATATATACCCTGAGAAAAGCACCACCTTGTAAATAATTACAAACTTTTGGAAATATGGGTGAAGTACCATTTATTCTTATTTAAAATAACATTCATGAGTGACCAAACAGTCTACCGAATGTGTCCTTTTGGTTTTTTTATAATCACCTTTTAATATCCAAAATTATTTACAGATATTTGTTATTTATTTATTAATTATTATTATTATTATTATTATTATTATTATTATTATTATTATTATTATTATTATTATTATTATTATTATTATTATTATTATTATTATTATTATTATTATTATTATTATTATCAAGCTTGTGACGAGAGAAAACCAGTTCAGGATATAGACATATAATAGTATTTTGTTTATTATCACACAGCGGTCATCTTTATTAATATCGTGACGAGACATCATACAAATCGTACGACGTATTGTAAAATATTGTAACATAACATTTAGCAACGCAACACAGCAACATGTAATATCCTTCACGTGATTTGCTAAACAGAATATCAGACTCGCCTTCATGGGACATGATATTTATGAATGTCGTTGATTAATAAAATATGTCTGTGGTGCAAGCAGTTCGTGGCATATAATTTTATTCAACTCGTTTAATACATTTTATATCAAACTAACACTTGTGCAAGATTGTTAATTTGATGGGATTTGGGCATGATTGTACTCTTTAATCACCACCGTATGTGTTATCACTGCTACACGAACAGCGGCTCTTGCTTTACGATATACTTACTGTTTAAGAGTTACAAAAATAATTCTAACAACGTTTCCAAAAAGAATAATGCCTTCCTGCTCTCTCAGATGGTTAACACCAATATGCTCCCGCGAATTTCTTTTGTTACAACCACTTCTTTCTCAATTGTTACCGAAGCTACTTCTTTCGCTCCTCCTCCCCAACATCAATTTGATGGATCGATCGCCAGAGCAGAGATAGCTCCGCCTCCTCATTAGCATAACATTTTATGTAAGATCAAGATCTTTATTACAGCAAAAGCGCCTGTCAAAAATACAATATAATATCAGCATACACTGAAAATATAAAAAATACAGTATAATGTCAGCATAAACTCAAAATATAAAAAATACAATAAAATATCAGCATATACTGAAAATATAAAATATACAATAAAATGTCAACATAAACTCAAAATATAAAAAATACAATAAAATATCAGCATAAACTGAAAATATAAAAAATACAATAAAATATCAGGATAAACTGAAAATATAAAAAATACAATAAAATATCAGCATACACTGAAAATATAAAAAATACAATAAAATGTCAGCATAAACTGAAAATATAAAAAATACAATAAAATATCAGCATAAACTGAAAATATAAAAAATACAATAAAATGTCAGCATAAACTCAAAATATAAAAAATACAATAAAATGTCATCATAAACTGAAAATATAAAAAATACAATAAAATGTCAGCATAAACTGAAAATATAAAAAATACAATAAAATGTCATCATAAACTGAAAATATAAAAAATACAATAAAATGTCATCATAAACTGAAAATATAAAAAATACAATAAAATGTCATCATAAACTCAAAATATAAAAAATACAGTAAAATGTCATCATAAACTCAAAATATAAAAAATACAATAAAATGTCATCATAAACTGAAAATATAAAAAATACAATGAAATGTCAGCATAAACTGAAAATATAAAAAAAACAATGAAATGTCAGCATAAACTGAAAATATAAAAAAATACAGTAAAATGTCAGCATAAACTGAAAATATAAAAAATACAATAAAATGTCAGTATAAATTGAAAATATAATAAAATATCAGCATAAACTGAAAATATAAAAAATACAATAAAATATCAGCATACACTGAAAATATGACAAGAAATGAATAAAAAATTTGTTAAGTTATGACAAATTTAATTACTATCTTGTACAGTGGACACCAAGAAGGTGTCGGAGCTGCTCCGACTAGTCAGGTAACATGTTTTCAGCATGGCTATATTTACATAATACTCACGCCCTTCCAGCGATAGCAGTGGTCATCGGCCCATTGCTAGTAGCAACGTGTTAACCTTTGACTGACAGGTGGGGGGAGTCTGAAATCCATGAACTCCTCAAAAATCGCTACTACTGCTGCTTGTACTATTCTTACTATTTCTACTACTATTACTAGTACGACGACGACGACGACAATTAACTACATATACAGCTACTACCACCACCATTTTTCCTCCTGCATCTCCCTTTCTTGGTCCGGAGGCAACGGGTGGCCGAGTGGTCCAAGGCGCTCGCCATTACAGATCACTGACCTATGCCCTCGTGGGTTCGAGTCGGAGCCGAGGGTATGTGAGAAAGCTTCCCCGTAGCTTCCCGTGGTTCGGTGGTTCTTGCTGGAGTCTTCCCGGGTTCTTCCTCTACCAGATATATTGGCCTCCACGTATAGCCTATCATGTGCTGAATAGTGGCGTTAAACCCTCATAAACAACCAACCAACCTTTCTTTGTCCACTACTGCTACTACAATTGCCAACACGATTGCTGTTGTATTCGCCTACCCCATCCTCCGGCAGTTTATCCCCCCCCCCCCCCTTGAGATTTCAAAAACGAAAAGCATCAAGGCTCTAATCTTCTTCAATGTCCAATGTCCTTTTCCGGTTCAAGGAAAAGTCCATTTTCAGTGAAGTGGTGAGTTATATAGGACAACACATCAACAGAATGTAAACATTGTGTCATCTGCATCCAATATTTGCAATGTCTTGTTTTAGTATTTCTAAAAAAAAAAAAATGAACATAATTAAAAGGGCAAGCGGTGTAACTCTTATGCTTATAGGTTCAAAGGATGTAACTCCCAGAGTCACGGAAATTTGCGGAATTATTGGGAGCTTATCGAAGATGATTAGCGATATCACTCCTGTTGCCTGAAAACAGACTGGCCCATGCAAATATGGCGGCCGATTTAGAAAAGGAACTCCTGTTTGGATTGAAAGGCGAACAAGATGACACTGTTAGAAACTCCCTCCGACAATTAGGCTAGAAATTAGAAATTGATGAATGAAATAACTAAGCTTTGTGCATTTTTTAAAAATATATCCTTAACGCTTTTCGTTTTCAAAATCGGTGGGAGATACAAACTGCAGGGGGTGGGGTGGGGGTAGGCGAATACTATGGTATTGCGGCTTTTGCTACTACTACTACTATTTATGCGATTACTGCTGTTGCTGCTACTTCAACTGTCGCTTTTACTATTACTTCTACTTACGTTACTCTGCATCTGTCTCTAATGTTACTAGTGTTTCTTTCACTCTGCTACTACCACTACTATTGATTTTAGTTCTCCTACAACACTATGATTTGCTAAAAAAAAAACACCCATTATCCTTGACTGCTACTACTATCACCACCGCTGCTACTGCTATTAAAACAAAGACGTTAGAACAACCACCACTTTTCGTGTTGATACTACTACTTTAACTGTTCTTAAGACAATAGGAGCAACGCAACAAGAAATGTGCTACTGGTGGTGCTACACTACTACTACTACTACCGCCACCACCACTACTACTTATATTACTACTACTGCTACTACTACAATCACCACCACCACCAACCCAGAAATATTCTCCATTACAAAATATCTGCTTCTGCTACGACTGCTAACACCACTACTACTCCCATCAGCATCACAAACCCAGCAATATTTTCCATTACAAAACTGCTGCTACTGCTACTACTACTACTACTGCTACTACTACTACTGCTGCTACTACTACTACTACTGCTGCTACTACTACTACTACTACTGCTGCTACTACTGCTACTACTACTACTGCTACTACTACTACTGCTGCTACTACTACTACTACTACTGCTACTACTACTACTACTACTGCTGCTACTGCTACTACTACTACTGCTGCTGCTACTGCTACTACTACTACTACTACTGCTACTACTACTACTGCTGGTACTACTACTACTACTACTACTACTACTGCTGCTACTACTACTACTACTACTGCTGCTACTACTACTACTACTACTACCACCGCACACATTTCAAGGATCAATGCCTATTACTTCACTTCCAACATGATCGACGACTTTTTCCAACTGATTGAACCATTTGGCAATTCGTCAATAAATTCGACGATGATACCGCACAAGGATATGAAGCAAGCCATAAACATCACAACCTTTTAACACCAATTATGTTCGGGATTTTTTATTCCATTTAATTAGTCCGAAATTATTACTAGACTATGCCGCGTTTTAAATTAACGACAACGAACTGGCCATGGTGTTTAATCCCAAGATGGATAGTTTTGATAGTGCACAAGGATAGTTGTTGTAATCAGTTCAAGGTATTATCTTGTCTTTGACTCTTATAGTGCCAAATAACTCTATTCTAGACTCTCCTTCCTCTCTTATTTGTCTTTTCACATCATCGTCGTCCTTTTCTCTGTCTTTTCCTACTTCTTCTCCTCTTTTAGTGTTACCACTTCCTAACTACTACTACCACCACTACTACTACTACTACTACTACACAGCCACCATTTCATATTAACACTCAGCAGACATATCTGAGTACCGAATTAGGGCGTTGATATAATAGAACGTATTGATGTTGTTGGTATACAATGCATGGTAGCTACAGACAGTATATGAGTACCGAATTAGGGTGTTGATATAATAGAACGTATTCATGTTGTTGGTATACAATGCATGGTAGCTACAGACAGTATATGAGTACCGAATTAGGGTGTTGATATAATAGAACGTATTCATGTTGTTGGTATACAATGCATGGTAGCTACAGACAGTATATGAGTACCGAATTAGGGTGTTGATGTAATAGAACGTATTCATGTTGTTGGTATACAATGCATGGTAGCTACAGACAGTATATGAGTACCGAATTAGGGTGTTGATGTAATAGAACGTATTCATGTTGTTGGTATACAATGGATGATAGCTACAGACAGTATATGAGTACCGAATTAGGGTGTTGATATAATAGAACGTATTCATGTTGTTGGTATACAATGCATGGTAGCTACAGACAGTATATGAGTACCGAATTAGGGTATTGATATAATAGAACGTATTCATGTTGTTGGTATACAATGCATGGTAGCTACAGACAGTATATGAGTACCGAATTAGGGTGTTGATATAATAGAACGTATTCATGTTGTTGGTATACAATGCATGGTAGCTACAGACAGTATATGAGTACCGAATTAGGGTGTTGATGTAATAGAACGTATTCATGTTGTTGGTATACAATGCATGGTAGCTACAGACAGTATATGAGTACCGAATTAGGGTGTTGATGTAATAGAACGTATTCATGTTGTTGGTATACAATGGATGATAGCTACAGACAATATCTGAAAACTCTAAAACATGCGATTTTCAGTCTTTGCATACTTTTGTCGTTAACTTTTAAAAGATATTAGGTAACAGCAGCACAATAAAGGGTGACCATACTGACCTTTTATCGTCACTTCACACGTTGTTAACTCTTCCTATTTTCTTTCCAAATCTCTGGCAACACTAGTCGACAGAAATTTGTCTAAATACGCTTGTTAATCATGTATGAAACAATAAATGCCATTAAGCTGGAGTATATAATGTGCATCAGCATGCATATTAATGTCACTGGATTTAACGGTTTCACTAAATATGATATCCCCCCCCCACAAGTATTATTGGTGCTGATAGTTCGGAAAAAACAAAGTTGGTTTTCTGCCGTGTCCAAAAAAATGCATAAACCATTTCGAAGTCACTGGGCGATTAATGCCGTGACAGGAGGAGAGCTTGTTTAAAAAAAATAAAAATAAAAAAAATAAAAAAATAAAAAAATAAAATAAAAATAAAAACAACAACAACAACAACACAGGAAAACCCCAACACTTTTTGTTTCATTTTTTTTTTATCTCTCTCAAATCGAAATCATGCCTTTATGCGTGATTATATTTGCAAGTTATCTGGTAAATCTGCAGATTATTTGCACTTAAAGGGTCAGTTATTAATTCATATATATCGTTTATTGTACCACACGATGAAATATATCCGGTACTTACGCTGAGAAAGAAAATGTTCATTTTATTATATACCAAACTTGCCCCAGAATCGAAGCTTAGAAGATTACACTCGCTATTTAGCCCCCCCCCCCCCTCCCCCCGTTTTATTAATTCGCGTCACTTTCATAGGTTGATCATATAAATATCAGCGACTTATGAGAGCGGTAGGATTGGGATGGCCTAATCTGTCGCAGTAAATTACATTTGTGCCATTTTGTAAACTATTTGATCATATCTGACCACAAAGCAAGTCCGATTCGGCAATGCATCACAGCAGGATTTTATCATTGTTGTCAAGGAAGTAAGGGGATATATCTTCATAGAGACGCGAACGGCGTCGAGTCAAATTTCTTCAGCAAAAATTAATTTTATTTCACTGAAATGTAATGCAGTTTCTATTTGTTTGTTCTAGATCACAAAGTGCTCGTTTTTGGTGCCGCATGTATAACTTCTATAGGAACACACATTTAAGTGTCGCATGGCATGATGGGAAATCTTATATTTTCACATGTGAAAATATAAGAATGAAACAAATATGAAAATTATTTCGCCAATAAGTTTCTATGTTTCAGGCTTAAGTATATAATAAATATATATATATATTGTTTTAATTCAATAATTTCAATAAGAATGAGTTCAATACTTAAACGACTTACTGAATTCTTAAATGAAACCTGGGCTATTAGTAAGGAAAACCAGGATGAAATGCACTAAATATAGAGCACCTGGGTCCACAAACAAGAGTTAAAAATTTCTTCTTGCAATAACGTAAACGTCCGTTTCCGTGTAAACGTATGTGTCCGAATGAATCCAAGCATAGGTCTAAGACATTTTTTTTCTTCTTCAAAATGGTACTGTTTGTTTTTGGAATCTGTCTTTGGGATACACAGGAATCCAACTAACGGAGGGAGTTGGGGCGGGGATTGGGAGGAGGCACATAAGAATGTTATCATCCTTATTATTATTATTTTTTGTTTGTTTGTAGAATCTATCTTCGGGATACGCATTTTACTGATTTTCCAACCCTGTTTCGATATGATTGGTTCAAACGCCTCAAAACAGTGATCAGATAGATGACTGTAATAAAAGTGGAAGCATTCTTTTGACAAACAATAACCGTACGAGAATTCTATTTCCAGTCCGGTTGAATTTTAAAATTTACAAACTGTACCACAATTATTAGCTTACTTACTTAAATTTGTAGGAAGTCACTCAGATCATTTCATATGGGATCAGAAACCGTAATATAAGCATGACATGGTTAAGTGTTTTTTCGTGAACCTCAATTCCAAGAGATACATTTTTTCTCACGAGGGTATAGTTTTCGGAAATCAATTTTCAATCGAATTCGATTCTATTCGTCAAGAATTGTAAAACATTGGTGAGGGGACCACAACCATGCACCATCATTTCGAGCAACCACCACGATATCGTTTGCTGCTATTTCTTCCGACACCACCACGCAAGAGGAATGGTTAAAAAAAATTTCCCATATGAATATATACATCCGCTCTCCTGCAATTTCTTCTCCTATAATGGAGATGAGTCTATAGTAATGACCCCATTAGGAACAACAGCGAGACGACATGGCTCCAGCTGCAAGTCAGAAAGGGCAATCACTTTTATTTATTAAAAAACAACCCCCCCACCCCCCCCCCCCCCCCCCCCCAAAAAAAAAAAACAAAAAAAAAACAAACAAAAACAAACAAACAACAAACAACAAAAATCGAGCAAGCAAACAAACAAACAAACAAACAAACAGGAAGCACAATGTTTGGTCAATATGCATATTTTCATCTGACGACCATGATATGTATAATATGTAAGAAATATCCCTAAAATCGATCAATAAGTGCAGGACTAATTGCGGTCGGAAGATTGTGTCATATATTGCATCCAGCTTTAAGTCAATAAAGGGCAATAACTCGTACAGTTCAATATGGGCATCTTCAGATGATAACCATAAACTGTACCCAGTATGACAGAAACCCATTAATAATTGCAATACTAGACGCATTCACAAGGTTCTGTCATACATTGCATCCAGCTGTAAATAAGACAAAAAGGGCAATAAGTCTCACAAAAATTGCTGAAGCACAGTGATTTGTCAGTATGGAGATCTTCAGATGATAACTGTTAAACGTATAAAGTTTTACATCAATCAATACAAAAAAAAAAAAAATGCAGCATAAGTTGTATTCGCACGATACTGTTACTGCATCAAACTGCATACAAGACACTAACTCTGACCAAACTCGCAAGAGCAAAGTGATTTTTTTCCGTTTGCCCATTTTCAGATGCAGAGTTTCACGATAATCAATTTTAAAAAAATGTGTGACAAGTTGTGTTCATAACGTTTTGTAACACACTGCATCCAAGTCAAAAGGGCAATAACTGTCAAAAAGGGCAATAACTCTGATAAAAGTCGCAGATTTAGTGAGAGTTTTAATCGAACTCATCTGTATTCTTCATTAAGATAGTGATTTGCTAATAGGCACATCTTCAGGTGACGACCATAAGATGTACAAAGTTTTACAGTAATCCATCAAAAACTGCAAGACAAGTTGTGTTCACAAGACTGTGTTAATGACGAAATGTGAAAGGGGTTGTAGTAAACGAATCATATAACACCAGTCTCAGAGGCAGAGGTATAAAAACTACAATAAATACTACCAGTATTACTACTACTACCGCCGCCTCTGACGCTATAGCCACTACTGCTTGTACAACAACAAAAATTACTACTCGTCTTACTACTACAACTGCTACTAATCAAATTGCCACTTCTAATGGCCTCTAATACAAGTGTTATTTCTGCTGGAATTACGCTTCTATCACACAATTTATTTTCAGACTCACGAGGAAAATAGTTAATTTGAGCACCTGAGAAGAGATGTTATATAATAATGATATAACTATTATTGTTATTGTTATTATTATTATTATTATTAATGTTGTTATTGTTGTTGTTGTTGTTGATGATGATGTTGTTACAAGTTTGAATACATATTTTAATGGAATAAGCCTCCTTGACAGAGAAAACCTGACCGGAATTTGGACGAGCACCTGTTACACATTCTTTCTGGATCAGTGTGGTTGACCTGAGAGTCAGCACTCTATTCGCCCTCTGACTTATTGTCACTCAAGACTATGATGCTCTCTTCCATTATCATCACAATGTGACAGGCAATTTATCTCTGCACGATTTATTGTTAGCATAGTGGAAAAAGAAAAGAGAAAAAGTTAGGTGTATCATCCCTTACACCTGTTCCATGGGAAAGGAAACTACAGGTAGTGTTCCATCGCAATTACAAGGATAGAGCGAGAGATGGGGATGATTTATGCATTTCTTAACAGGATGGCGACTTTCGTAACACAATGCGTATCCCCCTTGTTGTAATTTTATTTCTTTAAATGAATTTCTTTCAAATAAAAGGCATCATAAGACCTGTTCCTTTAGCAGTGCCTAAATCCCATACTACAACCATTGTATCCCGGAGACGTACGTTGTAGGAAATTTTAATCACAATATCTCTCCCTCTCTCTTCTCTGATTGACATCTCTCTGTAAATCAATATATGAACAATAATACTAAAAATGCAAATGATAATGATGATGATGATAATAATAATAATAATAATAAAATAATAATAATAATTATTGTTAATATTATTATTATTATTATTATTATTATTATTATTATTATTATTATTATTATTATTATTATTATTATTATTATTATTACTAGTAGTAGTAGTAGTAGTAGTCCTACTACAGCTACTACTACATTTCAGTGCTTGTTGAAATGGACACTAAAAGTGTCATTTACCTCCTGACGTGCAAACTCATTGCCACCCAGTATGTTTGCACAACTATCGACTTTTACGGTGGCTGGATAGTGCCACCAAATTATTATCTTGTTTAAACAAGATATTATTTCGTTTAAACATAATAATATCTTATTTAAAGAAGATATTTTTTTCGCTCAAACAAGATAAAAATTCGTTTAAACAAGATATTATCTTGTTTGAAGTAGATATTATTTCGTTCAAACAAAATATTATCTTGTTTAAACAATATATATATAAAAAAAAAAAAAAAAAAAAAAAAAAAAAAATTGGGGCACAATCCAGCCACTGTAGACTAGAAAATAAAATCATAAAAGCCATATCTAAAAACAAAGTTATCTCTTTATTTCTTGAGTCCAATTGAATCATTTCAGAAACATATATTAGAATTGCTTGAATAAGATATGCAATGGAGCTGACATTTTAAGAAATGGAATGAACTTAAAGCTCAGAATCCGTTATAAGTGTTCGTTCTGTCCTCGATTCCATCCGTTTAATGGTTAATGATGACTTTTCCTAAGGGCATGCTGTCACCGTTTTTTTATATTTATTTATTTTTTTTAATTTTTAGAGCCTGGTTTTTGCACAATGTTTCGAGTGTACTCCATAGACTTCAGTTTTCGTTAAAGTTTCGTCTGTAATGCCATTTGTCTCGAGAAACCGTAAATTGTTTGGTACCTCTCCCATTCGTTTCCATCTTCTGCCGATTGGTATTATTATTATTATTATTATTATTATTATTTGAGACGCACAGCTAACGAAACGTTACATCGATTGTAATTACACGAATCCATCAAATTCGCAAAAACTCAATTGAATACGATTTATTGATAGTGCCAGGTGGAAATCCTATGTAGAAACAAACTTTAAAATATATGAACATAGATTTATCTATCCATAAATAGAACAATATGTTCGTATGCTTTATACCCTATTTGCACGCTACTAAAGGCAGTTCCAGTAACTTGACTTTAAATAAATATTAAATTGGTTTAAATACACTTTACACTATCGTTTTTAAATGTTATAATTGGTAGTATGGAAAACAGGTGCACACATTTACCAACCCTACTCTGTTCTAATACACAAAATTTAGTTACTGTTACGACTAGGGGTAATATAACAAAAGAAAAGACTCAAACAAGCTTTCAAGATTTAAAATACAAATATTTAATTTCTTAAAATATTAAAATATTTCAACAAACAATCAAAGTGAACGAATTCAAATAACTTACAGTATATAAGATCCTTAAAAGTCCTAAATTGTTCTAAAGTTCACTGATCCGGAAGTTAATCCAAATATTCTGAATGAAGTAGTTTCGGAATGAAACATTTGCTGTACTGATGTGTTAATAAAAATCAGTATATCCAAGTGTTTTAAATTCCAAATAGTCCCTGTGAATGGAATATCACAAGTTCTAGAAATGTTTCCGATAATTCCACGTAGCTGTAAAATTACTAAAGTTTAAGAAAACAGTACTAAGAATGTGCTGTATACTGATATATCACAAAAGTAGAATATCCCACACAAAATGAACCAAATTCGTTTATGACCTCTCAATCCAGTGTAGCTATGAAGAATGCTAGAATGCTGCTATAACTCCTATTATATAGCTTCTTACTGCGCAAAACAGAATAAGGAAAAAACAATTTAACTGTATTGCGAATTAAAAACAATTTAATCCTTCTAGAAAACTACCTTCCCCAAACCAATCATAAATTAGGTTATGCGTGACATCGCTAAGTACTTTTACACTAACGTTTTTTAACAGTCAATAACGTATTGACTCTGAAGAATCATAGAATCTAGGTCAGAAGTTCAACCTTCACGAGCTAAACGACGTGATATACTGTTACAATCGACAATTATTCCCACGACCTAATGTACTGAGTCACATTGAAATACCGTAAATGTACTTTCTGCAAGACGACAGCTGTTAGACTAGTATGCAGAGATCATAAACCTATACCATTATTTAAAAACGAAATAATACATAATTCCGTAACATTAGAAAGATTCGATTCCGGTGCTATCGCGCAGAAAAGCGTGGTAAACTCAAAGTAATATGACTAGAGATATTAACATAGTGATCAATTGGTATCCTGCTTCATACACTACTGATACCAATTCACCCATCTTTCTAGAAGTACTTTCCAGACGTCATGGAAGTATTCAAAATAATGAGCTGAATATAAATGGAGAAACCAAGGGAAAATATACTTAAAAGAGTGCGTGGAATATTGCCTAAAATGGTGCTTGAAATATTGGCTGAGAAAGTGACAAATATATTAGTAGAAACGGTGGTTGAATAATTACTGCCTTAACTATTTTATCACAAGTAACTGAACCCTGATATAGTCAATAACATTATTAGTTAGTGCATATAGCTGTGTTAATTGTTTAAAATAAAGCCTTGACAATAGAGGTTATAATCAGACAAAGTTATGAATACTCGGGTAAATACTGTAATACGTGTTTACTATGGAGTAGCTACCTTCTAAGAATGCCATCCTAGGTAAACTCCAACGATATATTGTTTCAAGTACTCAGTAATTATATTATATTACTTTATGATATAATTATGTGGTTGTCAGCTTTAGTTAATATATATATATATATATATATATATATATATATATATATATATATATATATATATATATATATATAGAGAGAGAGAGAGAGAGAGAGAGAGAGAGAGAATTACAAATATACACCAAACAGGGCGCAAAGTGCTATCCCTGGAGCACTGACGCTTTGAGAACACAGAGTCGCTAACGGTATTTTTTCGGGAAATAATTCTTATTAATTGAGAACACCTGTCCCCTGCAAGTATGACACCAACTTAGTGCCAAGGATCTGAGTTGAAATTGATTCAAATCACAATTGATGCGAACTTCCTGTGCACCATAATATCTGAGGCCTGAAACCAAGGGGATTCAATGGGGATTTTAGTCCACCGTGTAATTGAATCAATCGAAGCAACATCCAGTTTGACGTCTTCTTCTTCTTCTTCTTATGCCTCTCCGCTCCCGTGGGAGCATAGGGCCTTGACTACGCCTCGCCAGCGGACACGGTTCTGAGCTGTTCTCTTCAGTTGGGTCCACGTTGTTCTGGCAGCCTTGCTCTCTTCCTAGACAGACCTGCGCCAGATCTTCCTTGGTCTGCCACCCTTTCTCTTGCCTTGGAGGTTCCATTCTAGGGCCTGCCTAGTGACGTTGTTTGGCGGCTTTCTCAGTGTATGCCCGATCCACCCCCATTTCCATTTGGAGATTTCTTGGTGGATAGGTAGATGGTCGGTGGTTTCCCACAAGTCGGTGTTACGGATCCTCTATGGCCATTGGATGTTGAGGAGGTGGCGGAGACAGCTGTTCAGAAAGGACTGCAGTTTGTTGGAGGTTGTCTTAGTCACCCTTCAGGTTGTCTTTCCGGAAGCCTGCATGTTCTTCTCTTGGTTTTGCTTCGAGAGAATTATTCAACCTTTCCAAGATGATTTTGGTTAGGACTTTGCTGGGCACTGACAGCAACATAATTCCTCGTCAATATTTACATACAGCCAGGTTTCCTTTCTTTGGCAGTTTGACCATATATCCCTTCTTCCATTCTGTAGGGACTTGCTCACTCTCCCAGATTTTAAGGAGTATTTGATGCATCATTTCTGTTGTTTGCTCAATGTCAGCTTAAAGAGTTTCTGGTGGGATGCCGTATGGGCCTGCTGCCTTGTTTATTTTGAGTGCTTTCAGAACCATTTAGATTTCTGTCTTGGATGGGGTTTATGTTGACTCGGAGCAGTTCCTCTGTTGGTGGTATATCAGGCATTTGTGTTCGTGGAGGCCTGTTGAGGATTTCTTTGAAATATTAAGTCCGTCGTTGTCGCTGTTCATCCTCTTTGCTGAGTATTGTCCCTTCTTTGTCTTTGACCAGCTGTGATAGGTTCCTTGTTTTCCCTAAAAGTGTGCGCGTGATGTCGTATAGCCTCTTCATATCTTTCTTCACTGATGCTGTCTCAGCCTCTGTGGTCAGGTCATTTATGTATTTCTTTTTCTCTTTCTTAGCGCTTTTCTTGAATTGTTTGATATCCTGCCCATACTGGTCTCTGTGTTACTGTTTCTTCTGTTGTTTCTGTGCACTGATTAATCTGCTGCGTCATTGTTTTACGATCGCTAATGAGCGACCAGGTCTCTGGTGTCAGTCATTCTATGTGTCTTCTTTATCTCTTGCACAGGATTGTACTACAAGAATTCTGCCACAGCGTTCTTAGTTTGCTCCAGTGGTCGTCGATGGGTTCCTTTGTATCTGTTGCTAATTTGGCAGCTGAATTCCTTGTTGATGTCTTTGTACTTCAGATTTTGCACTTTGGACTTTGTATGTGGCCTGTCATACCTGTCTCTGCAGTTCCTGAGTTTCATTCTGAATGAACCCACTACTAGGTGGTGATTGGATGCTGCATCTGTTCCTCTTTTAAGGCGGACATCATCTAGGAGGCTTCTCCTCCACTTGCGGCCAGTGGTCAGGTGGTTAATCTGATTGTCTACTTTCCCATCTGGTGAAGCCCATGTCGCTTTGTGGATTGGTTATTAGGGGAAAAACAGTGTCTCCAATGGCATCGTTATTGAAGGCACAGAAGTCTGTGAAACGTTCTCCGTTTTCGTTCATGGTTCCTAGCCCGTGCTTTCCCATGGTCAGTTTTTTTTCCCTGTGTTGTCGGGGCCCATTTTGGCATTGAAGTCACCCATTATGATCTTGAGGTCTCTTTTAGGTGCCTAGTTAACAGCACTCTGCAACCTTCCATAGAACACTTCATTCATTTATTCTTCTGCAACATTTGTAGGAGAGTAGCATTGGATGATGGTGGGTTTTTTTCTTTTCGAGTTGAACCTTGCTGTGATGATTCTTGGGGATACAGGTTTTTTATTCAATCAAGGCCTTGGCTTCGTCAGTTAACAACACGAAGGCAACTAATTCCGTGTGGTCATGGTCTTCTTCTTCATGTCCGGAATAGATGATATTCTCTCCTGTAATTAGCCTTGCTTGGCATGTTCCATTCCATCGGGTTTCACTGAGGCCAAGTATTTTGATGTTGTACCTTCTCATTTCATTAGCAATCTGTGCTGTCTTCCCGGTCTCGTATAGATTTCTGATGTTCTTGGCCCCTATCCTTGTGTTCACCTTCATGTTTAGAAGATTGGCCGGCGGCATGGCTTCCAGAAGGCTTTCTCCAGGTCGCTTCATGGATCCTTTTGCAGAGGATTCTTCCTGAATCAGGTCCGTAGTTTCTGGCTTCGTCATGGTTTCTGCAATCGGTATAATCCACTGATGGGTGATTGACCCAGACAGCTTCACCAGAGCCCCATTTGCCAGCACGTTTCGGGGTGGATCTGAGTCGGTTATATTTGTTTACATAAGGATATCAAATTTTTTCAGTGATCAGTTTCTAAAAACTAGTGTTAGTTTTTGAAACATTATTGAATGAACACAGTATGATATGGCGTGTGTATCACAAAATTACATTTTTAAAATTCAGGCAGTCTACATTATCTGTAATCTTGGTTTCCGCAAGGCGTGTGTAAAAATCATTACAATGTTACAGTCCCCAAATATGGACTGGAGTAAACAAATTTCACGTCTATCTCGGTCGCAATCAAAAAAGCAAAAGCAGTAGATTCAGTTGTGAAGGTATTAAAGTTTTTGTTAGCCAATTCGATTTTTAAGACAAAAGAGTTAAAAATATTACCTATGAACTGTTTTCTTTTTAGAGGAGCAATATTCGGTTAAAAATTTTCAAACTAATGAATTTAAGATTGGTTGTACTGTAACATTTTTCTGTGCTAGTTTGTTAAAACTAAACTCTAGATTTCATATCATATGATGAAGGGCCTTACTCAACAGGTTACATACCATACAAACAAAATTCTTCTTCTTCTTCTTCTTTCTTATTATCATTATTCATTTTCAATGATTTGTGAGAGGTACGTGGGTAATTGGACTCCCGACATGGGTGGGTATCTTAAAGCGGAGCAGTTATGATTTAAATCTAAATCATTCTACCGTATGTTTTGTATAGGCTAGAGATTTTAACATGGAGAGTGTGTGTGTGTGTGTGTGTGTGTGTGTGTGTGTGTGTGTGTGTGTGTGTCTGTGTGTGTGTGTGTGAGAGAGAGAGAGAGAGAGAGAGAGAGAGAGAGAGAGAGAGAGAGAGAGAGAGAGAGAGAGAGAGAGAGAGAGAGATGGGTATAAATCATAAAGTAGGTGTGGATGAATGTCTTGCTCATACTGTAAAAAATCCGATCAAGACATACAGACTTACGGTTTTTTTAGGGGTATATTTTCCTTATGAACTTTCAAGAACACATTCCACAAAATTGACATCCATAGGAAATCCGACCTTTTTGTAAAATCTCACAGCACTGAACATCATGAACACTATAACCCTTCTTTGCTAAGCGTAGATCTAATGTTTATCGAAATAAAAATCCGATATTTAATGTCACTCCGTTGGGTTTTGCATAAGACGGGCATATTTTTCATTCATCCATTTATCACAAATCTAAGATATGCTAAAAGCTAGTTTTTGTTTTTTGCAAAGGGACTGTCTCCACGCTACAAGTTTGACAGCGATGAAATAAAGGTTCATGAATGCACTTGTCGCAAGTGCGATGAGCCTCACAAAAGATAGGAATGTGAATTCCAGTCTCATGAGAACATTCAAAGTCAAAAAAGATAAAATTCACACGATGTCCCTGTTTCTTTTTCTTGTTCTGGTCGTATATGGGGAAATCATATACAATCAGAACGATACCTATCAGAAAAAATTTAAATTACCTTTTTTTTTATCTTAGCATCAGCTCACCATTGTAAAAGTATATGAATAAGAATAATTCTTGTCTTGAAGTTTTGTATCATACGATTACGATCGCGTAGTCTTAATTTATTCAAGAACATCGATTGATATGAACAAAAAAAACCAAAAAAAAAAACAACAAAAAAGAATGGAAATAGTTACATACAAAAGTATAAGGAATACCTTCATATGCTGAATTTATGGCATATGCATGCGCATTGATTAATTTAAGCGGGAATCTTTACGAAAAATATCTGGGATAATATCTTTACGGAGAATTTCTGACGGAATTTGTATGAAAAGTTTGATTATAATGTATATTTAAAGACTAAGAGAACACTAAGATCGCACAGTCTAAATAACTTATCATTTATTCAGGAAAAATATTCAAGAACCGATCTAGGCTAGTCCACAGGAATTGATATGCGAAAGGCCTAGTTCTAGTCAGTAGGTAATATACGAGAATTTTGGAACCAATAGTTAATTTAAACGTTTTGAATTTGCCGCTGGATGCGTAGCGAGTAGTGGATATACTGTGAGTAATGGACCATACATAAATTTAAATATAGTACTATATTTATTTCCCATGGGCTTCGACCACGCGTAATTAAATAAATAAACGGAGAAATTTCTAGGATTTAGCAATCGGGAGCAACATATTTATTGTGGCGAGAGATGTCGTGGCTATTGAGCGTCAAGACCTTGTATTTTCTGAAGGACAAAACAGGCTTCGATGCTCTGCTTGCAGACAAACATTCGTGAGTCCAGCATGTTACGAGCGACATCGCATGAAACAATTCCAACAATAGAAAAGTGCTTGCGAATTAATGACAGTATGTTACACATGTGGACTGCATGTTTGTACCAATAACAAAAAGTCACACGTTTGTGCAGGGAAGAAACGATATCATTTTTGTGACCAAGTCCTCGAGTTGGATCGTCAATGGTATATTCGTACTCTTTCTGATTTTACTGAGTGGATTTTACACTCCACCGACGACACTTGGGGCGAAAAGGATGTACATCGTTACCGGAAATGTCATGAATACGATACAGTCATTTCTCACATTTCTCAGGATACGACAGACAATTTGTGTTCAGAATAAGGAACCGAATATCAAACAGTCACCATGACTCGATCCAAAATCATTTACATGCAAGTAGGAAAAGTACGCTTGAAAGATTTCATGAGTTGTTTGGCTATGCATTTGACTAGAATTCCTAAAACGTTTGGAATGACAGAAATGGCTCAAGGCTATTTCCACACTTTTTCAATACCGAAGAAAATCAACACGTTGTGCTCCAGCATTTGCCTGAAGTTCATGACTAAAATACTGGCGGTATGCAAATAAAACAACACGAAGCTTTCTACGTTTGGTACCAAACTCACTCTTCACACCCTTTTGATTTTCAAGCAGAATTTTGAAATATTGTTGATCCTATGTGGACATTTTACGGCGTTGTTGTGGAATATGTCAACAATTATTTATGGATCACGAAGGTATCGATCCTTTGATGAAAGCTTCTACCATTACCAAAGCGTGTGAGTTAGTGTACCGAAAGAAGTTCATGCAAAGGAACAAAGTAGCGATCATAATACCTCAATCCATTCAAGCTGTCAGCCGTCGATATACTGCTAACGCTTTGCGTTGGTTACATTACTTGTGTGAAACTCAAGACAAGTGGATACAATACGCTAGAAACGGCGGCGGAGAAAAGAAGATTGGATCTTATTTCGTGGATCGTTAGGATTTAGAAAACACACAGATCGTATATGAATTTCAGCGATGTTTATTTCATTGATGTCCTAATTGTTATCCTCAACGAAACCTGAAAAAATTCTTTCTCATTATCCACCATGGAAGAGTTGTACGACCAAACTTACCAAAGATGCCAGAGATGAGAAAGCCAAGGATATCAAGTGACAGAAATGTGGTAACACGACTACAATCGACGCTTCAGAGCATCCAGAATTCTGACGTATCAGCGAAGAGTATGATGTGGTGGGCATCCAACCTTTGAATTCACGCGATAATGTTTTTGGAGAACGAACCAATGCAACACGCTTGTTGTACTAAGTGCACGAATCTCAACGAGAGCAAATCAAATGCATTGATTTGTGTTCATTGTATCTTTGGGTGTGTAAATATGCTCGATTCCCCTCCGTTCATCCTGAAATTTTGACAGAACACATCAAAGCGGAACACATTCCCCAGAACGAGGATTTGATGAAATGTAAAGTTTTTGCACCGACAAACTGATACCATCCCATTTAACCTCATCATTGGCGCGGAAAACTGATGTTTCCTTTATGTCGCAGGTGTGCTGAAACACGTATTCAAGATCAGCCTTGCTGCCAGGAGGACCAAGAACGAGCTTTGACCTGAACGTGGGTGAGCGTCGAATTGTTTCATGCTCTCGACTGTGGATAACAACAGATAAAAGTGTAAGAAATTTGGCACTTGTTTAATACAGAACAACACCAACACGACGACGACGACTTCAGTCCTGGGACTTTTTCAGACTACGTCAACACATTTCTGAAATTGAAAAAAGAAGCTAGGGACTATTCTTCTTGCTGTCACACTCGGAAGATAAAGATGAATTTAAAGAAAGATACCGATCCATAGAAGGCATCACATTGGAACACGTCGAACAGAACGAAGGAAGACGATGGTTTGCAAAAGTCATGCTGAATTGTTTGTGGGGAAAACTAGGTCAGCGTCTGATATTCACAAAGACCGAATAATTGGTAGATCAAAGTCAATACTTTCAACTCATCTACGATAAAGGAAATCTCATTAATTACGTGGAAATCATCCCTGAAGATTTGATCTTGGGGAATTAGGAAGAAATCGCAGAGTTTTCTCAACTCAGCAGTTTTGGCAATGTTATCATTACTGCTTACGTGACAGCCAACGCCCGTTTAAAATTATACTCCGTCTTTGAACCTTCAGAAGACCGAGTCGTTTACTTTGACACCGATAGTTGTATGTACATCTATCGACCTGGAAGCTATCACCCACACATTACAGACGAACGTTTGGGAGCTTGGACCGACGAACATCCGGAAGAGACTATTTTGAGTTTACCCAGTGGTGAACCTAACAATTACGGCTACCAGTACCGAAACAAGAAAGGACAGCTTCATATCAAACGCAAAGTAAAAACGGATTGACCTTCAATTATCGTTCCAGTTAAGTGGTAAACTTTGATGTCCTAAAAGATGCCTTAAAGTCGGGTCGAGATCAAGACTTTCGTGTCAAACGGTGGATCCTCACAAAATTTTACGATTGTTAGATCATCAAATTGTCAGTCGAACCTTGGAAAAAGTGTATCAGATCGTCTACGACAAACGATTGCGACTTCTCAATCACAACACGTTACCTTATGGGCACGTCGATTTGTATTAACAAAAGGAGACAGTTCGAAGACACAGAAAGGTCATTTTGAGTGCAGACGTTCACAGAGAATTATGAATTCGACACATAAATTGTGTGATGGATCAACTAACTCCAAGTTCAAATGAAGTCGAGTGAAATTCTGTACCCTGCGACCAGAGTGATGCTGCACCCTGCGATATAAGCGATGCAGCACGACCTTACCGCTCTACTATCAAAAGTTATGTCGTTCGTGTGCACATCTATGATACAGATTACCTTGCACATTCCAGATGGTATCCATGCTGTCGCTACCTTCCCTTACTTGGTCTAGAATATGGTTCTCGTAGATACTTTTGAAAGTGTAGAGAATCAGTAGTTTACCTCTTGAGCTGCGAGAATGCCTTTACAGAGACTTTGTAAATATTCAATTGAAACGCAAAGACAAATGATTTCAACATTTTTAAACTGTCGCTATCTGAATAGTACAAGAAAGCCGATTATCGGGAAAGACTATGACAGACACAAAACTCTAAGTGTATGTAATGCTCTCGATGTCACGACTTCTGCAATTAGGATGGCACCGAATTACATTTTTGTAAATCGACAATTTTTAACAACATTCAGAATCTACCCCCTGAGCTGAACGAACGCATTTACAGAGACTTTGTACAGATTCAAGTGAAACGCAAAGAACACGCAAGAAAAAAAACATGAACTTTTTTTTTGTTTACAATGTAAGTTTGTTACACGATGAAGAAAACATAAACTGTGTAGTTTGAAATGTAAATATGTTCTACCATGAAAGAAAAAAATATTAATTGTGTTTTGTGAAATATAAATTTGTTGTACCATGAAAGAAAAAACCAAAAAACAAACATGAACTGTGTTTCATTTTTAAATGTAAATTTGTTGTACCATGAAAAAAAGAACTGTGTTTTGTTTTTTAAAATGTCTATATGTTGTAGCATGAAAGAAAAAAAAGCATGATTTTTTTTGTGTGTTTGAAATGCACATTTGTTACACCATGAAAAGATGAAACATACAATTCATAAACTATCTTCTGTCGTTTATGGAATCTCAGAATTTCAAACACAACTCATGAGTTATCAAAGTCATTAACGAAAGGTCAGATCGACAAAGTTGTGAGGCACTGTGTCTTTAACACAGTGTCCCCATCCCTTTAACATGCTGATTGTTTGACCTAGTGGTTTAGGCAAAACGAAATTTGTCAAACGTGTGATCGAACTAAAATCACTTTTGTTCGATCGTCCTCCACAACGTATCTTGTTGTGTTACAAAGAGTGGCAATCCTCTTACAAGTTACTGAAAGAAAGTCAAGGAGACTTAATTTCATCTGTGGAAGGAATTCCTTGCGAATACGATGGGATAGTGTCTGACTCTCGTCAAACTTCAATAACATGTTAGGAGAAGACGAAGAAAAAATTAAACTTTGGTTTACACAAAAGGACATCATTGTAATGCTAGTATTATTTACATTACTCAAAAATTATTTCAGCATGCTCGTTATGTGGTGTTGTTTAAAAATCCGAGAGACAAATCACAAGTTCAAGTTTTGGCAAAACAGTTACGAATACATTGGCTACATTATGCTTAAGACGATGCCACTCAATTGCCACATGCACATTTACTCATCGATTTAAAACCTACCTCTTCTGATTATTTAAGATTGGTTTTATGATTGGTGTTAAGAAGGGGGAAGTCCTGTAATTTACACGTCACCTCCGCCGTTTACGACTTACAAACAAACTATTTAAACATCATTCATTTTCTTTTCTGTCATACAGTATTCACCATGACTCCCTTTCAGCCTCATCCTCCTGCCAAATTCAGTCTCATCCTCCTGCCAAATTGATTCATGCACTGTATGCCATCAGTGGCAAAATAAACATAAAAAAAAACAAAAAAAAAAACAACTAAAAACTCGCACAAAAATCCTAGTCTCAAAGAAGTGCTACGATGGTTTACTTTGACAGCACGTCAATTACTACAAGGCATCATTAACGTTCCACATCAAACAAAACGTTGTCTTGAAAAACATAAAGTAGTTTTGTCACATTTTGCTGATCCAAGAATCGATACTCAAACCAAAAACAAATCATTTTGAAACCAGGTGGAAGTGGTTCTTTAGAGGGTTGTCATTATTCGTTCACTTTTAAGATGGGATCCTATTGCCGAAGTTACAAAAAAGCAAAACATAAAAGAAAGACAAAAAAGAATAGTGTAGAAGCGAGTTCACACACTCGAAGAAGACAATCCGCATGAGAACAACTCCTTCAGTACTGCCGCTAGAACGCGCACGTACTCAAGTAAACCTTTATCTGTAACCGTCTCTCCTGCCTCTTCGTCTCGTCTGTTAATGATGATGGCAGCTAATCCTGATTTAAGACCAGTGTTTCCTCATTTGATAAAAACAATGGAAACCCATCTTTAAAGAAACTTCGACTCCTTCAACGTCTTCTACTGCTCTAGCAGCTGCTGCTGCAGCCAAAAAGGTGGACTCTTTTAAGACAAAAGTACCAGACAGAACAGGCATATTACAAAGTGTACTGGATTTGCCTAAACAAGAATTGGCATGATTTAGTCCGTTGAGAACACCAGTAGTACCTAAAGTTAAGTTACTACGACGTCCCAACAACCAGTATAAAAGATGTGCTGAACAAGATTCACTTCAGCTTTTCTCCTGAACAAAGATGTCACAAAGTTAACACCAACATTGACAACGTTCAAAGAGACCTTCCAAAAAAGGAAAGAAAATGGTCTTCCTCCTCGTTTAGCTAAACATTGGAATGTTTTTTCAGTACTTACTAAATCCAATGCTCTTATGCAAAAATAATTTATTCAAAAAGCACCCAAAGAAATCATTCATACCGTGTGTGAATGTTGTTTGAACGCTTTAAAATGAACGGTGCCATTGACCAAGATACAGAAACAGCAATTAGGACGACATCGTCTCCTTCTTCTACAAATGGTGAAAAAGAAAATGTCAATCAGTCAAAAGAAAACAGTGCTCAATTAACAAGGAGGATTTCTACCCATGTTGATAGGACCGATGTTAAAAGTGACTGCTCTTTTAATAGGATCGATTGCTGAACCTCTTTTATGAGGAGTGATGAGATGATGAAGAAGATAAAAAAGACAGACCTTTCTGGAAGGACATCACACGTGTACCCTTGGATCTCACGTAAGGACGCAAATTAACTTTAGTTTCTTACAAATTACAAAACGGAAAAGTGGTTTTATGAACATTATGGCGATATATTTTTTATTACAGAAACGAAGTGAGCATCAATGGCAAAGTGACACTGTACTAGATCATTGGAAGTCTAATTTTACTCTTCAACGTATTCAACCTTGTAAATACGTTCATGTTTAACACTAGACTAGCCCTAATCATTCCTCTTCATTTGTTTGTTGATGTTTAAGTCAGCGGGTCTTATTAAAAAAAATGTTGATTTAGAAAAAATGGTTTTGACTAGTGGTTTGTATTTTTTACTTTCTCTCTCTCTCTCTCTCTCTCTCTCTCTCTCTCTCTCTCTCTATATATATATATATATATATATATATATATATATATATATATACTTGTTCTCTCTCTCTGTCTCTTTCTTCCTCTCTTTCGGTCACTTTCTTTGTTTATATTTGTTTCTTTATCTGTCTTTCTCTCTGTTTCTTTCTCCCTCTTTCTTTTTCTCTTTATTACGCTCTTTCTCTCTCCCTCTCATTCTTTCTCTCTCTCTCTTTCTCTCTTTGTCGTTTTCTCTCTTTCTTTTTCTCTTCCTCCTCTTTTTTCCTATCTCTCTCTCCCTTTCTCTTGTTCATTCTCTCTCTTTCTTTTTCTTTATCTCTAAAACTCTTTCTCTCGTTCTCTTATCTCACTGTCTCTTTTTCTCGCTCTCCCTCTCTTTCTCTCTTCCGTTCTCTCTCTTTCTTTATTTCTCTGCTTTCTTTCTTTCTTCCTCTCTATCTCTGTTTAAAAATAATTTGTATAGACTTTAATTTTTAAGCATTTAAGCGGTTCCTCCTCTCAAAAGTGGAAGCAGTCCAAGTTGATGTAAAAGTTAGCAGAAAAAAAATCTCTCTCTCTCTCATTTGGATAGGTGATATTTATCCCAAATACATTTATTTAATCGGTCTGACTTCAATCTAGCAATTTGATTTGCCATTAATAATGATCACTCGTGTTTTTTTTTCTTCGTTTTTTTATTTATAAATAAATCATTATTGATTTATATTAATCACAAAAGGTATCCATTCTTTACCTTTTACAGAAGTTTGTTATCAGCTATTATCACTGAGCATGTTTATTATTTTGTACATTGATCTAAATGACTCATTTCTTAGCAGCGAAAGTTGTACGCTAACTGTGGTTGGCGCTACTCTCAAATTTCGACATTAATAAATAGAGTCACTCCCCTTTCGAAATTTTCTTTTCGAGGCGTTGGTTAATGGTACCCCACACTATTAAAGAGACTAGGTGTTGGGATATGGGGCATCATGTATAGATATTACGTCTACTTGACTATGGAAATCCATTGCTTGTGGGCAGAAGAATAGACTTTCATGCACTAAAGGGGAATTATTGTGTATGTCCGTACCAGGAGATACCACCGGTCCCACCGCCGTTACAGCCCCAGATCTAGTATAATTTGACTTATGTCTTCTCCAGGGATCTTTGCAGCGAGGTTCATCTCCAGTCTCTTTCGTTGTCCCTCGAGTTCCCTTCCTGGTGACAATCGGGCTAGGGGTTGGATGTTCCGAGTGGACCTGGATTAGTTTTACCTTAGTATCCTCACGGTTGTTCCAGGTTTGCTCTTCAAATCTCAAGCTGCCATTCTCCAAATCTGCTTTCTTCTTTTGGAAGTCTAAAATTTCTTTGTATGACTTAAGGGCGAATCTCGATAAACACTGAATTCAAAGTGAGAAACATTTTTTTACAACTTCTGACACAAAACTTCATTTACCGGAAACTGATAATGGTTTTCTTAAAGCTATAGACATCCAGGGAAGCAACTATCATGAGGTATATTGTATCTGGCAAACTGGATTATCTCTCTTATACTAAAGTAAAGTAGACTTAAAAAAACCCTCATTTAATGAATATTACAAAACATAACACACACACTATGATTTTCTGTGGAGCATAAATCCATGATCAAACTGATAATTGTTATTAATTCTGATTTCTTTTTAAAATGTAAATTATACAAGAACAATTAAAAGATTTCATTACGATCTATTTATATATTCCTATTTCTTTGACATCACTAATTTAAGTTTTTTAATTCCCTTCTAAAATTTGAAGAAACTTTCAGATAAAAAAACAATTTCCTGATATGAAAAGTTAGAAGTTAATCGATAGGAGGAAATACAATCTAGAGACATAAACTTCTACAGAATTGTTGTCAATGAAATTTAAGTCCTATAATGCTTATAATTTCAGCTAGTTGAATCATTTCAATTATTGAAACAATGCAAGGATTGTTATTTTGTGATTAAGTCAAACATATTTTCAAAGTGTATCAAGCATTATGTTTGCAAGCAATTTGTTCTTTGTCAAACAAGTTAAATTGCTCTTGTGTCATGACTGATAATATTATGAAATTATGCATTCGAACTGTTTTGTATTTATTATGTTTTTTAAAATTTTATACATGTTCAAAAAAGTATAATTTGGTCTTCTCTGTAGTAATAGTTTATTCATATTTTTCCTTAGAAACCACTAAAATGGGATAAGCCAATGGTTCCAACGACTTGTAATGTCTTCTCGATTTATAATATTAAAACAATAAAAAACACTGGAAAACTTATGTGTTCTTGTCTGGTACAGATCAGTACTTAATTAGTGTTTTACAATGCTAATTCAACAAGGATTGTTATAATTTTGTTATGTTATTCACTAAATCAATATTATTTTAGGCCATACAATTAAGAAAAAACGACACCTATTTTCCTTTACGCGACTAATCGGTAACTTGAAAAGACAACTTTATACACATCAGTTTTTGTGCATTTATTCAATTGCGTCATTCGTATTGCAGTAGTTTCTATAGCGTTTTGTTTTGAGTAGGAAGTTAAGTATATGTAAGCAAAATATACGTGTTTGTTGTTCGTAAACAGAAGATACGTGTTTGTTCCTTGTAAACCAAAGTTAAGTGTTTGTTCCTCGCCAAGCAAGCGGAGAACACCATAAATCAATATATTTTAGTGTCATTAAATGTTAGCAAATCTTTAATTTAACGTATTAGCAACGTAAATTTTGCGAGTGACCAATGGGCACAAATCTAAAGTTTTGGTGTCCTTTTAACCTACCTAATGAAAAAGCGATGTATATTGCATGGTGCGCTATGTCAAGACAAACGAAAAAATGTGTGATCGTTTTATATAATCAAATCGTACACAACATAATTTGTTGCCAACAATCAGAGATGTTACACTGCTATTATAGACAAAACATCAGCAAGAACATTTCTTTTATACTTGTTGGTATTAAATCCTTAGTATTAGGTCCAAGTTTCCTCTGTCTTAGAAATCGCTTTTTATTATTTGGTTATTACTGTCCATTTCCAAGATACAGAGTGATGTACATACCTCGTATTTCGTATTGTACCAGTAGTAAATAAATCATTCTATGGAATGTAATGAACCGTAAAATATGTGACGCGGTAGTGGAAGTAAACAACATTTAGTATTAGGTGCGATTATGTTGAAAAATATGTACATTTTTTGCTCAGTTTTTTAGCTGTTGAACTTAATTCATCATTGGCCTTCACAGCTCCAATATATTTTGCAATATCCCAGCTCCCGTATATTTTATGTCTTCAGTAGAAAGATGAGAGATGATTACCAACCACTTTGCTCAGCTACTGCGTAAAACTTTATTAGGAGGGCGTTGCCCTTGATAAACATAAAAGAATGTCAGTAGGAAGAAAATTACTGACAATCGGCAATCATCACCAACCTTACTACTTTGTCAACTACGACCTATTTCTTCTACTAAAGTTATCGTAAATTTTGTCCTGCAAATAAACTAAAACTGTAACATGCGACAGTTACAAAAAAGTGAAGAAAATAGAAGAGATGGAAAAATATGAAATAGGTTCCCAAAACTTAATAAATACACAAAAAGGATAATTTACATTTGACATCATCTTGAGGTGATAATAACAGATCAACAGATTAATCTTTAATAGCTTATATCGTTTGTTTAAGCCACTGAACGTTATATATATATATATATATATATATATATATATATATATATATATATATATATATATATATATATATATTACGTTGAATTTATTAGAGGCAATTCAAAAATTAAAGTGTCACAGACTGTTTAAAATTTGATAAATTCAATTTCTGTTTTTGTTGAGTCAGTGTAAAGAGATCTGGAACAGTTAAAAGGTCAGGTAGATAAAGACAGCTGAATAAGAAGATGGAACGCTTTTTGCGTCGGATGTAAAATTGTTACCTGTATCGTATATCAAAATGTTTTAAATTTTTGATTTGTCGACTGGGTAGAATAAAAGAGCTAGTACCTTCCCTGTCATTAACACTGAAAGCAACCTGTAATTCTTTGGTCTTTTCTGAAACAACGAATATCTTTTTTTTAGTGTTTTCACTCTCGAAAGTTCTTTTTGAAACTAGCTATGCTTTGGATCCATCTAAACTTGAAAATAATAATGAAAAACATTGCTCATAGATATCGACATCGTTACTTTTACTGCAAAAGTAATATGAAGGTCCATTTGCTTAAACAAATATCGTTCAATTGTGGGAACAAATTAAACCGGCCAATAGGAAAAGAAAATGCGCAAAATTGAAAGAATGGTTGACTCAACAGTTTACTTGCACATGATATAAACAAGCAAAGGAAAAATGTCCGCACGAAACAGTTTACGTCACTCATGCAGACAATACATTTCAAGCAGATATTGTTGACATCTGGCCATATGAGAAGGATAATAACCGTAATAAAAAGTTAAATGGAACAATTAAAACTAGAATATGGAAATATTTTACACAAAACGAGACAGGAAAATAGGTACACGTATTGCCTAACCTCATCAAAAGATATAACACCACTTATAATGGATCAAACGGACATGACTCCAATTCAAGCTATCGATCCAAACAACAGATCTAAATTATGAATCAGCTTATTTGGTTACCTGACAACTGATACATATTGAACGCACAAATATAATATGGGTCAGAGGATTAGGATTTCAAAGTATAAAACTATCTTTGCAAAATGTTGCCTACTCAATTTTACAGAAGATAGTTTTAAAATTAGACAGGTGGTATTAATTTGATCCTGCTGTATTATGAACCGTAAGACTGAAAATAAGAGAATACTTAGGGGATATTTTACGACAAAGAGTTTTCGCTCCACTAGAAAGTAGATGATGCCTATAAAATTGAACAGATTTTGAAGACGAAAAGAATGAACCGTTAAAACATGTGCTTGTCAAATAGAAAACATATGATTCTTTTAACAGCTGGGAACCTGCAGAAAATATTGTGATTGTTAAAATAAATTTAAAGTATAAAATATAGTTATTCCAAAATTTTAATAATAACCACAAAATGCAATCAAACCAATTATGCTGAAGGACATATATTGCTACATGTTGTATGTTGAATTAATCCAACTTAAAAGGTCACGCAATGTCTGCTGGTATTGCATCAGAATTTTGGATGACAATAAAATTTCCATCATCACCGATAATGGAAAGATTGAATATTCATGTACAGACATTTGCAAGCAGATAATGATAGGTTTTGGAAAGAATGTAATAAATATCGCCGAAGAAAATGCCAGTTTAATTTTAAGGAGTGAGAACAGACCAAAACAAACAGAATAATCAAAACAAACAGATTAATGGGCGACTTAAAAATTTAAACGATTTGGGTGGAAACAGTGATTTTATAGAGCAATAACAAAACCAGTTTGATATGTAAAAATGCAAAGGATAAAAAAAGAGTACTAGATGCCACAAATGCGGTGAAGAAAAGTCAATCAACCAGATGGAGTGGCGTTAACATTATAAAAGAGATGTAAAAAATGTGCTATTGTTACGAAATCAGATTGATATCGCAATAAAGAAAATGATAAGGTCAGAGAAAACAAATATAAAATAATTAATTGCACGTGTGTAAAAAACTGTAACAAGATGATCGACGTCCAATCGCAAGAGAATTAAATTTCAAACTAATTTTTGTATTGAATAAATAGTACGATAATAACAAATGCATATAATTATTGATTCTCCGATACCTAGAAATAAACAAGAGGACATCAACCACTTTTAATCTGTCTTACTACTGGAAGGGAAATTAATAGAATAAACGGATATCATAGAAATATAATTATCACCAGAAGGCTACATGACTCGTTTAATAGAGCTGTAAACGAGTACGGATTTGATGGGGAAATGATTATGATTTGTATTTATCTTTTAGCAATGTAGACCATACCTAAAGAAGATATTAAGTAGAAAACTTAGAGAGTTTGATTCTCTAAACATCTAGCTGGATTTAGACCTAATTTTAGGGAATAGTATCACAGAATAAAGACTTTAAACATCTTAAGCATGTTCATTATTTTTGATGCAAACAAATTTCAAATAATTACGGAACAAAAGATTTATTAAGATTGTCGTCATCTCAGATAAACAAATATGCCAATAAAAAGTACGTTTGGAAGATGAGATTTAATAATTTTAACACGGACTTAAGATTTCACGAACAGCAAAGGATTATGCAGCAAGGTACATACCTTAATGGACGTACCGGGCTACGATTCTCATCTGTTTATCAAACCGTTGGTGAGAAACGACCCGAATCAAGAAGTGACGATAATACCAAATAATGATGAAAATGCATTTTGTTTAGTAAGGATTTCGTAGTTGATATACAATCAGGTCCATAGATAGCTTTAGAAAGAGTAACATACAAAGAATCTAAACGATTATCAAATTGAATTAAACTATGAAACGTTTTGAAAACGTGGACCCGAAATATTTGAGAAAAGACATTTAGACGTACGAGCTGGTGGATTATTTTAAAAGTTTTGACGAAACTAAATTACCACCAATCTAAAACATTTATTCCAGTCCCCGAGTATCAGATATACAGAGGAGAATTAGTAGTATGTAAAAGATGATATGAAACATTTAAAATTGAAATCTTATTATGACTTACAGAACTGCTATTTTAATTGTTTAAGAATGTCTGCATGAACAATGACAAACTAGTTAAAGTACATTATTGCACCAATGTTAACACATGACGTGAGATTAAAATAAGTAAAGTAGAATTATACTTACTTACAGACTATATGTTTTTGACGATATAATCGGGAATTAAAGGAGAAATAACTTATGTACCACATAGATACGCTAAGGCAAATCATTTGTAATATATCGATTGAGAAGATAAAATGAGAGATGATGGAGAATACGGTAGGTCAAGGTCATAAAATATGTACCAATATTTTAACACTTTATAATGTTGAGCCATTTGCCAATTAATGCCTATCAAAAACTTTAAATTGTTTGGTTTGGTTTTGTGGGTTTAACGCCGTTTTTCAGCACATGATAGGCTATACATGGCTGCCAGTATATTTGGTGGAGGAAGAGCACAGGAAGACCTCGTGAAGAACACACCGACCTGCGGGAAGCTACTGGCAAACTTTCTCACATACCCACGTTGGCCGAGCTGAGACTCAAACCCACGCTGACAGAAGTGAGATGTAGGTGACCGGTAAAAGCAATCGCCTTAGACTACTCAGCCACCCGGGGCCCCTAACCTTAAATTGGCAACCAAGGAACAAATCAAAGTCATCAAAGATAATCTAATGTCTTCTTACATCAATAATTATCTCTCTACTACGTAGTCATATAATAAAAGAATATTCCTTTTCTGTATTTCTCATTAACTGACTGTGCCATGAATTGGAAGTAATTGTATAGTACTGGAAACAACATTTTCATGTTCGTAATCAGGGTTACCACCTTCCATCATCTCGTGTCAGTATCTTGAAGTCAAGTGGTATTTTCAGTTTATTTTCTTATACCGTGAACTGAATAGCTTCTGTACTTTTACGCATTATCCGCTCCTGATGGTAACAGTCTCAAGTTATCATTCATGGTACCTTGCTCTATTGTGTTTTTTCTCATAGGCACTGGTTACCACAAATCGTTGAAGGTTATGAAAATGCTGTAGTCGTTCAACTGGAAAAATCGTCACTCTATAGTAAATGGTCATGTCTTACACAAGCATTCTTCCCAAATTGTTTACCACTGCACTATTAGTATGGTAACAGTCTCAAGTTATCATTCATGGTACCTTGCTCTATTATGTTTGTTCTCATAGGCACTGGTTACCGCAAATCATTGAAGGTTATGAAAATGCTGTAGTCGTTCAACTTCACTCGTCACTCTATAGTAAATGGTCATCTCTTACACAAGCATTCTTCCCAAATTGTTTACCACTGCACTATTAGTATATCCGTTAACATTTACATCAAACAACATAAACAAAATGTATTTAGGTACAGTCATGGCATTGGGTCCTAACTTAGCTATTGCCACTCACATATTTTGTTCAGGCTTAATACTATTTGGATTGTATGCAATGCAGTGATGTGTTAGATTAAGATGTTTAACACCGTATGGTGTTTTTCATCTTTGCCAAAAGTTATTTATTTTTCACATGTTCCCATTCTTATGTGCTAGCTCTATTTAATAGGTAAGATTTAAAGATACTTGTAACACCCATTGAAATGTAAATAATGACGTACTAATAATTTACCTGCTAGGTAGAAGACTGGTAAAATAACCAAGTTTAGGTTGTCTAGGTTTCTTTAACATAGCATAGAATAGAAGAGTAGAAGAATGGAATAAAAAATTTGATCCAAATTATTTAGCAACTGAGTAACCAAACCTTGTCCTTTCAATCTTTTATTCAAGTAGTCGAGTACCTTTGCTCTGTTTTTGCTGAACTCCGCAGTTTTCTTCTGAAATTCTTTCATAATATTTCGTTCTTTTTTTGTCTTCATTCGATCCGTTTAGATCAAGTAATCGAAACATATACTTACTTCGTGTGAATGCAATACTATTTACTATTGCACCTGTGATAATTACTGCTAGTGCTGCTATTTCGTACCTTAAGGTATTTAAGAGTAACAAATTTTGATGCTGATACCAATCCTCATCGAGCATGTTGAATGATCTTCTTCTGGATCTTGCTTAATTGCAAAGAACAACATATTGTTCTTTTCCATATAATATGTGTGCGATTCTTTTATACTGTAATGAATATATCTATATTTTTTATAAATCTAATTTACAAGCAAGACGTTTATCAACTACGTTTAATCAAAAATAAAAAGTAAATGTTATGCAACGGTTCAATATGCAAATTTTAAAAAAGTTATATTAGTCCGATTTCTTTATTCGAATGACATAATGCCGTGAATTATTTATTGTGCGTAACGTTTATTCAACAAAACGTTATGAAGGATTGTTAAATCGATAAATAGTAGTCAATGTTTGAGGTGTAGTCTGAGTATTAAAAATATAGAACAACCCGTTTTTAAGTTCTTTTGGATTACAACCAACCCTTTCAATAAACACCGAGTCTGCGTTTGCGAAAATAAGAATGACTTTTCGTAATTCTAACTGACCTGGCGCAATATTAAATTAAAAAGCGCTATATATCCAAGTATTAGTTTGTTTTTGTCGTCCAGATTCTTTTTGTATTCATCAAACCTGTTTTTAATTTGTTCACTTTAAGTACTAGACGCAAAGCTTCTGATACCCATTTTCGTAGTCAATCAAATTTTGAATGTTTCTGTGTTTTCGTTTATGTCGATCTTAACTCTGTCGGTTCTATCACTTAAAGGGAGAGCCTTTTATCCATTTCAATTTTCAATGCATCTGTTTCCGTTGTATTTTTTAAAATCCAAATCATTTAAATTTTTGTTATACATTTTATTATTTTGTCTGATTCGTCAATACTATCTTGTACCACACCTATATTATTTACTAGTTCTCGATCAATATGTTTGGGTATCTTTTGTAGATTGTTGTATTCAATTAGTAAGCTCATCATGTTAAAGTATGTAAAGTTAATTGCTTTTTTATTTTGCCATTTAAATCAGAGCTAGCTAAATTTTCATATTTCTAATAATGCTTTCATTCACATTTATTTTGTTCATGTGTGCCTTCTGTCTTGTCTTTTTGGTTACTTTGGCTAAATCATTCTTGTTTTGTAAGTGTAAAATACTATTGTCAGCAGTTAGCTTATCTTCCAGTTTTATTACACCACCTTTAAAATAATTCTTTAAATTTTTAATCTCTTATTCTTTTAATTGTTTTTCATTACTTAAATCTTTCATTAACTGTTCTAACTGTTACTGTAAATTATTCTTTTCTTCAAGACATTTCTTTTTCTAATTCTCCATGTCAGTCTCTAATGCATCTATCTCACTATTCATCCTTTGTTCAATGTGTCGTTAGGACTGTTGCATGCTTGATCTTTCACCTGCTTTTTCTGGTACAGTTTGCAATGTTTGCATAACATTAGATACAGTATTAAATCTCTATTTAAACAAGTCGTGCACATATAAAATCTTTTTCCTGTTGTCTTCAATCCGTGTTTTAAAGTCTTAAATATTACTACTTCAGCACCACTATGTTCCATAGCTGGTAATTTATTGTCAACTTGTTCTCTCCATATTCAAATATTCTTCAAATTATTAACATTACAATTTTTACGTATTTTTGTATCAACACGATTTTGTATAAAATGCCTAGTAAAAAATCATGATTATTTAAGTTCAAGTCATTATTTATTGATTAATCTAGTGTCACATCTTTTTCCTCTGCTTTTTAAAACCAAGATCACTAGGATCTATGAATGATATCTCGCCCATTTACTTAACGTCAAAACACATGCTACATGCATACTGTGGAAATCTATTACTTTTCCCTCTTCAAATTTAATGCTGATATCACTGGTCTACAATTTTTTTAGAAGTCGTCTGCTTCAGAAATAAATTGTGCTATTTATTAGGGATTTTGATGTGCTGAATTCAAATATGACAATTAAAACAACTGATTGGATACTGTTTCCAAGATATTTAAGTTTTTACATTTTACATCTATGTATATTGTGTACATAGTAGACTTTTAATCATAAATTGTAAACCTAGGTCTTTTAATGTGTTTATGGTTGTTTACACGATAATATTTCACCTGTCCTGTTTATGTAACACTTTAAAAAACAGCAAAAGGGTTATGTAAATAAAAAGTATATTGAAACAAAAGTCAAAAAACTATTATGTATATATAAGTGGATAGTTTAGTCCTTATTCAGTGTCTACTCGGCGCTTCTTGGCTTGTCTCTTGTATTCATTAAATGGAGCATCTCTTGTCACTGTCCAGCAATAGTCTGCAAGCATTGATGGGCTCTATTTGCCTGATAGCGTTTCTCCATTGTTGCAATGTCCTGGTGAAATCTCTCGCCGTGTTCGTAGCTCACTGCTCCGCAGTTCGGTTTAAAAAAAATCTAGATGAGAGTGCAAAAAATGTATCTTTAGTGACATGTTGCAACCAAGGCTTTTGTATACCTTGAGGAGGTTTTCCGCCAACTCCCTGTAGTTGTCTGCCTTGTTGTTTCCGAGAAAATTTGTTGCCACTAACAAGGAGTCTTTTCCTTGCCACGCAGTGCACGGTGAAATGTATCATCTCGAAGAAGTTCACGAATCTGAGAACCAACAAAGACACCTTCCTTTATCTTAGCTTCACTTAACCTTGGACATTTGCCACGGAGGTACTTGAAAGCTGCTTGTGTTTTGTCCATGGCCTTGACAAAGTTCTTCATCAGACCCAGCTTGATGTGCAAGGGTGGTAACAAAATCTTCCTTGATTCAACAAGTGGTGGATGCTGAACACTTTTCATCCCAGGCTCCAATGACTGTCGGAGTGGCCAATCTCTCTTGATGTAGTGGGAATCTCTCGCACGATTATCCCATTCGCAGAGAAAACAGCAGCACTTTGTGTATCCAGTCTGCAGACCAAGCAAGAGAGCAACAACCTTGAAATCGCAACAAAGCTGCCACTGATGGTCATAGTTTATGCACCTCAAAAGTTGTTGCATGTTTTCATAGGTTTCCTTCACATGGACTGCATGACCAACCGGAATTGATGGCAAAACACTGTCATTATGCAGCAAAACAGCTTTAAGACTCGTCTTCGATGAATCAATGAACAGTCTCCACTCATCTGGATCATGAACGATATTGACGGCTGCCATCACCCCATCGATGTTGTTGCAGGCTACAAGATCACATTCCATGAAGAAGAATGGGACAAGATCCTTTTCACGGTCACGGAACATGGAAACCCTAACATTATCTGCCAGGAGATTCCATTGCTGTAGTCTGGAGCCCAACAGCTCTGCCTTAATCTTGGATAGTTCCAAATCCCTGACAAGGTCCGTCAGTTCACATTGTGTTATGAGGTGTGGTTCAGAGGAGGAGGATGGGAGAAAATATGGGTCATGTGACATTGATGGTTCAGGACTAGAAGTTTCATCCTCTTCCTCTTCCTCGTCTGACTCAAGTGAGAATGATTCTGGTGCATCAATAACCGGCAGTCCTTTTCCGTGGGGTACTGGGCGTATAGCTGACGGAATGTTTGGATAATGCACAGTCCACTTTTTCTTCTTTGACACACCTTTGCCAACTGGAGGCACCATGCAGAAGTAACAATTGCTGATATGATCTGTTGGCTCTCTCTAAATCATTGGCACTGCAAAAGGCATAGATTTCCTTTTCCTGTTCAACCACTGGCGAAGATTTGTTGCACAAGTGTTGCAGCATATGTGTGGGGCCCACATCTTGTCCTGATCTCCAATTTTGCAGACAAAATAAAGGTGATAGGCTTTCTTAACCATAGTGGCTATACTGCGCTTTTGTGCTTAGAGTGACGAGAACTATATGATTTGTTTTAAGCACCCTATATAAATACTTTCTTCATTGTTATTGTGAGCTGTCATACTTTCTTTGTCTTTGTTCATGTACATTTCAAGATTATAAAACCCATCTGAAGTTAAAACAACCCTTGATTCGTTCTTGTTGTTCATGTATTAGAATATGCTTTTTTCAGTTCACTGGAAATATTGTAATAACCAACAATAAAATCTAGATTACCATTTTTGTTGTCAATAGGATTAGTAAAATAGCCTTCCGTCTTAAAGAGTACGTCGATTGTTATATAGCTTTCCAATTGTAAAGGAGAGATTTATGCAATCGAGAGTTAAATATTTTCTGTTGAATTTGTGTCTTTTATTGTGTTTCCTTACCTACATTGTTGTAACAATTATACCTTTCCTGTAAGCTTTTCTACAATGTATTTCTTCTTTATTACTTTCCCTCCACTAAAAAGTCTTGTTTAGATCTTCAGTATCTTCATTTTCTGTTGCTAACTTTCCTTCAGATTGCATTCTTTATCTCATTGTACATGTTGTACAATGTAACTATCAAATAAAATTCCTCGTGACTTAGTTTATTATTTTCTATTACCATATTCATCATATCATATATACTATCCAACTTACTTATAGCAGAGGTTTCTATCCCATAGTGTTTTAAAACTTTGTTGCATGTTAACATTTTCTTGAAAGCTTTAGCTACAAACCCGATTCAAGTTGACCCAAACCTGCTAAAATCCAAAGGGATCATAAATCCTGTCGTTATTCCTGCAAATCCTAACCTAGCAGCTTCAACCTATCCCATCTAAAACCGTCGCCATGCTAACCTGTAACCATGGTAAAAACTTGAATACTGTTTCGTATTCTTTTTGACACGTTTGTAATGTTCTACCTCTTACAACAAATCATTCCTAATTTTGTTGACCTTGTACAACCTGAAATTAATATATATCGGCAGTGTAGGATACAAAACACTGGTGTAGTTGATATTTCGCTTCTATTTAGACGGATGCTTAAATTAAGGATTTGTAGTAGATTTATCACGCTTTTATTGTTGTATCTGTTTAAGTTCTGGTTGCACTAATTTCACAATTTTCTTCGGTTTGCTTGTCAATAATGAAGTTAAT